>MNCI01035006.1:39262-77398 GCA_015680685.1 Gnetum montanum | reverse complement strand
ACATGGAAATTAAGGGGGATACCCATTTGGAATCCATAACTACCTCAAAATAACATTAACTAAACTTACATGCACTCAAGGAGCCTACCAACATTATTTGGAGTCTTCAAACTTCAAGAAATTGATGTCAAAAGGCCAAAAAATGATTCTCCCTAGTTTTCCATGCTAGGCATCCCAATCTTAGCATGAAAAAAAGGAGGAAGCCTAAAAACTACTTAGAAATACCCAAAATTTCCAAAATCCAACATCAAACCCTAGTCCTCGACTTCGATAGCCCCGGAGGCTGACATGCATAATCACTTGAGGTCAAGATTGGTCCAAATATAAGTTTCATGGTTCTTCCACACTTCGGATCCCTTTTTCCATGCTAATAATAGTATCCCCAACGTGGAAACTCATGGGGAAACTTTTTTGGAGCTCCTAAACACCTTAGAATAACATTAAATGATCTTTCATGCACTCTAGAACCTTGGAAACAATCATTGGAGCCCTTAAACTTTACAAGACTAATTCTAGATGGCCAAGAAGTGGTTTTCCCTAGTTTTACATGTTGATCTCTCCATCCCTAGTGTAGAAAAAAGGGGGAATCGAAAAAAACCACTTAGGGATACTCAAAACTACTACATTTTGACAATGGATCCATAGCCCTTAACCCTGGCAACTTCAAAAGGTAACATGCATGGTCGATTGTGATCTGAATTGACCTAGATCTAATAGTCTTTCTTCTTCCATTCTAGAGTAACTTCCCTAGCATGGAAACAAGGGGAAAAAGCTACTTTTCCACTTTTGGTGGCAAGATGACACTCCCAAAAGCCAAAGATCTACACTGAAGAAGCCCAAGGCCTCATAGCCTTAAGATTTTGCTTGTCTGATCTTATTTCAACCTATAAAATCCATTCCCCCCATTCTTCCATGCTGGAGCAACTCCGTTAGCATGGAAATATGGGAGAAAGACCTTAAGTTCCTTTAAACAACCTTCAAACATGCCTGAAATCACCCAAAAACTTGTAGAATCCAAGTCTATAGCCCTAGGGGCCTAGAAACCTACTCAAAGTGCTCCTAAATCACTCTATATTCACAAAACAAGTGTCCCCCTATTTTTCCATGCTAATGATACTATGATAAGCATGGAAAAAAGGGGGGAAGCCTTTTTGACACATCTTGAAACTCAAAACTACCTCAAATTGCCTTGGAACAAAGCTAGGAGATGCACAAGTTCCAAATTTGGACTCTAGCTATCTAGTTGACCATGTTTGACCTTATTTTTACTTTGATTTTGGTTCTCCATGCTAAAACCCCTCTTTTCCATGCTAGTCAGTGTGGAAACAAGCGGGGAACGCTTTAGAACCTACTTTTTGGCCTTTACAAACCTCTGGAGTGCTCAATTTTGTTGGATATGACCCTGCACTACCTTAGGAGGGTCCTAGAACCTCAATTTTAGACATTTGAGCATCCCAAAACCTATTTTCCTTAGTTTCCATACTAAGGGTCCTTATTTCCATGCTAAGCCCAGTGTGGAAGCCTCAAAACACTTGATTTTTGGATCCAAACAACCCAAGATTAGCCCTAATTAATGCTTGAACTCACATAATAGCCTTGTAGCCTCAAAAAATGGCCCACTAAGGCCTAAAACTAGTAAAAAAACCTAATCATTTTTAGCATATACTAACCAAATTTTATCATATATAACCTATTTTGCTTGATTTTTGCCTTATTATGTAATGTTTTGGCCTATTTTTGGACTTATGTTGCCTTGTTGACCTTATTAACCTTCTATGACCTTTATACAACCTTATATGTTTGTCTTATTATAGCTCTATTTACCTTTTTTTTGGCCTTTAAATGGTATCAAATAGTGGGGTTTGACCTTCCTTGACCACCGTTTGACACCATATCATCATGGCCCGCTAAGGCCCTAAACTAGCACCATAGTCTACTAAGACTATAAAGTAGCATCATGGCCCACTAAGATCTTAAATTGGCAAAATTGTAGCCTTTATTGATAATTTGTAGCCTTATACTTCCCCTTGCTTGACCTTTATGTGATCATTGTTTGCCTCTCTTACACTTTATTGAATTAACCTTTTCTCACTGATGACCTTGGATGGCCTTGATTGCATTAGATTTGCATGTCTTTTATGGCATTTTTAACATTATTTCTTTACTTTTACCCATGTGTCACTTAATATGCTTTTGGTTGACATGCAAGATCAAAGTATGAGTACCTGGGAGCAAATCAGTTTCCCCTTGTGTTTGCATGAACCCCACAATGATATTAAATAGTGTATCAACCCTAATTATCTAGATCTTAAGCCTAAGAGTCTTGTAGATCACATAGCCTCAATGGAGAAACCACTAGAATGGCCTCAAACCTAGTCAAAACCCTAGACTTAGAAGTAAGAGACATAACTGAAGACTCCCTAGTTGAGGTTCCTATCACAACACACAATGGTAAGGAGAAAACCCTTAAACTAAGTTCCTCACTAGAGCCTCAATGTGCCCAAGACATCACCAAAGTCTTATAGAACAACATTAAGGCATTTTCATGGTCATATGAAGATATGCCAAGCCTAGATCCATGTATAGTCTAGGACAACATCATATTGGACCCTAGCATTAGACCAGTTAAGAAAAAATTAAACAAGTTTAGACCTAATTTGGCCTTGGCAGTTCGTAATGCAATCTCAACGCTCTACCAAGCGGGTTTCATTAGGGCTATTGATTACATAGAATGGGTATCCAACATAGTGGTCATCCCTAAGAAAAATGAGAGTATCCATATTTGCATTGATTTTTGAGACCTAAATAAAGCAACTATCAAGGATGACTTCCCTTTACCTAGTATTGATCAACTTATTGATACTACAGCCAAACATTTCTTATTGTCCTTTATGAATGGATTCTCAGGATATAACCAAATTAGCATCAACCCAAAGCACCAACTTAGCATGAAATTTATGACCCCATAGGGTACTTTTTGTTATACCATGATATCCTTTGGCCTTAAGAAAACTGGAGTGACATACCAAAGAGCCATAAGCTATATCTTCAGTGATTACATGTTAGGTTTTCTTAATGATTACATGGATGACATAGCCGTGAAGTCTAAAATAGCTTATGATCATGCTAATGAACTAGATCTTGTGCTTAAACAATGCCTCAAATATGAGCTTAGGTTCAATCCTAAGAAGTGTGTCTTCGGTGTCAAGACCAATAAGATGCTTGGCTTTGTAGTCTCTAAAGTAGGGATACAAACAGATCCTAATAAGGTTAAGGCCATATCCAAAGTAGTAGCACCTACCAACCTTAAAGAGCTTTGGGAATTACAAGGCAAATTATAGTTTATTCATAGGTTTATTACTAGGCTTACAAATAAGCTATAGCCCATGTAGCACTTGCTTAAGAAAGGAGTTCACTATGAGTGGATGGCCCAAGAGGCCTTTGAAACCTTAAGCAAGAGTTGATACAACTACCGATAGTCTATCCTCTGCAAGAGGCTAAATCATTTTACATATATCTCATCATCTCTAATACATCCATTACCTGTCTACTTTATCAAAAACATGATGACGGAGTAGAAATGGCTGTGTACCATCTTAGCCACGTGTTAGTTGTCCACAAGACTTGATACACTAAAGTGGAGAAGTATTATCTAGCACTAGTCTAAGAAATGGAGACACTACCTCTTTAGAAGCCAAGTCAACATAATTTGCAAGGATAACATACTCAAAGCCATAATGATCAACATCTACGAAAGTAGCCATATAGTTTGATGGAAATCCATAACTACAGAATTCAACCTCCATTACATCTCTCAATCCTCAACAAAAGGTCAAGCTATACTTGTACAACTCACAGTTTCACCTGTTGATGACCAAGTATCCATAGATCTTGAATTCCTTGATGAAAACATTAACATAGTTAGCCAAGTGCCTAAGGGTTATGAGGTAGTCATGAACTTTGATGGAGCTTCAACCACCCATGGGGTTAGTGCTACTACCATCATAACATTCCCATCTAGTGAGATCTGATCCTTTGCCTATAGTTTTGGGTTCTTATGTACCAACAACAAAGTGGAATATGAGGGTTTGATCAAAGGGATAATGGTAGAATGTGACATAGGAATTAGATGCCTAGCCATTAAAGTCAGTTCACAACTTGTGGTTAACCAAGTAACCGAATTCTATGCATGTAAATCCAAGCACTTACAACCTTACTATGACCTAGGGAAGAAGTTATTACAATAATTCATAAACATTGATTTCCAACACATACCTAGAAACAAACACATCATAGCTAATTCAGTTACAACATTAGCCCTTAGTGTGACACTAGATGTGTTTAGCAAGTTTCCCACCTTAACCGTGGACTATGCTACCCCCATCACATAAAACACTGAGGATACCTTTATGGTCGTCATTCACATTGCTCCTCCCAAGGAGTGGTATGAAAATATCAAATTTTACATTATGCATGGTGAATCCTCACAAGGCCTAACTACTAATTAGAAGGACATCATACACAAGTGATCAAAACAATATGTCATTGTAGGTAATAACACATTATGTTGATGATTCTATGATGGCATACTCCAAAAGTGCTTAGGTAAAATCAAAGCCAAAACAATCCTAGAGGAGGTTCATGAGGGTGTTTGTGGAGGACATAGAGGACCTAAAGCCATGATCACTAAGATTAGATAATTAGGCTACTATTGGCCCCATATAGAAGATGACTACCTGCAAGAAATTAAGTGATGTGATACATGCTAACAATATAGTAACCTGATACATATATCACCAACTAAGTTACATACAACCTAGAAAACATGGCCATTTCAACGATGGGGGTTGGATATCATTAAACCTATAATGCCTAAGTCTTTCATAGGACATAGCTTCATTATCACTACAACAAAATACTTTACCAAGTGGGTTAAGGTTATTCCTCTAAGGAAGATCATATCTAAACAAATTTGTGAATTTATCTTAGATAACATTGTAGCTCATCTTAGCACATCCATGACCATAGTTACAAACAGTGGACCTTAATTTAGTAGCCAAGAAATAGAGGATTTCTTTCAACATAGGCATTAAGTATTATTTCTCATTACCATACTACCCTCAAGCCAATCGATAAGAAGAAGTAAGCAACAAGGCCATCATCAACATGCTCAATAACAGCAAATGGAAGTGGCATGAGCAACTTGTCCATGCACTATGGGCATACACAACAACCTATCGCATGACAACCAGCATGACTTCTTATAGCCTTGTTTATGGTTCTAAAGCTATTTTACCTCTTGAATTGTAGGTGCTATTGCTCCAGGTAGCCTTGACCAACTTCATCAACAATGAGCAAAACAAGGAGTTGTGGATGGTAGCCATGGATTCGATGGAGGAGTAGCATATGCAAGCACTTTCTCACATCAAGCACTATCAAGAGAGGTAGAAGTAACAACATCACCATGACTTGACCATGTGCAAGTTCAAGGAGAGGGACCTAGTCCTCAAGGTCGTTTGTGAGCATGCAAACAAATTCTTAGCTAACTGGGAAGGGTCCTTCATCATCACTAGAGCCTAAGGGAATGAAGCATTCAAAATAGCTAACACGGATGAAAATGAGCTAGACAATCCAATCAATCATTCCTGTTTAAAGCCATACTCCATATAGCTGATGATCATCAACAAGTGAGCCTACTTTCAATGGTATGCTACAACCTTAAACTAGCAACATGGCCTACCAAGGTCTTAAACTGGTACCATGACCCGCCACAACCTTAAACTAGCAACTTTGGTGACTTGGATAGCCTAATTCTCACATGCACTATAGCGTTATCATATGCAGTGGTGTTTTTTATTCTTTGTTGGTGCCTCTTGGATCAATCCTCCAAGCACCAACAAAGAGGGGCCATTGAAATACCATAAAAATTTGTGTATTATAACTAATCTTCATCATGTAACTTTCACCCCATGAAACCCAAGGCAAAACTTCATTGTAAATGTGAAATTGTAACCCACAGTGGGCAATTTCACATAATTTATACTTTTGGGGCTGAAAAATGCCTCATGAATTGTCAAAGCCTCATTTCCCAAGGGCAAAATGTCACATAGTATCTATATTTGTGCTTGCAAGGTTAAAATTCCTTTTTGAATGCCAAAAAAAAGTAATTTGATGGTTTTATGGGGACTATATATTTTTCTATGTTGGAAGCACATGCATGGGGGTAAATCTTACCTACCCCCAACGTGGAAAGGTGGGAGTTTTGGAAACTTTCCCCCTTCAACGTGGAGACCACATGCATAGCCTAGAAACCTTCCCCCTTCAATGTGGAAGTTTTTCCCTAGCATGGAAGCCACAAAAGCCAAAATCCATCACTTCATGCACTTCAACGTTGACTAACCACTTCCATAAGCATGATGGAGAGCTTAATGTAAAAGATTCATCTCTAGCATGGAAGGTGTGCCCCGATTAGTACTTATGCTAAATAGAATAGGCATGGGTAAAGGCACTTACTATGTATGGTAACCCAAAAAATTTGGACATCCATCTCACCTAAATTTGGCATCCAGTTTGCAGCTAATTTGCAGCCATTTTTGTAGCCAAGTCATGGCCATTTTGCAGCCCCATTTATGGCCCAAAGATCCTATAAAATCTAACCTCAAACCCCATTTACAACTTTTGGAAATTTTTTGAGGATTGAGCTATTATTTTTCTCATTGAGCATACAAGCAATCTTCCAAGCACTAATTCCACACTTGGGGCATTTTCAAGCACTCAAGACCTCTTGCAAGTTCCCATACTTGCATTCTCTTGAACCCTAGCATTGAAGCATTGTAGCCTTGAAATTTATGGATTTTGGGTGTCAACACTGCACTTTTTGGATTCCCCAACCCCAACATGGAGCAAGATGGCATCCAAATTTTTCACTTTTCTCACCCCTAGCAATTACCCAATTAGCAAATTCGAGGTTGCAGTAGTTGAGGAAGGTTCAATAGCATCAAGAGTGGCTTAGTGCCTGGATTATGGAGCAAATCCCATCAACTCCAGCAAGCTTTAAACTCCTACACCAGTGGACCCCCATTTTTTGCCCACTCAAGCATCATTTATACACATTTCTTAAACTTATTCTTTATTTTCTTTCTTAACCAAGTTTTAAGTTTTGGGTTTTGTATATGAAATATATTTGTTTATCGTCTATGCATTATTTCAAAACTACTATCAATTTTACATTTTGTTTTCTTTTATTTCGATGTTTTGCATTTCATGAGTCCCTAGTTAATCTGCTAGACTAGCTAGGGCACCTCAAATCCCATTTTTCTCATGGAGGCCCTAGGGATTCAAGGTTGGGAAATTGCTACACCAAGGATCCTTAGTGATGAATCATCATTATGTCGCATCGATGGGCCCTCATTGACATGGCCCCATCAATGTGGCCTCATCTATGTGGTGTTGCCCTATCAACAAGGTCACATCAACATAGCATTTGCTACATTTATGGGGCCTCATCGATGTAGCTCTTAAATAAAGTCTATAAATGCGTGCTCATCAGCTGTGTTTATGAAGGTTTGGAAATCATTGTAGCAGAGCTGTTGTAATTTTATCATTTAAGAGTTAGAATATTTCTCTGAGTTCCCACAGTAGAAGTCAAAAAGTGTACAGATCTTTATTCGAGCACTATTGTACCTTAACACACCAATGTAAATGGCAATAAAGATGAGCCTTTTGATCAAACCTTGTAGTACTTAGAATAGATTAATGATTCGTTTATGCATTTACTATTTTCATTAATCATGTAATTAATTAAGCTAAATTAGATTTCAGGTGATTAGTTAATTAATTAAGCTAAATAGATTAAACACATAAGTACAACCTCTTTGAGCATAAACATGTATTCACTTGGTAATTCTAGCAACATTATTGCTTTGTTTGCCTAGTAGCATTAAGCTTGGTAACCCCAGCAATGGATACATTAGTTTAGGACGTGTACAAAAAGTGAAACCAAATGCTTATGTTAGGACTAGTTAGAGATTAGTTAATTAGTTAAATCAAATTAGTTATTGAATTACTTCATTTATCTATTTTAAGTACCAAGAACATAAAATATAAAATAATAAAAATTATATGCCTCGATTACACTTAACCATATGATGTGCATCACAAGTGTAATTGAGAAGACAACAAATGACTATTAGGGCAAAGTTCACTTCCTAGAAGACTAGTATACTAGAAGACATAGAGTCTACAAAATTTGACCGACTCACATGTGAACGCTTCATGATTCATATGGTTGGACATAGGGATACCTCAACCACTTATCATTGGTTTCATTGCTAGGGGCTCTTTTTGTTTGAAACATCCACTATCTAGGTTTAGTGAACATCATTAACATCGTTGGATGAACCCTAAGGTCAAAATCATTCTTGCAAGTAATATAATCACATAAGCACATTGATATTTTATTTGTATTGCAAAATGTCTTCTTCTCACATGCATCATGATACTAAACTGTCAGTCCCTCAAGAATGCATGGTATATACTCATCCAAATGAGTATGCGCTTGACTTCACCTTCATCCTATATCAAGATGAACAATTACAATGGCATGATATGGAAGGCAACATTGTAATGCCTCCTGATTGATCTATGCCCATGATGCTGCTGCAAACTCTTAAGAATTTAGGCATCCAAGATCTTCAAGAAAAGTATGCTATGCATGATTACGACTACTAGGACTATTGTCCCACTAAAACACAATGCCAAAGAAAGTAACACCAAGAGAAGCACCATGAGTTTATGAAGGAGAAATGATTCACCAATCCTTTGTTCTTACTTAACCAAGATGATGATGAAGATCCTTCCTCTAGGGGCTCTCAACATGAAAATTCTCCACCCCTTAGGGGTGTGGCCCTAAATCTGCAATCCACTATCAACAATCTAGGTTCAGGTAAAGATGGTAGTCAAGACAAGGACTTGGATAAGCATCAAGATGATAAGAAAACTAACAAACGTGGTTGTGACAGCTGAAGGAAAGATGGCAGATACCATGGTGGTGGCAATCCTCCTCCCTCTTCACCCTCTTCATCTCCATCTTTTTCTTCCTCTTCTAGTTCTAACAAATGCCACAAAAAGAATAAATGTGATGGAGGTGAACAGTGAGATAATGATGATGATTGTTAGGCCCACAATGATTGAAGGGATAACAAAGGAAATCATCGACAATAGTGAAATAATGATGATGATGAGCCTTTTCTAGCAACTTGAATCATGTTAAATATTGCAAAGGCTTTCAAAATTCCAACTAGACATGTGAAGGATAGTCGAATTAGATGACTTAATATGAACAATATTCCCAAATTTGAGGGGGAATATAATTTTGATCGATAGACACATCTTCAAGATTTTCACAATGTCTATGCTTTATAAAATATCAAAAATAATCGGTAGAAACTAAAGCTATTTCCCATGACACTCATCAAAGAAGCAAAAAGCTGGTACTGGTCCTTGGAACTAGAATCTATCCACTAGTGGAGTATAATGCTTAAGCTATTTAATGATAAGTATCAAATGTAATACCTAGTGTCTAATCTGAGAAGGCAGATCTAGGGATGGAAGTAAGAAAACCATAAATCCTTGGATGCCACCATGGGTAGATACTATTCTCTCATACACTGATGCCTTGGCCATGGTTATTCTCAGCAGGAACAACTTTTCCATATCATAGATGGACTTAAATCAGAAATGAGGAGCACTCTTGGGGTCTATGCCCAAGGGAGACTATCAAAACTCAAAGCCCATCAGATTCAAAGGCTAATTAAGTAGGTAGCAAAAGAAGAAGGAGAGTTATAGAAATGTGAAAGTGCAAAGGAATATAATAGGGATCCTTCCATTAGAAAGAGGGAGGTTTGATTTTATGATAGTGAAGAGGAACCATCACTTGATAAGGTGGAAAATAAAAAGACTTATGAATCCAAACATATATGTCTGAAATTTCATCTAAGGTGGATAAAAGTGTGATTTTTTGGATGAAAAATTCCAAACTACTCTAAAAATCACCAAAGAATCATAAGAGCAAAGTAGTGATCATAACCACCGGAGATAAAAAAAAGCTTAACATGTTTATCCAAGGGGTAAGGAAAAGATTGTTGTAGTAAATGAAGTTGTAGAAGCTAAATTAGATGATGATGGTGGGTGTGACATCTAGCAATATGAACATCCTAAGGGATGTTACCCCATTGTGTCACACTTACAAGAATCTAAGGTGTATGGTCTAAATCCATGACTATCAAGAAGGCAAGCACCCAAAAGGTTGTCTTATCCTCAAGGCAATCCCATGTAGTTCCATCAACCACAACAATATTATCCAAGTGGAACTCTATTATAGCAATATGAATAATATTAATAGTGGTACCAGCCACAATCATGGGGGATGCCACCACTAAGACAACAATACCATTACAAGCAACCAAATTTGTATGGGTATTACATTCAATAATCACTATCTCCACGTGGCTCTTCTAATCATGTTTCTCCTTTCCAACACTACCACCCTCCTAAATACTATAGAACTCATTCTCCACATTTCAAAAGGAATACCACATTTTATCCTTATCCTCCTTCTATTTCTGCACATGTTCCTCAATCCTTAACCTAACTACCACTTACTCTAGCTATGCAAGGTGAACTTCCAACCTAGCCATAGCAACATAATGCTACCAAGGCCATCAATCTATAGCTAGTTCATCAACCAAGGGGTTCAAAACCTCATGCTCATAAAGACCAAACCCAATAGCCCTACTAAGCCCTCATAGGCTCAGGCATCTCATCACCCTACCCCTAGTTCATCCTCTACAAACCATTCCATCAGGTCCCCTTCAAACCAAATGTCATCCAAAATCCATATTGTTATGTTCACCCATGTTGTATCTAATTGAATCCTAGCTAGCAACCTTCCTAAGAAATTAGCAAATCCTAGGAGTCCTCTTATCTATCTATAGATTGTTGAGAATGAACTATGTAAGGCTCTTCTAATTCAAGTTCCAATGTGAACTTGATTTCTCATGATATGTATACTACCTAGAACTAGCCACCTCTCAAGAAGAGCAATATCATATTAGAATTAGTAGACCAGTCCATCACTATTGCATTGGAACTAGTCGAAGACATTGTAACCACTATCTATGGGTGATCTTATCCTACCGATTTCCTAGTAATCAAGGTTGAAAACTACAAGAGGGACTTCCCAATCATTATGAGAAGGGCATGGTTAAGCATTGTTGATGCAAGAATGGACATCAGAGATCTTTCCCTAGGGATATCTAAAGAAAAATGCCTTTGGAAAGTTTGAGAAAAGATGAGTTCCATGCATTTTGTACAGCAATACAGGGTGTTGTTGTGTGCAAAAACTCTAGTCCATGAAACAAGCATCTATTTCTACATGCAAGCAGTATGCACATGAGGAAAATATTCAAAGGTTTCTATATACAACAACCATAAAACAAGAGGGCACCCAATGGCCAACCACTAATTCTAACAACAACACAATGTGCATGAAACCTACTAAGAGCCTAACATGCAATTATGCCGCAAGCATGGATGAACAAGAGCAAGTTCATCACCAATTCTCTAATGATGAAAATAATGATACCAATTAGAACACATTGGAGATCCTTGAGAATTTTAAACAAAGCCCCTAGAGTTGAAAACTCTACCTACCAACCTAGAGTATGCATTCTTAAAAAATGGCAAGCTAGTCATACTCAATGTCAAACTTGACTCTAAAAAAAAAAGCAAAATTGTTGAAAGTTGTCAATAAATGGCCAATAGCCTTTGCTTGGTCATATCCTGAACTCACTAGAATTGATCCATAGATATGCAAGCATCGCATTTACACTGATCCATCGATGAAGCCAAGGAGGCAACCACAATAGTAATTGAACCCAAAATTGAAGCAAATTGTCAAAGAGGAGATTAAGCAACTCCTTAATGTAGGATTCATCTACCCCATTACAAATAGTGAGTGGGTTAGCCTACTCATAATAATACCAAAGAGAGGTGGAAAATGGTGGGTTTGTATTGAATTTAAGCTATTAAACATGGCAACATTCAAATATCATTTTCCATTACCATTTGTTGATCAAGTGTTGGACACCATATTTGAACATTGTCATTATAGTTTTCTAGATGGTTATAGTGGCTATAACCAAATCTAGATTGCACCATAAGATCAGGCCAAAATAACATTCACAAGTCCCTTAGGGACTTTTGCATATTACAAGATGCCTTTTGGTCTATGAAATGCTCCTACCACTTTTCAATGTCTAGTCTTAAGTATCTTTCAACAATAAATAGGTAGCAAACTAGAAGTCTTCATGGATGACTTCTCCACTTATGGCACTATGTTTTAGCAAGCCTTGGACTGCCTTGAGAAAATACCAAAAAGATGTATGAAAATAAATCTATGGCTCAATTGGCAAAAGAGCCATCTCATGATCCAAGAGGGCATTACGTTGGGGCACTGAATTTTGTAGCAAAGGATCAAGTTAGATCCCAAAAAGATAAGGGTCATCCAAGGAGCCCATCAACTAGAAATTGTTAAAGATGTTTGATCATTCCTTGGACACACTAGTTACTACCGGTAATTCATAGAAAATTTCTCTAAGATTGTGAAACCATTGGTCAAGCTAACAGAGAAAGATGCTTTCTTCATATAGACCAAGGAATGTGAAAATGTATTCTAGAGCCTCAAACAAAAGCTCGTAGAGACTCCAGTTCTATAAGCACCTAACTAGTCTAAACCATTCCATATCATGATGGATGCATCTAACTATGCCTTGGGAGCTATGGTTACATAGTTGGATGATAAGAAACATCCATACTACATCCACTACACAATTCCAAGCATTGTGTATGCACAACTGAATTACACCACTGTGGAAAAAGAACTAATGGTAGTGGTGTATGCTCTAGAAAAGTTCAAGCACTATGTACTTGGATATAAAGTGTTTGTGCACATTAATCATAGTGTCATCCACTTCCTCATGAACAAGCTAATAGTGAGCTCCCATGTTATACAATGGCTGGTGATCTTATAGGAATTCGATCTTACAATGGTAGATTGAAAGAGGATTGAGAATGTGGTCAATGATCACTTGTCTTGGTTACAGTGGAATAACAAAGAGGAGGAGATTTTACTCTCTGATCAATTTTCCAATGAACTCCTTTTTGTTCTGCAATAAATGAACAAATGCCCTCAGAACCAAAATGGTATGATGGCATCCTCACTTATCTTCTCACTCAAAAGATGCCACAAGATCAAGACCACAAAAGAAACAATAGTTTTTTCATTGGACTAAGCACTTCATGGAAATCCACAAACACCTTTACAAGGTGTGTGTTGATGGCCTGGTTCACTAGTGTGTACCTAATGCAAATTAAGTGCATGTTCTCTAAGATGCTCATGAAGGTCTTTGTGGGGCCCACTATGTTGGGAGATGCATGACCATAAAAATCCTAATGGCAAGATGTTATTAGCCCATAATCTTTAGAGACACCCACCAATTTATCTAATCCTGTGAACGGTATCAATGAGATGATGGGATGACCATACCAATGGAGGGTCCTAAATAGTGGATTCAACCACTAGAACCCTTTGATATATGAGGCATAGATTTCATTGGTTCCATCACACCCATGTCCAATAGGAAGGCATATCTAATTATTATCGTTGACTATTGTACCAAATGAATAGAAGTAGTAGCTATTACCGATTGTACATCATCCATTGCTACTCAATTTGTACAACAAAATGTTGTGAACATGTTTGGGATGCCACATGCACTAATTTTTTATAACAGAACCCATTTTACAAGTGCCACTTTTTGAAAACTCGTGCAACACTTGGGGGTTGAACATAAATTAACAACACCCTATTATCCCCAAGACAACGATTAAGCAGAGGCATCTAATAAGAAGATTATAAAGATTCTAACAAGAACTATTAGCAAATATAGGAGAAACTAGAGCACAAAACTCAACGATGTCCTTTGGGCCTATCACTCAACATGAAAACTCCCTATTGGCTACTCTCCCTATGAGTTAGTGTATGGAAAACTTCCAATGCTCACAATCTAATCTGAGCTCCATACATTCTCAATAGCTTGTGACTTGGATCTTAACCTAAGTCTAACATAAAAAGAAAGACTAATCAACCTTAATGTGCTAGATGAAAATTGGTTAGTAGCCCTATCTTTAAATGAAGTGCACAATGCATTTAACAAACAACATCATGATCTTAAAATATGAAAAGTGAAATTTCAATTGGGAGATAAGGTTCTCTACTAGAATCCCACACATTTACCTCAAAAAACCAAATTCCAAACATTGTGGGAGGGGCCTTATATAATCGATGATACCTTTCCTTATAGGGCCATGATCATATACAAACCTAAAAGCCCAAATAAAAAGCAATTTGTCAACATCAAATAAATAAAGCCTTTCCATGAGCCAAAGCAAGCCAATACAACAAATACCTCAATGGATGGGCAACTAGGCTCAATTTTTAGATCTCCTCCTTCCAACTCAATTATGGGAAAGATGGCCACCAACGCTAATCATCTATGTGGCTCTTCAATTTTTCTTTTTTCTTTTTCTTTTTTTTTGTTTTACACATTTTTTATCATTGCAATATGTTTATTTTACACATTTTTGATTTTAAATAATTTTCCTATTTTACACCATTTTTGTTTTACACCATCGTTAGTACATTTAAATCATTGTTGAGTATTTTACACTTTCTTATATATTTTACTTTATTTTTAGTATGATTTTCTCATTTTTGTTAATAAACATGCTTTGTGCAAATAGGACACAGTGGTGCTGTAGCTATTACTAATGGTGGTTTGTGCTTAATGTTTTGTTTGCTAATGTCTAGTTTCTATTTCTAAATTTTTGGATTGATGGCTAAGTCATGGTTTCTTTTTCATGGAATAGGCAATGAATCCACGACATCCACCCATCCACAAACTTTATGGTTTTTCTTATTTTGAAAGTTTGAGGTCCCTTTCATTAAATAAACTTTTAATAAATTTGTGACCTTGGTAGTTTCTAGAATTGGAAATGATTGAAAGGTTTGTATAGGGTGTGACTTCAAGGGGACTCAATACTCTTTGTACTCTTCTACTTGCTCGGGTGCATGAGTGTTTTCATAGATTTCTTAATGTTCTGTGTTGACCAATAACAAGAAGTTAAATAAAGTCTTTGCATGGTGTGGTTCCCATCCAAAAAGAAAAAAAATGAAAAAAAATAAAAAGAAAATAAAAAAAAATATAATGGATATTCAAAGCACACCCCTTAGACAAATAAACAGGCTATGAGCACTAGTTATGGAACTAGAAAGACATGTTACCCATGCCTAAAGATCCCCTCTCAATAAGGCCTTCTCTCATTTCCTACTTCTCTTTTCTTCTCTTTATGGAATAATGGTTGTTTTGTGGGAGCACTCTTGTGTCTTGAGGGGATGGATTGATCTTGGAGTGGTGATGTGAAGTCACTGAAAGCGATTGGTTTTGGTCTAGACCATGGATGGATCTTCTCAGGTCATTTAAACACAAACCCATAAAGGAATTCTTATGACCTTAATTCAAAATTCCATTCCAACTTCTCCATCATCCATCTATGCTATCCATAACTTACCTCACTATTGATGTCCATGTTCTTAATTCAATGTCTTTGTCTGACGTACTTGAATTCTTCAATAGAATCTTTTGGGTTTTGATCCTTAAGTTCTATCAACCATTAATCACCTATGGGACCCACAAACTACTTAGGTTGAGGTTATGCAAGGGTAAACAAGGCTTGTACCTACTATGGGAAGGACCCACTTACATATCTCTTGGTTGGGTTCATTAAGCACCTTATCCTTAGGCATTCTTGCAAATAGAATCTTTCATAAACCCATCTTCTACATCAAACCGTGCACTCCTTTACATATTTTGTTATATACACATGCTCTTCATCAACTTTTTCAATTTTTGAGCTTTTGAAGATCCTCTTCAATGATTTCATTATATTCTTAGCTTTTTTAATATTCCATCGACTCCAAATTCATTCAGAAATTCCTTGTATTTTTCAAGATATTCAAGTTTGAAACTTTTGTTTACAAACCTCATAAATGGGACCCCATTAATGAAGCCAATGCATATACAAGGCCCCATATACATAGCCCCATCAACATAGCAAAAAAATAGTATAAATTTTCACAACCCCTTAGAATTTTTCATATTTGCTCAAATGCCAAGGGAGTTTTTCAAATTTGTAGAGCCTAGAACCTTCCAGAGCCCATAACTTCCTAACCATTTATCCAAATTACTCTATTTTTTGACCCAGTAGCTATCGGAGATAAGCTCTTATTCATGGGGGCCATGAACATGTCATTTTTGATAGAAAAATTTTTACCATTTTTTCTAACTCCCACAAAGATTTAACTAAGAAATCAACATTTGAACACCAAATTACAGAAGTTAAACCCTTCCAACAAGCTCTAATGAGACTTATAATGAAAATTAATTAATAAAATAAGAATAAAGAATCAATCTGTCATGATCCAACCTTAACCAAGAGTAACTAACTGACAAGATAAGGTACTCAAATATTCAAAGTTACACATCATAATTACTAGTTCATGGATGTGTTGTGACCACAAATGGCACTGAAAGGGAAGCACACATAGGAAGGAGGACCATCTTAACAAAGGGAGAAATGGCCAAGAATGGGAAGGGGCCAAGAATAAGCCTAGGAAGAACCACTTACAACCCATGCCACATGTCCTCTTAGAGAAGAGGCCGAGGTGGAATCTATTTAACAAATTTTAGAACCAGTAATAGCAATAGAACATTTTCACCAAGATGAGGCACCAACTTAGCAAGAAAACCTTGAGGTGACCTTGATAGAAGCTTGTTTGAATCAAATCAAATCAAGGGAGGTCTAGAAAATAGTGTTCTAAGAGTTAAATGTTGCCCCCTTCCTGGAGCAAGCACCTAAAAAAATACAGGACCAGCTGAAGATCTCTCCCATGTGGCATATTACCACTTTCACTAGGGAGTGATACATGGGAGAGACATTCTTATTCTAGAACAATAGGCAAGTCAATTCAACAGTCAAAATCAAGAACATCTCAATGTCCTACTCAATGCAGGCCATTACTAAAGTGTTTGGGTTGCCAGAAACAAGGGAAAATCTCATTAAGATTCCAATGCAGATGGATCCTAGCATCAAAAATGAATGGATGCAATGGTCCTATGGTGTTGACTGCAAGGATTTTGGTGCACTCACACTATTAGAAAGGATCCACTACAAGATTACAACCTTCCACCTAAACCCCATGATGAGGCCTAGCAAAATCATTGCCTCCTCTACCCATGCATGCACTACTCTACGTGGGAGATTTCCTATCAACCTTCCATAGCTAATCTACCCAGAGATAAAGAAGTAATTTAAATAAAATGAATGTAGAAGGAAGGCACTCCCCTTCCCATGCCTCATCAAAAAACTCTGTTGAAGGGAAGGGATAGTCTATTATACAAATGATGTTTTCAACCATGCTCTAATCACTAATTAGGTGGAGATGATGAAAGAAAAGATGTCTGCAATGACCATTCAAGAAGAGTAGCAGTAGCCTCCACCTCCACCTATCACTCAAACAATTATGCTAGACATCATTGTAATAGCCCAATGATTGCACGAATACCAAGAATGACTCTTCAATGAACAAGAGCAATAAGCAAGCATGAGTGGTGGGGACCCACTTGTGTATCAGCTAGTGATGAGTCACCTAAATGAGGTGGCTTGAATAGTTAGCCTAATAGGGGAAGGTGAATTCATTTTCTTGGCTCGATGAACATAGTTTTCTGTGAGGTTGAATCCTAGCACTAGAGAGGTCATGGTATCTCTCATAGAACAACAACCACTCCAAGAAATCTCTAGGAATGCTATGACCTTCTCAGTGCACTTGGAGGAAGGCAAAGGGGCAATAGTGTTGGTGATGTAGCACCAAGGGTAGGAGATAGTAGCAAATGTGGTTGCTGATAGAATTACTAAAACACTCAATGCATGTGCAACATTTGTACAAGATGTCACTACATTCAAAGATGTTCAAACATCTATAGGAACCATAAGTAGCAAATTAAGCGTAGCACAACATGAAGAACTATTGGAGTGAGTGGTGGGAACTAGGCTACCACTTTTAGATGTTTCTGATCTTCCAAATAGTATTATTGTAACCTAGTCAGTGCTACTAGAGGTAAGGTATAACAACATCATCTTAGAGGGGAAACTCAAAACAACCAAGGAGCTAAATGAATTCTTGGCTATTGAAGTTGCTAAATTAAGAGCATAAATTAATTACATTTCTCAACTCAACATTGATAAGAGATGAAGCTCTTGAACAACTTCACACTAGACTAAAAGGGGTTAAGGATGCAATGGAGATGATGATGTTCTACCAATCCTTGGCATAGGCTACACAACACAAAATTTAGAAGGCTTTGAATCTAACTTGCCAGGAGAATGTGCAATTGACTATAGACAACCATCACTTGCAAAATGTTGATGAGCATAAACAATAACTGATCAAATTTATCCATCAACAGTAACAGAAACTAGCTAAAGTGAACATAGAGTTAAGAAGATTGACAACTAAAAATAGAAACCTCTCCATGGAGGAGGTCCATACCCTTCACCAGAAGACTACAATAGAGGTAGCCACCTAGAAATCAGAGGCTCTCAAATTTAAGAGATTTAAGGATCATTATAGAGATCAGGTTGATCTACAAAAAAAAGTTAATGAAAATCACATCCAATTGGTGAAGGCAAAAGTAAATGAAACCCTCTAGCAACTCCAGTAAGAAAGAGAAGTTTGGCAACCTATCATTGATGGCATAGATGCCTACAATAAGGTGTAAATCTACATGAAGGAGTTGCAAATTGATAAGATGATAGAATACATGGAGCTAGCTAATCTTTGATATATAAATATGGCTATGTTGATTGCCAAACAGCCATAGTTAGAATTAGAGAAGCAAGTGGCTAGCTCATACTTGTTGTACAAGGCTAAGTTCAAGCACCATAAGGACACTAAGCAAAAGCTTGCAATGGCAAACACAAAACCCAAAGTTCTCAAGGGTAAATACACTAATCAGATATCTACTGTCGAGAACCTAGCCAAAAAAATGAATGACTACCATGAGCTGCAAAACGTAATCAAAATGTTCAATGTCAAATGCAAACAATTTGCTACCTAGTTTGTCAACGTTAAGAAGTTATTCCCAGTAATGTCATGTCCATGGGATATCCCCATTCCAACCCACATTGGCAATGCCACATGGACTATGAACAATCCCTGGAGTAAGGAAGAGAAGATGAAGGCATTACTGGATGCCTTTTGCCTTTCACTAGAGGTTGTAGTTGCAACAGGATAACCACAGCTGCCTTAACCACTGCATGTGCCTGAAGCCAACAAAGATCCTTCAAAATCTCAAGAACCTCCACCACCTGGGACTATCTAACCTTCATAACCACCTTCATGCCATCAAAGGATGTGTTGTCTAATTTTGAGTAGTCATGTCATAGTGTTCAATTTTGTGTCATGAACACCACAATTTTTGTAATGTTGTTGATTGGTACACTCAGACACTCAGTTTTGTCAAGTTAGTTTGTTATGTCAAGAGTTAGTTAATAATCTCATACCTTCCCAATTTTGTAAAGGAACTTGATGACAAGTTTTCATTCAATCATGGGGATATGATGAATTGTCATTATGTTGCATTGATGGGCCCCCATTGACATGGCCTCGTCAATAGGGCCCCATCAATGTAGCCCCATCTATATGGTGTTGCCCCATTGATGAGGCCATCTCGACATAGTGTTTGTTGTGTCTATGGGGCCCTATTGATGTAGCTCTTGAGTAAATTCTATAAATATTTGTTCATTAGCTAGGTTTATGGAGGTCCGAAAATAGTTGTGGTAGAGCTCTTACATTTTTATCATTTGAGAGCTAGAATATTTCTTTGAGTGCCTGCAATAGGAGTCAAAAAGTGTATGAATCTTTATTTGAGCACTATTGTACTTGAACACACCAATGTGAATGGCAATAAAGATGAGCCTTTTGATCAAACCTTGCAACACTTGAAATAGATTAATGATTCATTTATGCATTACTATTTTCATTAATCATGCAATTAATTAAGATAAATTAGATTTTAAGTGATTAGTTAATTAATTAAGCTAAATAGATTAAACACATATGTATGACTACTTTGAGCATAAACATGTATTCGCTTGGTAATCCCAATAGCATTATTGCTTGGTTCGCCTAGTAGCATAGCCCTTAGTAACCCCAGCAGTGGATACGTGGGTTCAGAACATGTACAAAAAGTGGGACTTGATGCTTATGTTAGGACTAGTTAGAGCTTAGTTAATTAGTTAAATCAAATTAGGTATTGAATTACTTCATTTCTCTATTTTAAGTACTAAGAACATAAAACATAAAATAAGAAAAATCATATGCCTTAATTACACTTAATCATACCATGTGCATCACAAGTGTAATTGAGAAGACAATGAATGACTATTAGAGCAAAGTTCACTTCTTAAAAGAGTAGTGTACCAAAAGATATAGAGTTCATGGAATTTGACCAAATCACATGTGAATGCTTCATGATTCATATGGTTGGACATAGGAGTACCTCAACCACTCATCACTTGGTTTTTCCAGTGATTGAAGTTTTCAGTCACAACATAGGATGCATTAGTGAAAGAAGCCCAAATGTATGCACATGCCAAAGCACTCATCGCCTTACAAGAGGAAAATAAACAATTAGCTACTAACAAAGCTTGGTTGACAAAAATCAAAAAGCAAAAGAATGTTCTCAAGGAGAGTATCCAACAACTCTGAGAACAATTAGTCCAAGTCAACCAAGACATTATTCACATGGCCAAAGATAACTAAAACCTATCAATGGAAGAAGTCTATGTTATACGACAAAAATCAACAATAGAAATTAGCATGTGGCAGAACGAGGCCAAGAAGCACAACTGACTTAAAGAGCATTTTAGAGACCAAGTAAGCATGTATAAACAAATAAATGAAAATTAAATCTAAATAGCGAGGCCAAAATCAATTCCCTCTCTACATAAAAACTAGATTGGAAATCCATCTTGGATAGTCTTGCCCATGTCCACCAAGTTGAGGTGAAAAATAAAGACTTATAAATAGAAGACCTTACAGAATACATGGGGTAAAAAAACCTTCGCTATGCTAACTTTGCCATGTTAACAATATGTAGGCCTCAAAATGAGTTAGAGCAGTAGGTAGCAGTCATATATGTCTTATACAAAAAGAAGTTTATCAATCAGAAAGATGCACTACAAAAACTACACATGGCAAACTCAAAGCTAGAAATCATTAAGGCCAACTACCATAGGCAAAAGGATGTAGTAGAAAACCTAGCGCACCGCATGTTAGACTACCAAGAACTCAAAAAGATAGCCAAAACATTTGAAGAGGAGAGATGCTAGTTTGTAGCTTAGTATGTAAAAGAAAATAAAATGTTTCCATAACTACCATGCCCATGGGATGTACCTGCTCCACCCAACATCGCACAACAAGAGTGGATGATACATAACCTGAGAATAAAAGAAGAGAAGTAAGCATTCTTAAATTGCTATTAATTTCAAAAGCCTAACGACAAGGGGAAGAAGTCAATGGAAGAACCTCCACTACCTAGAACATGATCTACATCGAGCTACCTCAAATTTTGTTTTTGTTTTGTCATGTAACTGTGTCATTTTGTAAAAACACCACTGTGGCATTCTAAGTCATGTAAATAGTTAGTCAGTCATGTCAAATCAAGTCTACCTCCTAATTTTGTTTTAACTTGAGGATGAGTGTCCAATTAGTCACAGAGGTATGATAAAGTCAAATTTTCATCTATTGTGATATCATATGTATAATATCGTAGATACGATGTTGTAACCCATGCCACGTCATTGTTGATACAATTTCTCAAGATGAGTGCAACCCTATAAACACTAACACTTAGGTAAATGATCAACAACGTTTCCACTTCACCCTTAGTAAAACTATTGTAGTTTGTTTTTGTAATTAGTGATAGAGTGAATGTCTGTAGTGTGATGTTTAGTAGTTGTGTGGAATCTTTATTCAAGTGAAATGTACTTGGGCATAGTTCATGACCAAAAATAAAGATCGAGATTGCGTCTTATCATTAAAACATCCACTTAGTTTACTGTTTTACCTAGATTAATTTTCATGTTTACTTAGATAACTCTTTACATTTTCAAAGTACTTTACTTTCTTTATTCATTAGTAAAGCAAAATGAGTACGACTAGTTTTGAGTGCTTAAGCATAATTGTTTGGTAATCCTAGTAGTGTTATTACATAGTTTTCCCAGTAGCATAATGCTTAGTAACCTAGTAATAGTTACATGAGCCCAAAGCATATACTCTAAACTAGGACCGAATGCTTATTGCTATAGGCTAGAATAGACTTACATTCTTGTCATTACTTAGACTTAGCATTTCACTTTGTTTCCATTATGTTCACACTTAGGAGTACAATAAGCCTAACAACATCACTTAACATACACCTCACCACAAGTTAAATCATACACATAAACTTCACTAACTTAAAGTGGAAAGACAGCGATTGCGAACTCAATATCAATTACTAGCATAATTACATTGTCCATCTGTAGATTATGATCTCATTGCACATTAGCACTCGTGACTTGTATGGTAGAGTTTTGGGATTGCTTCACCACTCATCAAAATTCTTCGTTTTCTCTTTAATGATCAATTCATCAAGGGTATTGATGAGCAACAAGGTACACCTATGCCCAACCATATGAATACGAGCATTCATGCACAATCCGATCAAATTCCAGGGACTAAGTGCTTATGCACCTTCATAGAACAAGGATGGGTTAGCAATTGTTGTCTTCCCAAGCTTACTCGTATGGCACAATTGTATGGTTAAGTAAACTTGAGGCATATGATTTTTATGCTTTTTATGTTTTATGTCTTGGTGCTAAAGAGGGAAGAAGTGAATTAATTGAATAACTAATTTAAATTAACTAATCAGCTAGATCCGAACTAGTCCTAACACCAACATCCGTTCCCACTTGCCGTACACATCCTGAACCAGTGTAACACTACTGGGATTACCAAACGCTAATCGATACTGGATTACCAAGTGTTCCATGTATGCTCGAAGTGGTCGTACTAAGTGTGCTTACTTGTGAAAATTAACGAATCAATGAAAGCAACATTAATTAACTAATGAAAGCATTAAAGAACTATAAATAGCATTAAGGGTGAGAGATAAGCTATTCTGAATGCTGCAAGGTTTATCACAAAGTTCATCTTTATTTTCGGACATAAGGTGTGCTCAAGTACACAATGCTTGAATAAAGATTTGTTCACTTTATGACTCCTACTGTGGGCACTCAGAAATAATTCTAACTCTGAGAGGGAGAAACTGCAAGAGTTTGAGTAAGGGACTAAGGCTAACTCCTAAACCAAGTGTGCCTACCTCTTATTTATAGGCAACGAGACTAGTACCGATATCAAATGTCCAATATCGCATGACAGGATCCGATATCACGGCCCCGATATCGTGTATGCAATATCGCAGCTCATCAGTTATCCTCTAACTTTCTATCATTTTATTATTATGCAAACTTTCTTTCACATAATCTACAATATGATCTACAAATGAATATTATTAAGAAAATTTCAATTAATGATCAAGGTATGCAATTTGTTGACATGCATTTTGTAGATGATTTTTTTAAATGATTAATAATTTTTTTGCAATATATTAATAATATTTTAACTAGAGTGGAAGATTACTACATGTTATATGTCTTTCATATCAATTGGCAAAAATATGCTATTTATTGTAATGGCAATATTGATAAGTAGGTTACTTTCAAGTCTTGGAAAATCTTCAAAAAACATTCTGTCTTTAAAAGTTTAGGAATATCTTTTTCTTTTGAGGTTAATCTTACTATTTTGTGGAATTATGTGGTTAATAAAATTGAAAAGAAAGATCACCCTTGTGGACAAAGTTTTAGTTATTAAAAAAATGCTTTAATCAACTCATCTTTATTACTCTAGTTATTAGGCTTTCTCTAAAGCTTCTTATGATAGAATTGATAGTATTATTTGTCAATTTCTTTGTCCTACTAAACAACATAGAAAATGTTTTTCTAGAGTTTTTTAGGATATTTATACTAATAAAAAGAAAGACAAAGGACTTAATCTCATTAATTGTTATAACTATGGTATTTCTCTTGCAACATAATGGATTATAAAGTGCATTAATGAAGATGATATTTGAATGCTTCTTTTAAGAAGCAGACTTATGCAAGGAAAACCTAAAAATAATAACCATTAGTTTTCTAATAACTTTCTTTAATGCCTTCTTTTTTCTTAGGCCATTTCTATTTTTCATTTTCAAATTTTGAAACAAATTTTGAAGACATGGTGTAAGCTTAGTAAATATTAGAATTACAATCGTATTATAGTTTCAGAAGATATTCTTAAGAAAACTAGCCCATGGTGGCTTTCTTTTAATGAAGGAGCTTGGACTATTAATTCATCTAGATTACATACCACTTAAGCAAATTTTGTATCACTATAATTTCTTGTCTACATATGCATGATAAATGCATTACATAAAATGAAGCTTCTAGACTCTATGGTTTTGAACAGAAAGAGGAAAAAGAATTTTGAAAATTTAATTTCTAATCTTGAGGATTTATTAAAGTTAATAATAGTTTACATTAGAATTTTCCATATATTTTTTTGGAAGGATGAAAGATTTGTTTTTTTTTTTAATTCAAAAGTTACTTACAAGATTCTTACAAAGAATGATTTTATTCCTAACAAATTCAATAATGTTTGAAAAATGCACTTATCAATGTTCGTTTGGATGAAGAAAATGAAAGATATTTGGAGAGCTCCAACATTTCCTAAAATTTATATTTTTTATAGTGTGTTATTCATCAAGGTCTTCCTATTAACACTTGTCTTAAACATATGAGAAATGTTTCTTCTCAACATCCTCTTTATAGAAATGAAGACTCATTTTCTCTTTTTAGTATCTTATTACTTAGCATGCTAGGAAATGGGTATTCAGAATTTGTAAAAACCTTCAACCAAGCATTAATGAAGTCATTCTTAGTGATTAGCCTGATTTGTCTATGTTCTTTCTTTGCATTTGAAAATGTCTTCAATTACTTGTTCTCTATTCTATTTGCAAGATTTAGTGTGCGGTTATTTTCCAATAAAAAGATTATAACTATGATCTCTTTTTAGGATTTTAATACTAAATTCTCAAAGATATCACATTTTAGCTCCATCTTTAAGCAAAAAATATCTCAATGAAAGTTGAATAATTAATTTAATTTTATAATATTAATTTATTTTTTGTTTGAAGGCTCAAGAATGGGAAGCTTTCAAATTTTGTTACTATTTATTCATTATTTCTTATTGATGTATTCATTTATCTTTAGAAAGAGTTTTCTCCAAATCTTTACAAGAAATTCTTTAGTAAGAAGTGAAAACCCATGAGAGTGCTTTTGAATTAGGGTAAGGATTGTTCCTTTTCCTATCCCAAAGGAAAGGTTTTTCAAGATTGGTTGTAAAGATGAAAACCTACAAAGGCTCTTCCTTTAATGCTTTGATATAATTTGAATTATTTTAATATTATTATTCATTTTTGGGTGTCAAACCCCTATATATATATATATATAATAAAATTCAGAGTACAAAACAAGAGGAGTACTATAGAGAAGAAAAACTCCAAATTAATAAAAAGAAAACACCTAATGCTTTTGGGAAAGTGTTTTTAGGTTTTTATCTTAATAATAAATCCTTTAAAAAAAGGCTCTCCTATGGGGTAGAAAATCAAACACTCCATAAAAATATTAACATTGGGTAGAGAAAGAGAAGGGTCTTGTTTTATCAATAAAATCAATATTATCAAAAGATATTATCTCCATATCTTAACCAATAGTTACAAATGCATTATTAGAAGTTTAAATATCTTGAATATACTATCCATTCTGAAGATTTGACATGTAATCATAAATATTTATCATATCTCCATCTTTATATTACTTTTTTCTATCTTCAAATTCAATGAATTTTTTCTTTTATTCATAATCTTTTTTCTTGAATAAAAAAGGACAAGCATTAAATATGTAATTGTCCTTTACAATGGAAAAATTTGCAATAATTAGGAAGATTATAATATGTAATTTTTGAATATAAGTGTTTTCTTTTGCTTACAATACTAATTTCTTTTTACAATTGTAAAGTTGATTTTAATAAAAAAAATATTTACAAAAACTAAAAGTTGTAGAAATAGATTCCATATGCTTAATGGGACCAAGAAGACTAATAATTTCCTACTTAGATTTATAACAGATCAATGAAAGATTATATAAATTAACAAAACATGGAACTTAAGCATATTCTTCAAATTGGACATCAGAATTTAGAGCCCACTTACAAATGATCAACATTGCATGCTTATGTATAAAAGATCCTATATCTAATGCACACTACACCATCGAAACATTATCAAACTCAACAAGTAAGAAAATGAGAACAATACTTGGTATGAAGAGCTTAGATGTCATGTTTTTTCCTCACATCATTTAACTAAGAAATAAAACTTTAATTATGAAGTAGGTAATCCAAATTTTGAATGAACACATACTGTGATATAAGACTGATGACTTATATACATCATCAATAAGAACAAAATCAAGTGTCTTAGTTACATCAACATCACTAGAAAAGAAAAACATCATAACATTTTTCTTACTAGCTTGTAAATCTACATTTTGAGAATCAAGAAAAATCTTCCCATTAATAGAAGAAGTAAAAATTTCAACATTAGTTAAAGAACTTGGAAGTAATATACAATTCCCTTATTCTAGAGATTTTAGATATGATTATGCTATAATGACACCTAAAGATGTTTCAAAGTATAATTTTTAAAATTACATTATTTATTAATTAAGGGGCATTGGAACCCAAAATAAGTAAAACATAGGTACATCCCAAAATTTATAAAAGCTTATAAAACCAATGCTACCTAGTAGAATCAAACCTATGACCTAGGGTTACTAGGCTACGATTAGTACCACTAGGCTAACACCTCATTATTATTATTTGTTAATTCTAGGGATGTCAAATCCTAAAAATAAATATATCTAAAAAATCAAATTTAGAGTATAAAAGAAGAGAAGTAAAGGAGAAACTCCAAAGCAACAAAAAGAAAAGGTCCAATGATTTTTGTGATGCTTTTTTAGGTTTTCATCCTTACAACCAATCTTGAAAAACCTCCCCTCTAATGTAGGAAAAGGATCATATCTTACCCTCATTCAAAAGTATTAAATGAGTTTTCACTTCCTAGAAAATGCTTCCTATTAATAAAAAAGAAAACTATAGAGAGAAACATTTAGGAATTTAGCTAAAGCATCAGTTGCTGAATGATGTCAACTTGAACTAACAAAGAAAAAAAATTTGCTAGAGAATCTCTGTGAAAAACCACCTTACATTGAATCTTCTAGATGGCATAGAAAATAAGAGGAAAAACCCAACACCAACTATGAAGTAGAATTATTTGAATTTGATGAGTGTCACCAAATAAAACTTCATCTACTCCTAATTGAAAACCATGTAAATACCTACTACACCAAGTCCAAGAGTTATGAGCAAGGGGACAATTTAAAAAATAATGAATGAATGTATCTTCCCTATTGCAAATAGGACATCTTAGGTCATGAACACCATAATGAGAGTGCTAAATTCCAATAGTTAATTCATTATCACCATTAATAAAGGGGGCTATTAGAACTTGAAATAATTGAAACATAGGTACACCCAAAGATTTATAAAAATTTATAACTCAATGCTACCTAATGAAATCAAACCTATGACTTGGAGTTACTAAGCCAAAACTCTACTAGGCTAACACATCATTGTTAATTAAGACTTATGACTTGCATTTAATAAGTTATAAGTTAGCTTCAAATGAGATGTTGGCCTAATGGTATTGATCTTGGCCTGGTAACCCTAGGTCACATGCTTGATTCTACCAGGTAGCACTAAGTTATAAACTTTTATACATCTTTAGATGTACCTATGTTTTCCTTATTTTGGGTTCCAACACCCTTATAAGTTTGCTTCAATTGGCTTATGCTAAGATATAATGTTATTTTAAGAGATATGAACTAGATAGTCTATATTTAAGACATTTTACTATTCATTAAAAAATCCAAAATCATAAACTTCAATATAAATTATAGTTTAATATCTATTCTAACTAAGATGATAATTTCTAGTTAATTAATGATAGGCTTTCAATTTCATCATTTTGATCACTTAATAAGTTGATTTATCAAGGTAGGCAAAGGCCTTGAGGATCATTTTTATTGCCAATTATCTACATGATATCATAACTTTTCACTCTTGAATTATCAAACTCTTGCCTTACAAGATAATTATCTAATCACTTGATGGAGTAGCTTGAATGTCTCAACATATCCTGTTGAGATCAAACCTATGGGATAGTAAAACTTATGATTTTAAAGCTCCAAGTCATGGGTTCAATTCTAGTAGGTAATACTAAGTTATAAAGTTCTAATCAAACTATATCTTGTGCATGTACCTATATTATAATTATTTCAGGGTTCCAACACCACACCTCACAAACCTATGAGGTTTAACATTAGACCCCAAAAGTAGTAATACCTCAAGTGTAACTTGAACTAATAACCTCTTACTCACAAATCTTTATCAAGTAATAAGCTAACCGTTGAAGCCATTTTTCATACATGATAATAAAAAAATTTCAAAGTGCATCATATGCTTAACATTGAGTATAAAATATCAAAAATAACAAGAAAATAAAAATCTTTCTAATTTTATCAATGTCTACTCAAGTGTATAATCTTATAATTTATATTTTTAAAAATCAAGATAAGAAAATTAATTATTAATAAGTATTATCTCTAACAACATTTACACTACTTTCAACATATATGCTTTAAGTTTAAAAAAATAGCAATGGATTTAAGGTACTAATAGAATGTTAGAGTAAAATACCAACACATTCTACATCACCAAACCTTCATTGATGTAAACCTTTAACTTACAAATCGTAAGCCATGTATTCTCTAACCAAGCAATAGTTTGAGAAGTGATGAGCAACAGGTATCCCCTATGCCCAAGCATACTAATCACAAAGGTTTACATGCAATCCAATTGAATTCCATGGATGAAATTAGCATGGTATCTAAATTGTTAAGCATTGATTTCAAGTCACTATCTTCTCACTTAGACTAGTGGTAGCTTTATCGTGTATGGTTTAGTTCAAAGTGAGGCATATGATTATGATGTTATAAGACCTTAAACTAACTAAATAAAAATAATAATATAGAAATTAATTATTTAATATAATTAACAATAAAATTAAATCCTAAACTATTCTAAGGGTGATGAGTATCTATTCCCAGCTTGTTGTACACATCCTAAACTCACGTACCCATTGCTGGGATTATCAAGTATTATGCTATTGGGCAAACCAAGCAATAACACTTCTAGGATTACTAAGCAAATACGTGTTTATGCTTGAAACTGGTCACGCTCATTCCATGAATTAATTAACATGCATGGAAACATAAATATTAACTATGTACATAGAAAATAAATTACGTTGAAAGTAAATTTATTCTAAGTTAAATTGCTGCAATGAATAGGAATCAATCTTGATCTTATTGTCATTCATGGAATGTGTCTAGGTAGAATGCCAATTGAATAAGACATTGTATAATTGACTCAAATTCACACTGCGAGCACCCACTAACTACTTGCTAAGATTACAAAATAAAATTATAAGAGTTCGACTATACTATTGACCAAATGGTGCCAAATACATGGCAAGTGCTCATATATTTATAGGCAAATATAAGCATTATGTCAATGTAGATGAATTAATGCATTTGGTTGTGTTGACGAGAATGCTTTGATGAGGATGCATTAACACAACTAAGCTATAACAAATGCAATAGAGCATCTACAATATAGTCGATGCAATATAGCATCTACAATGTAGTAGCCAACTAAGATGCATTGACATGGATGCTACAACGCAAATGTGATGTAGCATCTACGATATAGCATTTGTGAGATCTTAGCTAACTAATACACTTGAAAAAATGATGCTTCATCATGTCTCAATGACTCAGCTACCTAACATATCAAGTCTCATCATACCCCCACAAATGACTAAAAACTTGTTCTCAAGTTAGATATAACTAGACGAAGTTTCATTCCAAAAATTATAGGGTGACCAAGACTAGATTGGCTACCATTACAAAATTGGAGTGTTGCATTACAAAATTTTATTCAAGTAAATACATTATAAAATGATAAAAAGACTAGACAGACATTAAAATTTACAAAATTGCAGAGGTCTTCAAAAATCCACCGAAGATGAATCTTCTTGTTATTGCTAGTCATGGTAGACTTTCCAACCTTTATTATTATGTTCATGCTTCTCTTTTATGCTGAATATTTTTGAAGGATGGATTGAAATTTCTCCTCATCATCTCATGGGTCCAGCAAACATGTGATGTTTGAGTTTTAATCCTTGTATGTGCTACTATCTACCCACAAGCATATCCTTTATTATTTTCCTCTTGGCCTTGCTTCATTTGCTTTTACAAGACCTTCAACCTCAGGGATTTTGTTTAGCATCATCTAAAATCACCAAATGATCAACACTATTTTTGATAATTTTTCCTTAAAAATTAACCCTTTCTAAATTCCTAGTTCGCTCAAAATTCAAAAAAAATTAGCATTTAGATGTAAGGTGATTACATAATAATGTTTTCCAAAGCTCTAAGGTAACTAAAATCATCAAGTTTTTCAAGTCATTTTGATTATTTTTACTATTAGTTGTCATAATGTTCAAAAATAAGGTGTTAGAAAAATTTCAAAATTCAATCCTTAGCCCCTCATAATAAGTGAGCTTAAAATCAAAGGTCTAGCTTGCAAGATATTGCAAATGCATCAAAATATTAAAAAACATATGGTTTAAAGAATGACTAAAAAATTTTGAAGTTAGAGGAAATTTTAGTATAAAAGCATTAAAAACAATGGAAATTTATGAGAATTAGTAACAAAAACATGCAAAAATTTAGAGAGCTTCCCATGATGTCATGAAATATGTGATGTTTCAGTTCAAAGCCATGATCAACAAAAGTCATGCAAGTTGGTCCTCCCCAAAGCAAGCTCCTACCATAATGCCCTTACATAACCACTTCTATAGATTTCTATGGACACGTTAGAAGTTAAATGTAGATCATGCCTTTGTTCCAAACAACATACGATTGCCTTGGTTAGGATTCTATACTATACTATACAAAATCATTAGGCTCATAATTGTATGCAATAGTGAGGTGAATAATGGGATAAGAATAGATTGCAGAGATTAGGATGTCAAGTACTTAATCATGTTCACAATAGGTTCTTATGTTAATTATGATTAAGATGACTATCATACCTATATATCCAAGTTTCAAACCAAGTTCATACCATTAGCAATGGCCTCGCATTGATGTGCCCCTTCTTGCCTACCATCATGAATCCACAACAACCATAGAGAACAAATGTCACTCTAAAAAGAGAATAAAAAAGGAGGAGGAAGGAAGAGGCTTAGTTAGATGGGTGCCCTCAGGCATTGATAACATATCTTTCCAACCCCATAACCAGTTGTTGTAGCCCATTATTGCGTCTAAGAGATGTGCTTTGAATTTGAGTGTTTTGTTTTTTTTTTTTTGTTTTTTTTTCTTTTTTTCTTTTTTTCTTTTTTTTTTTCTTTTTTCTTTTTTTTTTTTGCATTACAAAAGCCACACCATGAAATTACATGATTCCTATTTATTGGTCAATGATTAGGAGTTATGGTATGTTCCTAGAGGATTCATAAATCACAAGAATGAAATCAAGAAGAGAACCCGACAAATCCTCTTGGTCCTTTTCTCTTTCTTCAAGGCATAATGATTAGTAGTTAATTTTAGTTTCATGTGAGAAGAACCATATTTTTTTTATGATAAAGACCTTTTATTTAGAGAAACTGATAGGATGGATGATATGGTCTTACTACATTACACAATTATTTACCCAGTCATCTTGATAGCATAGGACAAAGACCCAACACATGATGTCAACTTCTACATCATGAAAGGAAATATTATTAACAAAAACATAGTAACCATCCATAAAACATAACGAAATTGTCTCAAGAAAAGAGAAAATTATAAAGAAAATAAAAATAACAAGAAATGAAAAACATATTAAGAATCAAAAAATTTTGAAGAAATAGGAAAATGATAAAATTGTAAAATAAAAAGTAAGAAATGCACTTATTAGTTCTTGATTCAAGATGGTGCATCTCCCCCATGACTAAACTCATGGGTGATCATTTGAAAAATGGATCACATATTCCCTTAGGTATACATCATAAGTTTTCCATTTATCATCTTTAGTAATTTAAGTTTTCTCTTCTTAGCATATTTAACATTGATGATAATTAGGTTTCAATCATTTGGAGACACATATTCAACTAGACTTGAAGGTATTTCCTTTCTAGAGGATCCAAATATGTTTCTTTTTTGATTTTCTATTTTAATTCTGGGGTCTCCTTGTTTATCATATTCTTTTGATGTATAATTAGAGTGTAAGACGTCTTTTTATAAGTTCTTTGTTTGGTTCATTTTCTTAAGACTAAAACTAATAAGTGGGTTGAATGTTTCCATGCATATTTTAAATAGTTTGGTATTCTCATTTTCTATCCACTTGGTATCTTGTAGTTTAATGGATATTGTATAGACTTGGTTTTGCATACACACTTGTTCCTTAACTTCATTGTGGATTGGTATAGGGATTGTGTTATCACTTTGAACTTTTAGACCACAATTGCATCCTTTATCATTATCAGAAATACATGGAATTTTCTATCTATCCACAGTGATAAGTTCATCATTTATGTTTTGTGTTGGAGTGTTGATTGTTGTTATCTTTTGCATAGGATTAGGAGACATTTTTTTTGTGAGGAAGGGGATTGCACCAGATTTTCCTCATGCTAGTTCTAATGAGCTAGTGGGTCTACTAGTTTTATTTACATGTGTGGGAACTATCCTAAAGAAAGAATGTTTCTAAGATTTTTGTTGAGATCTACTAACATTATCATTCACTTGTATGTTCATGGTATAAGTGGCATTCTTCTGTTGAGGTTGTGGTGTCAATCCTTCCTACATTGTTGGTGGTGACATATGTTGGAAGGAAGTATGAGAGTATTGAAGATGTGACGAAGGATAAGAGGCATGAGATGATGATCCCACAAGAGATGTTGCAAGTTGATGCTATTTAGGATAGTAGTAGTAGTAGTAATATGACATAGAAAGTAGAACCATTTGGAGAAACAAGTTGTTGAACATAGTGTCCATAAGGATTCGACTAGTGATAGGGATATTGTTGGTTTGTTGATGGCATCCCCCACAAAAATGAGTTTTTCCACTGTGCTTGATAGTAGTCTTAAGGTTGATAAGAAGTCCCATTGGGATAGGACTATTAGTTGTAGGACTATCTATAATTACCTTGTAGGTAAGGTAATCTCTAAGGAATTTGCTTTTTTACAAACTTGGGATTCAAAGCAAAAGTCTTAGACTCTTGTAGATATAACATAATGTGACAATAGTCCTTTGAATGTTCATATTGACAAATGTCACATCCATCATCCTCCTCTATATCTGAGTCTACAAACTTTTCTACTACAGCTATTTTTCCTTTTTGCCAATAAGTATCCTTACTTGTTTCCTTGTTCTTTTTCATCTTCTTGTTTTAATCACTTGATCCTACTTACTTTACCTTCTCCTTCATGATTTTCAAGTTGGTTATAACTTTTTCTTCCATCAATTCCTACATCTTATCTACCCTTACCTCCATCTCTGTGATAGACTCTTTTATTGCTAAGGTATTGTGTGATATCAACTCATCAAAAGCTATCACTTTTTCCTAATCATAAATATAAACCTTCCTTTTGTAAAAATTTGGGTCCCATTTATATTCTTCTACATTTTTCCTTTTTCACAACTCTCCTTCTTCTTTTGCCACCTATTTAATTAGCCTTTGTATCTGATGAGATCTTAGTTCTGATAATCTTTCTTGGGCATAGAGCCTAAGGGTCTTCCTTATCTTGTTATGAAGCCCATCTATGATATGATGAAGCTACTCTTTTAAAGAAAATCCATGGCCTGAGCATCAAGGGATTCATGGTTTTCTTACTTCTACCTTTGGACTTGTTTTCTTAGATTAGACACTCTTTAAAGAGGTTTGGTATTTCTTGTTGAAGAGCTCAAGCATTGTAGACCACCAAAGAATTGAATTGAGTTCCAATGATCTATGCCAATTTTCAGCTTCTTCTATTAGTGTCATAGGGAAGAGCTTAAGCCTTTGCCACTTACTTTTAGTGTTTTGTAAGGAGCAAGCATCATGGAAGGCTTGTAAATGATGTTGTGGATTAGAATTATAGCCTCCCTCAAATTTAGAAATATTATTCATATTAAGCCATCTAATGTGGGTTTCCCTTTGATGCCTATGGGGTATTCTAGTTGCTTCCCAAATTTGTATCGTGCATCTAGTAGCCAACAAAGGTTCATCTTCATCAAATATATCATGGTGATAATCTCTATTTTTATTTATCTAATTATAATAATATCATTTATGCTACATGTGATACCTTGTATCTTGTATGTTATTTCCATTTCTATTTCTATTGTGACCTCTTAGTGAAGCTCTATCTTCATACCTATGTTCATCTTTGTTAGAATTAGATGTTGAAGAGAAAGAGGAAGATGGTGAACTGGGAGACTCACCATGTCTTCTATATCTTCCCCTATGATCCCTTGATTCATCTCTTTTAGGTTTGGAGGAGGTTATAGGCCTTGAGGCTCTTCTTGTTCTAGGAGGTACTCCATCCCCTCTATGATTATCTACATTAGTTGAATGTAGTTTTTGAACATAGTAAGGGTCTAAATGAGCATATGAGATCCCCACTCACAATGATTCATTCCAATTCTCTTTAGTATAGATCCTATCATTACTCCTACTAGTGTTCTCATCGTGTGATGGATTATTGACTTTATGTGAAGGAGACATGCTCTCAATTAATAATGTGTGTAACTTAAAATATTAATATTTTTAAAAAGATAAATCATTAATACGTTAACAACAATTGTTTATAGTATAACTAATCTAGATCACTAGCACCATCCTCAGTAATGATGTCGATGATGAGTAGCAGCTATCCCCTATGCCTAACCATACGAATCATAAGCATTCACGTGCAATCCAGTCAAATTCTCTGGATGGAACTAGCATGGTATCTAGATTGTTAATCATTGATCGTAGGTTGTTGTCTTCTCACTTAGACTAGTTGTAGCTTTGTCACGTATGCTTTAGTCCAAAGTGAGGCATATAATTATGATGTTATGTAGCCTTAAACTAAATGAATAATAATAATATAGAAATTAATCACTTAATCTAATTAATAATAAAATTAAATCCTAAATTATCCTAAGAATGATAAGTATCCACTCCCAACTTGTTGTACATGTCTTAAACTTACATACCCACTGCTAAGATCACCAAGTGTTATGCTACTAGGCGAACCAAGTAATAATGCTTTTAGGATTACTAAGAAAATACATGTTTATGCTCAAAAACTAGTCACACTCATTCTATTGATTGATTAATGTGCATGGAAACATAAATATTAACTAAGTACATTGAAAATAAATTGCATTTAAAGTAAATGTATTCTAAGTCAAAGTGCTACAATGAATAGGAATCAATCTTGATCTTATTTCCATTCATGGAATGTTTCTAGGTACAATGCCACTTGAGTAAGATAATGCACAACTAATTCAAATCCACATTGCGAGCACTCACTAATTACTTACTAAGATTTCAAAATGAAACTGTAAGAGTTCAGTTATACTATTGACCAAATGATGCCAGATACGCAACAAGTGCTTGCATATTTATAGGCAAATATAGGCATTGCATTGACAAGGATACATTAATGCATTTGGTTGTGTTGACAGGGATGCATCAATGGGATGTGTTGACAAACATGAGTTGATGCAACTAAGTTATGGCAAATGTGATATAACATCTACAATATAGTAGATGCAATATAGCATCTACAATATAGTAGATGCAACTAAGATACACCAATAGGAATGCTACAACACAGATGTGACATAGCAACTATGATATCTCAACCGACTAATACACTCAACAAAATGATGCTTCATCATGTCCTAATGACTCAGCTACCTAATATATCAAGTCTCATCAAGAAGCCTCTACTTTATTTCATTAAATATTTGTATTAAATGAAAGAATAGCTCATTTGACAAGCATATTTGTCATTGTATAACAAGTTTTGACTTAAAGCTATGCTTAAAGATATTTTATCAAAGTTTTGTTTTAGCTTAGTGATAAGACTTTTAATTTGAAAGCTCCAAGTTATGGGTTTGATTCTAGTGGCTAGTGTTAAATTATAAAATTCTAATCTAACTATATGACTTATGGTGGGCTAGGGGGGTGCAAGATGGGTGGGGGTTGGAAAGGAAAGTGGAGTAAATATTATCCAAAAAAAGTTTCAAGTTCTAATTTGCTTCCCCCAAAACTAGCCCCACCACCATCATTTAAAGTTACAGTAAGGTGTTTTTCTTTAAGCAAAAAGACATGGATTTAAGCCCAAGAATAACTAGTTGAAGAGGTTAAGTTTTGACTCACCCATCGACTTAGGTCCCTGCTTGATGGGATGAGCATTGAGGCTTTAGGTAATGATCCTTTATTTAAAAAGGTGTAGGATAGTAAGTTTTATCATAACAATTAAAAATGTGCTAGCCTAGTAGTAAGACTTTTGATTTGTAAGCTCCAAGTTATGGGTTTGATTCTGCTAGGCAGTGCTATGTTTATAAAGTTCTAATTTGACTATATGTCTTGGGTAGTAAATATTAAAAAAAAGTTTCAAGTTGCAATACATACCCATCTCCTACTCCCACTAAATGTGAACACCCATCCCATTTCCTTTCCCCACGGTTGAAATACTTTTATTTTCTCTTAAGATGTTAGCATAGTGGAAAGATTCTTGATTGGTAACTCCAAGTTATAGGTTTGATTCTAGTAAATAGTATGAACTTATAAAGTTGTAATTTGACTATATGTCTTATAGGTAAATATTTTTTCGGAAAAAAATGTTTTGGGTGCATGTAAATAATATGCTTAGTAGGGGGTAAGGCGTGAGGTGATGTGATGTTAGGGCAAGGAAGGAGGGTGGGGGGTGGGGTGGAGTAGTGTGATGTGGAAGGTAGTGAGGTGGGGAGTGGGGAGAGGTGCTAGAATAGAAAACATTTTTTTAGCAATATTTCTTGCTAAGATATATATTCAAGCTAGAACTTTATAACTTAGCATTGCCTATAATTGAACCTGTAACTTAGAGTTACCAAATTAAGACTCTTATCTCCATAACAATATTTACCCCCAAGACATGTAATCAAATAAGAATTTTATAACTCAACATTGTCACTAGAGTTAAACTAATAACTTAGGCTTTTTCTTTAGATACTCTCTTTATTTATATTTTTTTTAGGGGTTTGACATACCTTCCCCACCTAAGAGTCTTATTGCTAGGCTCACACCTCGTTGTTTATTTACCCATTACGATAAAAGTTAACTATTTGTTCAACAGATTGATATACGACCTAGTTAACCCCATGTTGTTAGAATAGGTTAGCATGATGATGAAATAGATACATGACCCTTCTCAAAGTATCATAGTGGAAATACTAAATATGCATGGAAATTTTATTTATTTATAAAACATTTTTTTTGTAGGGAAAGATGGAAGAGTGTGAAAACTAGAACTATATGTCTTTTTTTTGTTGGGGGGGGGGGGGGGGGGGGGGGGG
>MNCI01035006.1:10045-30459 GCA_015680685.1 Gnetum montanum | reverse complement strand
CGTAATCAAGTCGTACTCGTTCCGCGTTCTAGGAGTTTAAGGGTGAGAGAGAGAAAATAGTAAATAACATTAAATAAAAAAATAAAAAAATAAATAACAAAGTGAATGTTGCAATGATGAAGTAATCTCGATCTTTATTGTCAGTTATGTATGTGTCCAAGTACGTCACACTCGAATAAGGACACCATATAATTACATTCACCACACTACGGGCAGACACGAAAAAATAATCTAACTCTGGAGGGATCAAACTGCCAGAGCTTCGCTACCTCTAACTCCTAATTGTTGTACAAGGGAGAGCTGCGTCTTATTTATAGATATGGCAGTGGACTACAATATCGTATACGAGATAGCATAGGGAAGATGCGATATTGCGTACGCGATATTGTGGCCTATGCAGAACGCGTCTCATCCTACCCCCACAACTGAATAAAAACTCATCCTCGAGTTAAAAAGAGAACAAGTTCCATTGATTACACAGTGGATAGGTATGGGATTATTAACTGGGAAAGGAAATGAAATAATGTCGTAGTGTGGGAAGACACAACACAAAGAAAAAATACTACAACTACAAAAATGTGGAACTCATGTAGTTCCTGGTGGCGGTGGCTCCTCCATTGGTGCCTTCCCTTTGTCACATGCTCCAGACTTTGAAACTTGATGGTGTTGAAGTATGGCCTGGAGTTTCTCCTCTTCAGTCCGAGGGCCTTGTGCTATCCATGCAAGTGTTCCGATGTTTGACGGAGTCAGCACTTTCCATGAATAGGGTAGTTGCAGAAACATTTGATTAGCCTTGACATACCATGCCACGAACACCCATCGTTCCTCTTCATAAGCTCTGGCTTTGTCTTTGTATTCATGAAGCTCTGTTACCCATCGAGCCAAGTCGATTGCAACGTCTTTCTGTCCCTGGTAGCTTTCTTTTACCACCGCGAGTTCAGAATTTGCGACATTTAGTTTCTTAGCTAGCTTCTTACACTCTACAAATTCTGCTTCATATTTGATGTGGGTGGAAGCTACCTGCTGCTCGAGCTCTAACCTCGAGCATCCTGCTATTAACATGGCCAGGTTAGCATATCTAAGGTTTTCCAACTCCATGTATTTGGTCAAGTTTTGGATCTGCAGGTCTCGGTTCTTAACTTCCGCTTGGTGGGCGAAGGAGTAAGTGTCCAATATGGCCCTCCAATCAATGTGCTGAGCACTCATGTTATTGATTTGAGCCTTGGCCATATGGATCTCCTTCTCTAGGATTTTTTTGTACATCCCCACCTGATCATGGAAATGCTCCTTCACCTTCTCGTGTCGTTTAGCCTCATTCTGCCACACGCTTATCTCGATGGCTGATTTTTGGCGAATAGCACGTACCTCCTCCATTGAGAGGGTTCGGTTCTCTCTAGCTAAACGGCTTACATCTCGGTTGACCTGAATGAATTATTCTTGCAATTGATGAAAGTGTTCATCAAGAACATTCTTTTATTTCTCCACAGAGGTCAACCGAAGGTTGTCTGCAACCAACTGCTTATTCTCCTCTTCTAAGGCCCTGAGTGCCTTAAGATGTGCATGAGTTTGCGCCCTTGCTGCGGAGGCATCCCAAGTGGACGTCTTCTTTTCTTTTGCCATCTTCTTATTTTCTGCGATTAGCTTTCTTAATTGCTCAGTTCTGAAATTTTCCAGCTGGTCTGCGGGAACAAATTATAGAGGATCCCGCTATGCTGCTTGTAAGGCTATGAGCTACTCTTGTAGTTTCTGCACTTCAGCTTTAGCATGCTCTGCCCTTACTTCAGATATGACCAGCTTCCCCTTTGTGGAAATGAGGTCTGATTGAATTGTTGTTACATCCTGGGGGATGTCAAACAGAGACATCATTACTTGTCCTGTTTGAAGCAATCTGTCAAGTACATCCTCATGTTTGGCAGGAGTCATTGAGGTTCCGGTAAGAGTTTGAGCATCTCGTGCTCCTGAAAAATTTGTCGGTGGCACAACAAGTACGTTAAAGGATTCCTTGATATGGTTAGCAACCACTTCAGCAGCTCCCATGGCATCCTGGTGTTGCATGACCACCACAGTGGCCCCTTCACCAGTCTCTAACTGTCCTTGAAAAGATGTCGTGTTTCCTAAGATCTGTTATGACCATCTTCTTTCCCCTCCTCCTATTTGAATTGATAATTTGCCCCTTGTGTGATCTAATGAAATAGTAAGCTGGTCAGCACCATCGATGATGTGGAAGAGGTTCGCATCATCACGACTTCCCCAATTAACCGTCTCAGCAATGGCCCTAAGATGGCTCATCGACGGTCTTTAGTCTTGCGGCGATGGCAGCTGATCCTAACCTATGCTGGTTCCTACTTCTTGTTGTTGGCTGGGACCTGTGGCTAGAGGTTGACTGGGTCCTGCAAGTTGAGTTGCAGGTGATCCAGTCATCTATTCGTCTTCTTCATCTCGTCTCTGCTCTTCGCCGGTGCTCTTTCTTGGAGCTGGCGCCTTTAACAATTTAGCATAAGAAGTGTTCTGGGCTTTTCAGAGGACGTCATTTGTGTATCCCCAAATACCAGCCCATCGGCATAGTTTTCTGATAAGGTAGGGAAAAGGCAACGCCATCTTCCCTGTCTTCCGTTCTTCAAATCGCCTTAGGATCTCTATCAAATATAGATGGGGTAGGTTAGCATTAACCTTTCCCATCAACACTATGCATCCTCTCGCCGCATACGTCAATATTCTTTTCAAACCTTTTGTGGGGAAGAGGTGATAGGTTCCAATTTTGAAATAAACCCACTCTTCCATCGTTAGCTTACTAAAAGCTTTATCTCTGTCATAAGCCTTATCTACCCAATCCTTTTGCACATTAGGGTCTGATCGGGTAGATAACGAGCAACATGGGGGCCTGAATTTGGAAGGTTTAACATTTCTGAAATCGCCTGTGTAGAAAATTCTACTATCACACCACAAATGTTAACCGTGGTGCCTTGCTCCTTATTGTCCCAGAACTAGTACGTTTCACCTAAGTACCAGGCACCACATTCAAAGAGGACAGGCCATAAGGGAGACCCTTTGAGGTGATCCCTAACAGCCTCAGGAGCACACTCTGCAAAAGATTTGAAGTTAAGCTCCACAATCACCACAGCAACTGTGGACTTCGTATGGATAGCCTGAACGCACTCCGAGGGCAACATGAGTTGTTGTCCCAATTCAGGTGCAGCAGCAACTCCTCTTTCTACCTGCCCGAACCATCTTGTAGGAGGTTCTTCTTGATCGATGCTGAATGATTACACCTCTTGTTCTGCATGTTGTCCGACAGGGACCTGTCTTCCACCTCTCCAAGGTTGTTTCGCTTCACCTTGAATAGGACCCTCTCGCTGCACACGTTTCAGGGCCAAACGTTAGTAAGGTTGTTTTCAAAATCAAGTTATACCTTACTACATGCCTTTTATTAAAGATCTTATGTTATCGTGTGATCGTGCCTGAAAATTATGATAACAGGTCCTATGACTTAGGTGGGTTTCATTTTAATCTCCCGGTGTACCTAAGGTCATATGATTTTTGGCATAATTTTTCTAAGTGTTAGTGTTAATTACCCTAATTGATGTCCTTTGGGCGATGATAAATTTCAAAAAACTTAGGCGGTTTTTGATAAATGTCTCTCCCCCACGACTAAACTGAACACTTCGGGTTCAAGCAGGTTTAAACGGAATTAAAATCGGAGCACCAGCGCGCAAGATATGAGTGAAAAAGCAAGGGTCACGCAATTGCNGGCCCTACTAATGTGAGACACATGAAAATACCGAATTTTTAATTATTTTCTTGAAATTGATGTTAACTATTGAGGACATTAACAAGTATTAAGATATCCTAGGGTAATTTCATTTATTCGAGAGGCACTCTTAATGATAATGATGTGAATTTTTGCAAGTAAAGATTTGGCGGTTACGAAAAAAGGAAATGTAATGGTACATTGGAACGTTTAAATGATAGAGGGATAATAATGGGGAAAGAAAATTATGAAAAATTAAGCTGAGGGTAAGAAATTTGTGTTTGAACTAAAGAATTAGTGAAGATTACAACAAAATTACACAAGTGGGTCCTCCCCAAAGCAAGTTTCAACCTATTATGCCCTTGTGTAAATACACTTAAAGTGTCCATGGACACTAGAAGGGTTAAATGTAATCCGCACTAACTCCACAAAACACACACATGTAAATATCACCGAAATGAGATGAAAATTCTATGCTACATGGGACACGAGCTACAATTACATGAACAGTGAGATGAGACGAAGTAGAGAAAGGGATTGTAAAGATCGGGACATGAGGTAATCGACCCAGGGCATAATGAATACTACATGTAAAGCATGGTTAATGTGTCATTAACCCATCATTCCAAGATCAGGACCAAGTCCATCCTTCAATCAATGGCATCGCATTGTTTCGTCCAATGGTGAGCAACTATGAAAGTACCATAACAACAAGGCGTATGATCACTTGGTGTTTAGTACAAGGGAGGAGTGATTTTTGTTTTATGGCACTTCCTTTTTCTTTTCTCTCTTTTTTTTTCACTTTACTGAATCCAGAGAAGCTGCCAACCTTCAGGCATGGGTGCATGTCTTTCTAGTGGGACCCCCTAGAATAGCGTTTGATTTTCGAGTGCCCTCTTGATTACTCTTACTCCCATTTTCATTAGATCTACAAGGATCTTAGTATAACTGCATTGCATGATAACACCCACAGATGTCACCAAAGAGAATCTGCAAGTCCCCTTGATGTCACACCCTAATCATTCCCTCTTGGTCCATCCTTCTTCATTCTAGGTACAATGAACATAAAATTAATTTTAAGTTTAGAAATTTCAAGAATATCACTGTACCCTCAAACAGAACCTCTTATTTGTAGAGTGGATGAGTGGGTGTAATGGGCTCACTGTTCCAAATAATTGATCACTCATGACTTAATAACATAAAACACACCTCAACCAACGATCCACATGAGTGTTTTATTTATAGATGAGATTACTTACAAAAAGTGTAAAAAGACAAAAACACACAAAAAGATAAAAAAGGTAAAAAGATAAAACAAAAAGTTGAAAAATAAAAAACTAGAAAACAAAAAGTTGTAAAATTAAAGAAAATGAAAAATATTTATTAATCCTGCTTGTTACTGAAATGGGGGGTATCGCCCATAACTAATCGGTTGAGTATGGCAAGGAATAATAAATGAAAAATAAGGATCCTTGCATGTTGGAAGTATTGGGACTGGTCTATGCTTATCCCCTTGGATTTCACACACTTCATAATAAGCATAGTGGGGCACTTCATATGATGTAGTTCTTGGATAATGAGTTGACCCACTATGATGTTGGTGACCATTAGATGGTATGCAAGGATTCGGCTAATGCCTCCCATGGTTATGTTCATTGGGTCATATGGTTGTTGGAGTGTAAGTTGGTGGCCCTGATAAAGGTACATGAGGCATTGGGTTCGAAGGTAAGGGTGCACCACATTGGTGGACTTGTGCTGGGTTGGAAGATGCAGTGGCCTCGGAATTATGTTGTCCCTTCCTATGGCCATGTTTAAAGAAAGGACACCTTTGATGTTGAGGAGGCTTTTCACTACTATTAGTAGCAATAGCATAAGTGTTGTTCGTGGGTTGCGGTGGTGCAGGTACGTAAGGGGGAATTAGTGGTAATGTATAAGGAGGGAAAGGATGATAATGCTAAAAGTTAGGAGAAGGATAAGGTGCACAAGGTGGTGGTTGTGTTGGAGGCATGGATTGATAGTATTGTGGGGAATAGTAGTGTGGTGAGATAAAGTATGTTGGCTCAGTTGGAGAAACAGGATGTTGAACATGATAAGCATTTGGATTCGTAAAATATGAAGGGTGCCTCCAATCTAACATGACTGAGATTGTTGCCACTGTGATCGAACATAGTATCTTTGTATGAACTCTAGATGTAACGTGTTTCCCCAATGCTCATGTGTATGTAACAGTATTGGGCATTGGCCTTTGGGGTGATCGTACAAGCATATGTTGCATTCGTACGTAGGATCGGCAGTTGACCGCTACTTTTCTTTATCCCTTCTTTCCGAATGTCTACTATTTCGTCCTGCTTCTTGGGTTTTCAAAACTCTATCTCCAATGATGTTGATATATTCTCCACACTTTTGATTCATCCATTCCAACATCTTATTGATCTTTGCCTCGGCTTCTTCTAACGATTGTTGTATTTGCAAAGATGATGTTTCCACCTTGAGATTGGTTGATTTCTCCTTATTATGAGCAGGGACCTTTGTTAAGTTGAAATTTTGGTCCTGTTGATGTTTTTCAATACTCTCCCATGTAGCTATTTCTCCTTCTTCTTTTGCTACTTGCTTAATAAGCTCTTGGATTTGGTGGGTTCGTAAGTTGCATAGTTGACCTTGGGCATATACTCCTAAGGTCTCTCTTGTTTCATTACGTAGCCCATCAATGATATGGTACATTAGCCTTTCCTTGGAAAACCCATGGCCGAGATAGTTGTTTAGCAATGCATAATATATTTCTAAGGCCATGTCCAAGGATTCATGTTTTGCTTGTTTCCATCCTTGGATTTGTTTCCTCAAGGCTAACACTCTTGCATAGGTTTAATATTTTTCGTTAAAAACTTCTACCATTGTTGACCAGCGTCATATTGAATTTGGTTTTAACGATCTATACAATACTTTAGCTTGGTCCACAAGTGTCATAGGAAAGAGCTTTATTTTTTGCCAACCATTATCAATATTGTTCCATGTGTAGGCATCGTAGAAGGCTAGTAAATATTGATGCGGATCTAAGTCATAGCCTCTTGAAAATTTTGGAAAGTTATTTAAATCGAGCCTGGATAGTTGGCTCTCTTTACAATGCCTACGTGAGATTCGAACAACCTCTTGTATTTGTGTTAGGCTTGTAGTGGCCAGTGAGGGTTCATCATCATCAGGTAAGTTATGCCTTCGTGTGTTGCGATGACGTTGTTTTTCTTCATGTNGAGCGGCAAAGATATCCCTACGCTCAACCATACGAATACGAGCATTTTCACATGCAATCCGGTCGAACTCCGCAGATGGACTAGTTGTGGCACCTAGACAGTTATCCTTAGGTCGCAGTTCACTGTCTTCCCACCTAGACTAGTATTTATCATTTTTCACGTATGGTTTAGTCCAGAGTGAGGTGTATGATGTGTTCCTATTCTACGCTACTCCTAATGGCAGTGGAAAATAATATTAACTAAACTAAGCTAGGAGGGAAAGGATAAGAGAATCTATTCTAGCTTAAGTGTGACAAGCAACCAATTCCTTGATCAATCATACACATCTTGGACTTCGTGCACGACTACCATTGGGACTACCAAGTGCAGGTCCTAGGTACGCCACTAGGATTACCAAGTGTAGATCCCAAATATGCCACTAGGATTACCAAGTGCAGATCCTAGCTACACCACTAGGATACTAAGCAGTCACACTTAAATGCTCATAATCAAGTCGTACTCGTTCCGCGTTCTAGGAGTTTAAGGGTGACAATAAGAAAATAGTAAATAACATTAAATAAATAAACAAACAAATAAATAACAAAGTGAATGCTACAATGATGAAGTAATCTCGATCTTTATTGCCGGTCATGTGCGTGTCCAAGTACGTCACACTCGAATAAGGACACCATACAATTACATTCACCACACTGCGGGCAGACACAGAAAAATAATCTAACTCTGCAGGGATCAAACTGCTAGAGCTTCACTACCTCTAACTCCTAATTTTTGTACAAGGGAGAGCCACATCTTATTTATAGATATGGTAGCAGACTACGATATCACATACGCGATATCGTAGGGAAGATGCGATATCGCGTACACGATATCGCAAGGGACGCAATATCGTGGTGGACGTGATATCACATATGCAATATCGCAGCCTATGCAGAACACGTCTCATCACAAAGTTTTCATAAAACAAGAAGATGTTAACTTAGTGGTAAGAGCCTTGGCTTGAAACACTTAGGTCACAAGTTTGATTCTAGTAGGATATAACAATGAGATGTTAGCTTAGTTAATAGGCTCTTGATTTGAAAGTTCTATGTCATGAGTTCAATTTTGGTGGGTAATGTTGAGTTATTCAATTATAACTGAACTATATATCTTAGGGGTGTATCTATACTAGTTTAGATATATATTTATGATATATATCTATTATTTTATCAAGAGAATCTTTCATGTTTTTCAAATTAATCATCATCATCATCATCCTAGCCTTGTTTCAACAAAATTTAAAATTGATTCACTAAGAATTAAGTTTCACACCAAAACAAAAATCAAACTAGTGTATGTTATTCAATGATATTTCCCATAAAAAATTTCATCTCTTTACCAAGCTTAATGACAAAAATTATTTATTACCAAGGATAAAGTTTAGGTATAAAGTAGTTGACCTCTTGGTAAAACTCTTAGTGAAAATAATGATTCTCATGAAAAAGTTCATGTCTTAGCCTAGCATTATGATGATAATTAATTATTTACTATTACAAGTTCTAGCCAATTGGTAGTTGACCTCTTAGCTATAAAGTTGCTTCTTACTATTAGAAAAAAAAGCCATGACTAGGGGAGCTCTCCCTCATTGTTTTGATGATAAAATTATTTGTTTGTGATTGAGAAAGACTCTCTTGGATAGGGTTGGTAGTTGGCCTCCTAGTCAAAAACAATTATTTGAGGGTTCCAACACCTGATTCTAGTAGGATATGCTAAGTTATGTACACAAAAATTTCATAAAAGGAATTCTAGAACTAATTCAACAAATCTAAAGAGTCTTAGTAGATGTAAATCAAAAATTAACTTTCAATATTAAAACTTAAATATAATATAATGGTGTATCAAATTAGCACAATTATTTGAATTGTACTTATGCCTTGCAAACAACAAGTCACATGCTCTAACTAATGCAAGGGGTTGCTAGTTCAAGTCACACTTGAGGCATTGTTATATTCCTTTGTAATTCTTCTAAAGTCTTTATTGGCTATATGTCTTAGGGTGTACTTATAGTCATTCTTTTGGGTTTCAACACCTCGTTGCCTCTCGTAATTCCCCACTCTCCCTCTTTACTTCCTTCCTCTCTCCCCCAACCCATGCTCTAACTAATTGAGCAATAATATTATTATTATTAATACTTTGCAAAAAAATCAAAATATACCATAAGCTTAATTTTAAGTAGAAAGCACCAAAAATAACATGGAAAATGAAGAAGTTTTTCAATTTTAAGATATTTACTTAGGTGTAAGCCTTATAATTACTTAGTAAAAACTTGTTTGAATTGAACCTTTATCCTTTAAAATGATAAAGAGTTATTGATTTGATTTTTTCTTAGTGATGAGCAGTGAGGTACCCCTACATTCAACCATACGAATACAAGCATTTCACGCATGATCCGGTCGAACTCCAAGGACCAAGTGCTTATGTGCCTTAATGGAACACTAAGGGTTAATCAATCGTTGTCTTCCCAAACTTACTTGTATTGTCACAGTTGTATGGTTAAGTAAGCTTGAGGTATATGATTTTTATAGCTTTTGTATTTTTATGTCTTCTGCTAATAAAGGAGAGGGAGAGAAAACTAAGTGGCTAACTTACATTAACTATTCATTAACTAGTTTCTAAATGTTCCTAACACCAGTATCCATTCCCACTTGCCGTACACATCCTAAACCAGTGCAACGCTGCTGGGGTTACCAAACGCTAATCATTATTGGGTTACCAAGCACTGCACGCATGCTCGAAGTGGTCGTATTGAGTGTATTTAACTAAGGGGGTTGAAGGTTGAGAGAGATATTAATTAACTAGGAAAGCATTAAACAATCATTAATTACTAATTAGCTTAATCTATATGCTACAAGGTTTATCATAAAGTTCATCTTCATTGTCATACACAAAATTGTGCTTAGGTACAAATTGCTTGAATAAAGATCCATTCACTCTATGACTCCTACTACAAGCACACAGAAATTATTCTAACTCTGGAATGACTAAACTGCAAGAATTAGCTAAGGGTCTAATTCTAACTATCTGGAACCAAGGGTGCCACCTCTTATTTATAGAAGATGAGGCAGGACGCGATATCGTATGGTGGCTGTGATATCATGTATGCGATATCACAATTCATCATACCCCCATGACTGAATGAAAACTCGTCCTCGAGTTCCTTACAAAATATTGGAAAGGTATGGGATTATTGACTTGAATGACAACTAATGGTGAATGGGATGACATGTGAACGGATCAACATTACAATACATAACAACATTAATGTTTATGATTATACACAATTGACATCCAGCCTTATTTGGCAGTTGAGAGAGAAGAGAAAGAGAGAGAAAAGGAGAAGATGTGTTGTTGCTGACACCAAGATTGTGCCTTTCGTTGTCCATCCATGGCCGCACCATCAATCTTGTTCCTTGCATAACCATTCCAACACCAGTCCATCCTGAGTGTTTCCTCTAGGTCTAGTCCATTGCTGTATGATTGCCATCTACACACACAACACAGTCACATATGAGCAACGATAAGTAAATCATAATACAATTGATACCTTGCCTCGGTGTAAGGTCTATTGGCTGAGTTGTAATATGGCCAATACGAATTCTAGAGATATAACACTGGTAACTACCCAAGGTGTAGGGGTTAGGAAAAATTGAAAAAATTGGACCAGGGCCCCCATGACTAAGAGGGATCCTCCAGTAGCAATAGAATGGAAAAAGATAAGAAATAAGAAAGATGGAGAAAAATAAACAATGGCAATGCCAATAAAATGAATGTCAGAGATGGGAATAAACAAAACAAATGTTGATTATAGAAATGTTTAAGGGAAAGAAGTTAACTGATGCACCAAATAGGAATGCCAGTGGGTCCTCCCCAAAGCAGGCTCATGCCCTTTATGCCTTGAAAAACCCACATTCAAAGAGTCTGTAGGCTCTAGAAATGTCATTTGGAAGCAAGAGTTAAAGTCTTAACCACAAGAATTCACCAAAGAGAAAACAATATATCAACCAAAATATAGACTATTGATACAATCGACAATGAAGTGGAAAATGGAGAAAGAATGATGGGGAGAAGAGAATGGAATGGAGTCCCAAGAACAAGGTGGTGTATAGCCCCTTGTGTATGTATGGTTAATGTGACTGAGTAGATCTCATTCCAAATCCAACCTCAAACAATCCACATCCAGTGACTTTGCATTAATACACTTGGCCAATCCATCCACTTGAAGTAACAAGAATGCTTCCGCCAAATAGTCAATACCATTCCAAGGAAAATGAGAAAGGGGGAAGTAGGAAGTGAGAAAGGGCCTTAGTTAGAGGGAACATGTTTGTTTAGTTCCATAACTAGTGCTTGTAGCCCAGATGATTATTTTGGCTAAGGGGTGTGCTTTGAATTCTCACTGTTTTTTTTTTGTTTTTTTTTTAATTTTTTTTATGTGAGAACCACACCATGCAAAGACTTACTTTTATTGTGCTCAGCTCCCCGATAATGGAGCAATGTCGGAATGGTAAAGAAAACTCAAGAAGAAAACATCCAAGCACCCAAGAGAATAGCCATCACAAATGCATCAAATCCCTTTGAAGTCACATCCTTTTCAGTCCTTGAGTCCTTCCTTAGTTTGAGAAATGCCCAGTCACCAATTCATTAATAGTTTTATTATTAGAGAAGGGGACTACATAGTTCCAAGCTAAGAGAGACCATAGAAATTCATGGATGCATGGATGACATGGACTCATTGCCTATTATATCAAAAGAACCATACCTTAGTATCAACATTATAACTCAAAGGTAAAAACTAAACATTAGCAATCAATAGAATACAGTTCATACCACCATCATGAGCACTTATTAGGTGACGAATCTAACAAAACAAAAACAACAAACAAAGATAAAAACAAAAAACAAAAACAAAACAAATAGTCACATAAAGAAATGAGAAAGTATAATGATGTTACAAAACAAAAATAAGAAAAATTAAAGAAATTTGTAAAACAAAAACTTAAAAAAGAACTGAGGGCCTCAAATGGTTAGCAGAGGTGGCTGTCTCCCCCATGACTGAGTTGGAAGGAGGAGATCTGAAATAGTGAGCAGGGTCATCCCTTCTCAAAGGTATTATGTGCACTGGCCATTCTAAATTCATGGAAGGGTTTGGTCTGTTGCACATTGACTAACAATCTCTTATTAGGGCTCTCAGGTTTGTATATGGTCATGGCCCTTGAAGGAAAGGTTGTATGAATAATCTAAGGTTCTTCACACAATGTTTGAAATTTTGTGCATTGTGGCACATGTGTGGGGTTCTAGTAGAGAACCTTATCTCCTGGTTGATACTTAACCTTTTGAATCTTCAAGTCATGATGTTGCTTGTTATATGCCTTGTGTAACTCATTTGATAATAGGGTAGCTAATCAATTTTCGTCTAGCACATTTAAAGTTGTCAACCTTTGTTTTTGTGCTAGATCAAGATTAAGGTTGAGGTCACAAGCCATTGATAGTGTATGGAGCTTAGTTTGTGTACTGACCTAAATCGTCGGTGTAAGGCTGGAAGGGAAATAGACATCGAGAGATTGTCAGACAGCCACAGCTAACCCTACCTTCGCCTAAGGGCAAGTTGGAAAAGTAAATGAAGGTAGAGTGCTTTGGATGGTTTGCATACAAATCAACCAAGGACTTCCCCGAGTGTAAGCTACGGCTAGCGCTAGGATTATTGTAAACGGTGTAAACGAAATGCAAACAACGATACAAAATGTAAACAGAACGTACTAAATTATAAATAAAGTGTAAACAGAGCTATATTGTAAACAAAGCGTAAACCGAAGTAAATAATGTAAATGAATGGAAATAATGAAACTGTATTATATTGTTTAAATAGGAATATGCACCGATCAAAGCATAGTTGCACACGTGTGGATGGCAAGTCAAACGCCTAGCCCCGAAATGATGTGACGCGATGATGTGACGATGAAATGGGATGAACGTGAGAAATACTTGGAAACCAACAATCAAGTTGCCGAGTGCCCAAGGATTGCAAATTTTGTCCTTCTTTAGAGTTATCAATCTCTCCAATTTTTGCCTCCCAGTTTATGTGAATTAATAGGGTATTTATAGGGTTGGGCTGGGTGCTAGATATTTGCATTCTTTGACCAAGTTCAATGTATTTGTGTTTGGATAGTTATGTACGAGTTGGATGTGTGTTGGAAAGCTACATTCTTGACCAGGTTCAATGTATCTATGTTTGGATAGTTGTGTATGAGTTGGATGTGTGTTGGCAAGCTACATTCTTGACCAGGTTCAATGTATTTATGTTGGATAGTTGTGCACAAGTTGGATGTGTGCTGGATATTTGTCTTCTTTAATCAGATTCAATGGATCTCACAACGTGTGGGTCATTCAAGCCCATGAAAATACAAATAATTTAACAAGCCCTCAAATGATCAAAATTTACAAAGAAAATCAAGGAGGATTAACTCTGCCTTGCTTGTCTAGCATCCAGCATGACCTGCAGTGTGACCTCCAAAACTTGCAATTTTGAGCTGAAATCTGGAATTTCTGAAGGCTGGGACCTATAGTTATCAATAGTGGACCTTGAGGATGACTTGCACCCTTGAAATCAAGTCATTTTGGCTCAGTTTTGGGGCTCTAAAAATTGGTAACACTGATCCTTACGTTGTGCAACGTCTGAAAAAGTAACCCCAGCGTCACCAAGCCAAAATGACACATTTGAGGCCCAAATCTTGATTTTCTGGAGGCTGGGAGCTATTGGGGACCTTGGTGAAGGTCATGGGGGGTCCTTGTGCTCAATTTTGGCATGTTTTGACTCAATTTCAAGGCTCTAAAAGTTGGTGACGCTGATCCTTACGCTATGCAACGTCTGAAAAAGTAACCCCAGCATTACCAAGTCAAAATGGCATATTTAAGGCCCAAATCTTGATTTTCTAAAGGTTGAGAGCTGCTGGGGACCTTGGTGAAGGTCATGGGGGGTCCTTGTGCTCGATTTTGGCCTGTTTTGACTCAATTTCGAGGCTCCAAAAGTTGGTGATGTTGATCCTTATGCTATGCAGCGTCTGAAAAAGTAACCAAGGTGTACTTAGCCAAAACCAAACATTTTGAACCCGAAACTTTTGATTATGGATGCTAGAAGTTGGTGCAGTTTCCTGTGGCCCTAGGGGGACCTTGCTTGTTGAATCATGCGCCATCGGGGGCTATTTCGAAGGCCTCCAAGTTTGGTCATGCTGTATTCATGTTGGGAAGCAGCATGACTTAGCTTGATTCTTGTCTAAAAGTGCTAGGCCAAAATTAGTGGTGTTTCATTGGCCCCTCTTTGTTGATGTCTGGAGGAATCTACCCAAGAGGCATCAACAAAGAAGTGCAAAACACCATGAGTAACAAAGCATCAAACATTAACCGTCGACCCTTGGTTGGGTGTCATTGCACCATTTTCAAAAGTACATGGGATTGAGGGAATGTGGTTCAAGATGCAAGGGAATCGGTTGTAACAAGGGAAACTAGGAGATTAAGGGCTATGATTGCTGCTGGGATTTGTGAGAGAGGAATGCTCTCTTATGCACAAGTCATGTCATTGGTCCTTGTCAACAGCCAGGTTTTCAGTAGACTTGGAACCAAGACATAGGAGGTGTGTTCTTTGAAGAAACAGGACTCTTGTAGAGTATTTGTGGGGCCCGTTCTAAACAGCCAAAGCCATGCGATGATGTGTAACATGGTCTCTTTGAGACACGAGTGTAACTTTTTTTCAAGACAACTGCCTTTTCGCTTGGGGCTTGTATGAGAATGACCAATAGTCTTTTTGTTTATGATGTCAACAGGGTCATGAAGACCTTTTCTGTGCATTTTGCTCTTTGACCTTTTTTTTTCTCTTTTTCTTTTCTTATTTTCTTTTTTTTTTGTCTTTCTTTTTCTTTTGCTTTTATTTTTTTTTTCTTTGGTCTTTTTGAAAGAGCTTGATTTTTGTGCTATGCTTGTGTTTGAGCACTTGCATTTTGCATCATGTACTATGTATTGTGTTTTACGTCACAACTGCTTAGAGAGCTATAGTATGCAATAGTGTATCAAGAGTGTTGAGGTGAGCAGAATGTATCAGGGGGGTGTAATTGAATAGGCTAAGGGAAGCATGATGGGGAAATAGGGGATGCATCGGGAGTCAGGAATGTACTTATGAACGGATTGATTAAACCAGTCGCGTGCATCAAGAAAAATGTGATACCTTGTCGTCATGATGAAGTGCATCTATGCACGAATGCCTCAAAAGTGTCATCCTGCAAACACAACTCCAAGAAGACAAGAAAACTACAAAAGAAATAGTTAGCTAAACACTTTAAACAAGGAGATGGAGTCACCACGTGCAGCTTTCAAAGCAAACATAATCATGAACAACATCAGTTTCATTAGGCCCCATGGGATGAATCATGCAACAAGTCTTTGTGGAACAGGAACATCCAACTGCAACAACAGATCTTTTCAAGTTTTGCCTAGTCGTCGATGATGTCACCAATTTATAGTCTAAGTGGACTGTTATGGATTAGTTCACATCATAACCCCTTGGACAATGTCATTTTAGCATTGTGGCAGACAGTGCATTGCTAGTTTATAGTCTTAGTGGACTCTGGATGCTAGTTTCATGTCATGGCAGACGGATGTAGCAGTTTAGTGTCATACCGAACAGAACTTCTGTAGTATCAATTTTAAATCATGATTCTAGGACTTCTCTGTGGTATCAGTTTTAAGTCATGATCTAGGACTGTTCTATGGTATCAGTTTTAAGTCATAATCCATGACTGTTCTGTGGTATTAGTTTTAAGTCATGATCCAGGACTGCTTTGTGGTATCAGTTTTAAGTCATGATCTAGGACTGTTCTATGGTATCAGTTTTAAGTCATAATCCATGACTGTTCTGTGGTATTAGTTTTAAGTCATGATCNCTAGGACTATTCTGTGGTATCAGTTTTAAGTCATGATCCAAGACTATTCTGTGCCAGTTTATAGTCATAGCGGACTAATGCTTACCTTGCCTGTGTAAAGTGTGATGTTATATGCATGGTCATGCTGTGTATCTGTAAGATCCTGTAAAAAAAATCAACTAGAAAGAAAACAATGTCAAGTGACACCTATTGTACATAGATTTGGAATATATGAATGAAAGAAAAGCAATGCAAAAAAAAGTTATAGTTTTAGGTCGTTCTAGGCCGGATGTTAACTTTCCATTTGCACTATTTTTAAATTTTTAAATTCTTATACTTAAATTTTCAAGTGGATAATAAGGTCGTGGAGATTTTAAAATTTTATGAGATTTTCAAGTGTTAGTTGCCCTTAACTGTTTTGTTCTATTTTCTGTTTTCTGTTTGTAGGGACACGTTAATGATGGAGTTGGCCCTAGTGGAGCAGGGGCTGATGATGAAGAGGACCTTGGAGATCAACCCCATCCATGAGCTTTTAATTCGTTAAGTGTTTTTGGATTTTTTGGATGTTTGATGGAATGTATAAAGACTGATGTAATGGCCTAAATTCAATTATGGTATAAAATGGTTGCATTCCTTCATTACCTTGATGTTCTATGTAAATATTGTTGTCATTTTTCATGTTTTTTATTGTTTTTCTTTGTTTTCTAGAGTATATGTATGCAACTAAATGTAACATAAATTTCTAAATTGTAGAGCAAGATGTAAGGTAAATACTTGGAAAAGAAAGCAACGACCGTGCAAGAATCTAAATCGTAACTTGTAACCTGTAAGTGAAAATTCAATGTAAGATGGCGAGAGTTTGTAAATCTGTAATTTGTTGGCTCTAGTTTAAAGCCATTTTGGGCTTGGTACATCAGTTTAAAGTCTTGATGGATTGTTGCATCTATTGTTAAAGAAAAGATTACCAGTTTTATGCCATGGTGGGCCAAAGGTAATAACGTTTTTAAGAAGTTTTAAATGGAACCGGCCATTTCTGATCGTGGCTAGTTTAATATCATTGCGGACGTGTTGTAGTTTAACATCATTTTGGACAGTTCGTAGTTTAACGTCATTTCAGACAGTTCGTAGTTTAACGTCATTTCGGACAATTCGTAGTTTAACGTCATTTCGTAAAGTTGGTAGTTTAACGTCATTTCGGACAGTTCGTAGTTTAATGTCATTTCGGACAGTTCATAGTTTAACGTCATTTCAGACAGTTCGTAGTTTAACGTCATTTCGAACAGTTCGTCTCATTCGTTCTAGTTGTTGAATTACCTCTTGATCTTTTGTAACTTAACATGTGGGGCTAGGTGTATGGGTATGATTTTATATTCACCTTCCCCTTCATCGGTGATATCAAAGGGTAGTTCTGACCAAGAAACATCAACAGGAATGGCTCCTATGTCTGTGTCTTCTTGTGTTTCTTCAATGCTAGTTGGATTGTGAGTCAACGTTGGGTTCATGTTCTGATGTATGTTCATGGTTTCATGTTTAGGCTTAATGAACTCAATTTCTGACCCTTGACNACCTGCTATGAAATCTAAGGTAACCATGCCTTTCACTCCCACATGGGAACCACTGAAAGATCTCAAGAAAGAGGCTGTTGTGGACTATACTTGTTCAGTGAGTCCCAATTTTTCGATGACAGAAAAAGGTATTACATCTATTGTTGTACCATCGTCGACATGCACCCTACGTATTTTGAAATGATCAACCTGTATTGTTATGAACATAGGGGCCGTAGTAATTTTCCTTGTTTTCTCATCTAGCTTAATGTCCTTAATGCGGAACTCTAAGGATGTGGTCTTCAATTCCTAAAATTGTGGGGATAATACTGCATAAATGGATGGTTCATCTGCAGGAAGATCCTCACTAACAAGAATTGAAGTTAGCATCCGTACAAGAGCCTCTCGATGTACTGGTGAAGTCATTACTAGGTTATACAAACTTAAAGTATTCTTTTGTTTTAAGGCTTGTGTGACCTAGGTCAACGCATTTGCTAGGTCTTTACCATTTGGGACATTCTTATCCATAGAGATTTGGTCCATTTGACCCAGCATTCATATTTCTCGTGGAGGGGTTTTTACATTAGTAGTTGAGGATGTTGAGTTTGGGATATGACTTACGACTGCATCTTTGTTTTGGTGACTTGTACTAGGCTCATTAATGGACAGATTCATGGGGATGGTGTTTAGCAGTGTAGGCTTTGGCAGTCCTAATTCGTGTCCATGATTTTCTCTCTCCATGCGCTCTCTTTTTTCTTTTTCCAAGTGCTCTCTTATTAGCCTATCAACAAGACGTTCTCGCAAAGGTCATCGAGAAGTGGAGGTGGGTTGTGTGCCAAGGTGTTTTGGCACCTGGACCACAAAGGGAATGGGTCGGTTTTCAAATGGTATGTTTGTTGTGGTGGCAATCGAAGAAGGTATGCAGATGATGAATGGTTTTGATGGTGTGGGGGATGTGCGCATGGTAAAAGGGGTTTGAGGATATATTAAGGTAGGTGTGTTTTCTGAATGCCCGTGAATCACAAAAGGCTTTCGAGGAACGTCTTGTCTGTCTTCCACATGGACAGTATTAATCACATATGGGGCATCGTTGGTTTTGGTATTGAGATAATCCTTGTAGACCCCCATGGACTAGTTTTGGGGCCTTACCGGGTTTGTCTCGTCGAACACTACTTCACCCCTATCTATCATGTGTTGTATGTCTTGTTTCAACGCAAAGCAGTAATCAGTCCCATGACAACACCGTTGGTGATATTCACAAAACCTATCCAACCTAAAGCCTTTTGGAATGGGAGGTTCGTTGGCTGTTGCTAAGGCTAGATTTTTGGCCAATTCGCAAAAGCGATCATGTCTTTGCAAGGCCACAAGCGACATTTGTTTGTGTTGAATTAGCCCCACCTTTAGAAGTTGATCAAGCAGTTGTGAAGGCTTCACAGGCAATGGTGTGTATTGAGCAGGGTCTTTCCTTTCGAAGATACGGGCATGACCTATGTTGTTATTTCTTTTTGAGGAATTTTCAGGTGTATGAGTGGGTGTGGTTCTTTCATAGTTATTTGGGATAGCAGGTTGTTTTCCCTCAGCCACTGCTGCTACTGTTGTTTTGGATTTATCTTTCCTCGTATGTTGGCTCCTAAAGGTTGAGTAGGCTGGGTCATTACTTGTTTGTGTCACTTCTTCTATGTCTTTGATTTACACGAATGCTTGGCTCAATGTGCGGGCTTTCAGGTAGTAAAGTTTTGACTTAATAAAGTCATTCATGGTTGACTTAAGGATAGTGAGTAAATATGTTTCTGGGATAGGTTCGTGAAGTTCATTTAAGGCTGCACTCCACCTTTGGATAAATTTTTGTGCTGATTCTAATGGCGCTTGTTTAACTTGAATCAAGCTATTTAACGTGGCTTCAAGTTTCAAATTGTATTTGAAACGAGTGACAAACTGATGCAACAAACTCTCTAAAGAAGATATGGAGCTACGAGGTAAAGATCGGTACCAGTCTAAGGCTTTTCCAATTAAGGACATTGCAAACACTCGTAGAATTACATGGGGCCATGCTTGAAGTAAAAGGATTTCGGTTCTAAATGTCACTAGGTGAGCATTTGGGTCTCCTTATCCATTGTACTTGGTCAATTGAGGTAATGAGACTCCTTTTGGCAAGGTCAAGGATGGAACTGAGGGGTCAATTAGGTCATCTTGATAGAAATCTAGTACCTTGACTTCCTCATTGTTGAAAGTTTTAAGGAATTTTAATTCTTCTACCAACGAGTGCATCATTTTTTGTGTGTTTGCCCATTCTTGGGTAGTAGGCAAACCGGTGGATTGAGTGGATTGTGGATGATAATGGTTTAATTGTTGCATTGTTTGTGGAAGGGCAGGTTAATGGGCTAACATTTGTTGTGGTGGGATGGTATTCGGGATTGAGACCATCGGTGGAGCCCATTGCCCAGCTACAGGTTGTGAGGTAACACCTTGCACATGTTGGGTTGAAGTAATCAATAATCAATGGTGCCCCATAAATTTGTACCTGGGGTATGTAATGGGTGGATGTGGAAGCTGGTATGACTGATGGTATTCCAATTACTTGAGGTTGGAAGATTGACCCTGCGTTGGTTTGGAGGAGTTGTTGGGACTGCACTGATGGAGGAATGATGGAAGTGGACACATCAGAGTGAATGTTATTGAGCACGGAGAAAATAGGAATGGAATGGGGAACAGGTCCTCGAGTGTTTGTGGATGAAGAAGGAAACATAGTTTCTTCCAAGAAAGGATGGTATAATGGGTTTGTGTGGGCATGGGGGCTAACGGTATGGTATGATTCTCCATGTTCAGATTGGGCTACAAAGTCATCTTCTTCATCTTGTGGCTCTATGGGAGGTAATTGTAAGGCTTGACTTCTAGCCATAAGAAGCTGGGATATGAGTTTATGATGGTTTTTAGA
>MNCI01035004.1:154251-236226 GCA_015680685.1 Gnetum montanum | reverse complement strand
ATTAAAATTCCTTAGCTTCTATTTAACTATCTTACAATCATTTTCTAGAGGAATTTTATGAGTCAAAATGTTAGAATCAAAAGTTCTTAAGTGAGCATATGACGAAGAAAAACTATCCAAATTTTCTCTAAGAATTTGCATCAATTTCCCTTATATGTTTGATTGGAACTTTTTTCTAATGTTGAGGAGGTTTGGAGCATCTTAACACCCTCAATTAGTTGTCTCATAAGCTTGATCCTTAGGATTTTGAACATCCAATCCTTTCACTAGTTTCTATTTGAATTCTTCCTTCAACAATAACACCTTTTGAGGCATCCTTTTTTCTTTAGATCTTAAATTAACCTTTTCATGAATTTGACCTCTAAATTTTCTTATATTATTGAGGAATCAAATTATTTGATGATCATATTTAAATACTTGGAAACATTCCTCATTATCAAGAACTATTGGCTTTGGTTTTGACTTAGTCATCACTTTATGACTTTCAATTATTTTGACAAGTCTTGAGCAGAAGTTGCTATTGCAAGTTCATCAGCCTTCTGATTCTTTTCTCCTGGGATATTTTGAATTGTAAATTTCGTAAAATGTTTGAGTAGTCTTGCCACAATTTTCTTGTAAGTTTTAAGAAATGAGCTTTTAACATTGAATTTTCCTTCAACTTAGTCACATATGAGTTTTGAGTTTCCTTTAACCAATAATTTGGTAATTCCTTTCTCATGTGCCATTCTCAACCCTCTACATAAAGCTTCATACTCAGCTCTATTATTGGTGTATGAAAATTCCAATTGTATAGCTTTCAAATCTACTTAATTATCTGAGCTAATTAGGACAAGGTCAATTCCTAATCCTTTTGAATTATAGGCTATATCAAAATAAAAATACTAGAATTATTCTATTTGATCATCAAAATACATAACTTGTATGTATTGAATTAAGCTAACTCCTAATTTAACTTCTCTTGATTTAACTCTCTCATTCTTCCCTTCTAAAGTCGTATTCTTTATCATTAGTGATTTACTATATACATAAATCTGATTTGGTCCACCTTTCCATGACAATCCCATATGTGAGTAGTCTATAGCTATATATCCAAAGAAATTTTAGCTCTAAATTCTACTTAATAATAAGCTATAGGAATTAGAGATATTAGCTACTTGAATAATGAATCTACTTTTGAACCTTAGATCTAAAGCTAATTGAAGCAGCATGTTTGGTAATTGACCTACTATCTGGACTTTGATTTTGTCAACTTGGATAATTTTCTTATATGATTGTTTAAGTTTTAATCCTAGTTGATTGCATATTATCATAGGCATTAATTTTGAGGTGGCTCTTGAATTGACTAAACAATTATGCAAATATCTACCCTTCAAGTTAAGGGTTAATAGGAAAGGTGTTTCACTAGTAGATTTCTCAATATGGATGTATTTTGTGGCAATGTCATCCACCTTCTTCTTGTTCTTAATTTCCTCTAAAATTCTTTTGGAGTATCCTTCCATTTGAAGTAGTTGATACATGCTAATATTAGCTTTAATCCTTTTTATATCTTCTATTATGTCATACGTCCCTTCACCATAAAATTCCTACTTCCTAAACATTTTTTATAGAGGATCCTAATGATCTTGTACATTAAGCTAATATTTCTCCTTTGAATTTTGTTTTTCTTCTAAAACCTTATGTTTTGCAATAGGTTTTGGTATTGTATTTGGTGGCCTAGATGTGGTAAGTTTCTTTTTTATACTCTTGAGTTCATATCTAGGCTTCTAATTATTATTGAACTCATTACTAGAAGAGTATCCCGATTTTGAATCCTTGAATGTTTCATCACTAGATGACCTTTCCAAATAGTGTATGCTTAGGGATGTGGATTCTTTAAATTCTTCAAATTATATTAAGTTGAAATCAACTAAGTCTTCTTTTTCTTCAATATCCTCAAGCTCAGCTTGGTTATCTAGTTTTCTATCTTTTCTAAATCTTTTATCTTCCTTAATTCTCATTTTTGACATAGCCTTTTCTAACTTAATAATTTTGTTTAACATTTCTTTTAATAGCTTATCTTGATCAAGCTCTTCACCTCATAACTTCACCTTGTAATGCCTTAGGGCGAGTCAAATTTTGGATTGGAAATATCCCCTTTGGAGACTCTTTAACAGAAGGATGTGTATTTTCAAGGATTAAATTTAATTCTCTCTAATTATATAGCTTCATTATAAAGGTTTGCTAAAGTATTAACATTTGGGATTCTTCGTAGCCAAATTGAGATTTTGGGGTCTATAGCATTTAGATAGGTATCTCTTAAAACTCCATTGCTTGGGAAAAATTGGTTTTGAAATAAACCACACACTAGATAGTTGATGTTGCTTGATTTGATTAACAAATTGGGCTATGAACAAACTTTTCATATTTTTCCAACTAGTGATACTATTACTTAGCAAGTTCAAATACCAAATTTGAGTCATGTCCCTAAGGTTTCCTATTAATAGCCTACATGCTTGGTCTAGATGTTGAATATTTGCATGAAAAAGGGCTAGTTCAAACATGTGTAGATATTATTTTGCTAAATAAGCTTTAGTAGGGATATATGGTTTTGCAAGATATTTGTAAGCTAATTTAGGAATCTTGTGGTAAGCATTGAACATCAAAGGCATGGGTAATTGAAATGGATTAATAGGAGGTAGGTTAGCCATTATTTGTAAACTCTAAGTGCTACTAGTTGATCCTATTTTTAATTTAGGTTTTCTTTTTAAAGATAAGCCATTAACTGATGGTGATATCCTAATATGTCATGTCTTAATTCCACTACTTCAATTTCTAATTATCATTTCAGTATATTCTAATGTAGCTTAGTTTTAAGTTCAAATGTATGCATAGGACTTTTAAAATCTTCTTGTTTATCAAAGGAACTACTCATGAGCTAAAGTAATTGACTTATTTTATAACTAACTTTAATCTAATATAACCTAATAAACTATAAATTATTTAATAATAAGAGGCCCTTCTTTTAGCATCAATTAAAGCTATTGGAACCCTTTCTTCTTCTAGAACCAGTAAAAGCTACTATTTTTATAACAAGCCCCCCTTACTAAAACTAGTTAAAGTAGAAAACAACTTTTTGTGATTACTCTTTTCAAGTGGCTACTTGTCTCTGGTATCATCAAGGCACGAATGCCCCCAAGTAGCCTTTGTTGGTAAATAACCTAATGTGACTAATTATAAATAACAATGAAAATTTATTAAGAAGATGAGAAAATCAGTTTAAGGAATTATTGTTTTGTATATATTTAATTATCTCTCTCTCTTAGCTATCTCTTAACATAAAGCAAGAAATTATACAGTTCCCTTATTAATCTAGCATTAAATATTGCAACATACACATATAGTAAATGGACATTTTTATAGAAAAATCCAATCTTTAATTTCAAGCTATTTGCGAGCTAACTTCCTAAAGAGAGATCACAAAAGCTTTGCTAAACATAGGGAGAAACTAAGGAAAGTAGAATTATTCATAAAGCTCAGAACTAAACAATGATGGCAATGTTTCTATGCTAAACTAATTAAGGACTGACACTTGTTGCAGCTATCCTATCCAATGAGAAAAAAAAATACACTAATGCTCTGCTTCATAGAGAAAATAGCCTATTCCAAAACTAGCAATCCATTCATATGTAACTATGCAATACTAATGTTAGATAAAATAAGAAAAAGCTAATCAACTAAAAATAATGAGCTAAGAAATAAAAACTAAAAGAGATAGATGGCAATTGCTTAGAATGCCATTAAAAAGAGGTCTTTACAAGTTGATTTGTCCAAAAGTTATAGCACAAAAAGTCCAACCCCTTCCAAACTAGTTTGCTCTGAGCTTTTATATTAGCTCGAGGTAGTTACAATAGTTATAGAATTTAAAACAACAACTTCCTCAAATTTTCCTTGTATAACTATAATCCATTGGCTAATTGTTCAACTTCATGATAGATATTCTCCATTCCTTGCATCTGGAGCCCTTCCATAACCAACTATTGTGATAATTTTTCATGATTTATGAGGGTCTTGATAGCCTAATTCATTGAATGTGGCTTAGAGCTATTAAGATTTCTAATGATTTCTTTGGCATTTCTCTTTCCAAAACCTAATTTGGTTATTAAGTCATTTATTTCAACTAGAGTAGTTCTTGCACTAGAACAAGTTTGTTCAAACTCTAACTTCTTTTAAGTGGTTTTACTCGTGATGCTTATAATAGACATCATCATTGATTCAAGGAAGCTTTGCTTGTATTAGGGCATTTACCCTCTTTTATTTGTAGCTAGTTCATATAATCCTTGAATTCTTTCTTCAATTTGTATGAACATGGCTTACTTCTCTCTCATCTTTGTAATTTCTTCTCCTATTTCTTTCATCCATTCCTTATCATACTCCATCATAGTAATTATTTTCTTAAATATTGGAAGGACAAGATGAGAGAAATCTAGAGATTTACCTTTTTTGGATTTCTCTAGATAGAACCTATTGCAACTACTCTTTCCTTTAACTAGGCAATTACTTGATCATTATTTTCTAACAATGATTCTTTTATAGTTATCATTGCTTTGAGCTATTCATTCTCCTTTGTTAGGCTTTTTGTTTTTCCTTTTAGATTAGAGATTTCTTGTTCTTTTTGTAATAAAAACTCTTGTAACTTAGCTATTTGATTATCAACTATTTGTTCCATGTCCTTAATCAGAGTAGCTATAGTATTTGACATTTCTCCATGTGATACTGTGTGCTTTTACTTTTCCTATTTATGGATCATATTCCTTGTATTGAAAAATGACACTGGCTTCTATCTTAGGTATAGTAAGGAGCTTTTGGCTTTGTATAATTCCATCTTCTTTCTTGTTGATTTTGAATGATCGAGTTGCTTCCTTCATCAAGTAGCTAGAAAGTAAGGGCTAAAGATGGACTATCTTCTTCTTTTTGTTGTTGCTGTTGGTAGCTTAATTAGATTCAATTGCTCTTATTCTTTTAGCGTCTATTGCTCCTCTTGCTGCTATTAAAGCTCCTTTAGCCTTTGTTTTTCTAGTTGTTGCTATTGTTCTTTCTCTACCAATACATGATCAATTCTAGGCTTTCTTATTATCCTTATCCTAATATATTCTTTTCCATTGATAGGCAACCTCTCATCTGGCATAGCATTTTTTGGCTATAATAGCTTCCATGAGAAGTAATTTTTTTCCATTATTATTAGGTGCTCTTTTGAGAAATATGTAGCGAAAGGATGCTCTCTATCCTCTATTCCTTTGGAGCTTCAATTACAAGGATGTCATAAGCTAAGGCCAAAAATTTAATTGATAGGATCCTCTTTAGCTATACCAAAACTTCCTCCATGGCCTAATTAACCTTTCTATTAGAGCTCTTTAGGTAGATTATGTTGATTTTATCAAGCTGATGAACCTTCCTAGTGTTTATTGTTGAATAAATCCTCCTTTTTGCTAAGGGAAAACTACATTGCTTACAGTATCTTATTATCATGGCCTTTAAGTGGTTGGAATTAGTGAACTTCCAAAAGCCAAATTTAAAGGGAAAAATCTCTTTATGCTTATAATCATGCCTAACGGGGCTCTTCCACATCTGTTGCCCTACCTTTAGTGTAGCCTAATATGAAGCCACAAATTTGGAAAGCTTGAAAGCTCTACCCTCAAATCCTACTATTAAAATCTAAGTATACCAAGCATGAAGAAAAATGGATCCATGGCACTTCCCCTTGATTTCATCTATCACATGCTAGTAACTCCTTGGTGGAAAGGCCTCTAAAATTAGTTTAATTAAGTGAGGATAAATACAATTCATCAAAAACTCTAAGTGTTGACCTTTTGGTATGTTAAAACCTTAAGGGGAGAATATGGAAATGTGTTTGTAGTGTAGTAGGGCCATAAATTAGGAAGGACTTTAGAACAAGAGTTGAGTTTGAAAATGAGATCTATGTTGAGATGTCATGAGATCTACATTGAGATGTTGTTATGAAGAATACATAGGCAAAATGAGAGCATAGACAGTATGAAGACTACAAGCTAAATGAAGATGATCTAGGGATTAAAAGGAAGTTAAATCAATAAGAAAAAGCCTTAGGAACTAGAGCTCAAAAGTTGAGAAGACATCTCCAAGGAACAAAAGACATCTTGATCAAGAAGAAGTCAATCACAGGAAGATGTCTTCCAAGAACAAGAGATGTATCCTTTGGAAAGAAGATGTCTTCATAGAGATTTCTTCCTAGAGATGTCCCATTCTAAAAGGAGATGTCTCCCCAAAGTTGAAGCTGAATATAGGCAAACATCCCATTCTCAAAGGAGATGTATATACTAGCTATTGAATAGTTGTTGTGCAAATTTTGAGGTATCTTCAAAAACTCTAAGGCTATAAGTAGACTTCAAACTCTTGGAAATTATGTAAGCATTATCAACATCAAATCTTTCATTGTCTATCTTATGCTATTGTACTTGTGTACTTGAATTGTCACACCATTTGTTTGATTTGTTATGGAACTATACTTCATTATACAAGGAATTTATAAATTGAGTTACATTATCTTCTTGTAATTCCTTTTTCTTCTCTTACTACTATGCAGGGTTGATGTGCTTCTTACAAGAAGGCATTTGTATTGAGCTTGTTGAGATCCTACGCGATTGAGTGGTTTGCATTGTCAAAACACTTCATAGTAGAGCTCAATTTGCTAAAGGTTGTGGGATCCTTGAAATTACATTCTGAGCTTATTGGGACCTTGTGGGGTTGAGTGGTTTTGTAGTGATGAAACACTCTAAAGTAGAGCTCAAAGCTTGTATAGGATGTGGTGCCCTTCAAACCACATTTTGAGCTTTTTTGGATCTTGTGAGGTTAAGAGATTTCACAATGATGAAACTCTTCATAGTGGAGCTCAAATCTTATAAAGGTTGTGGTGTTCTCTAAATAACACTTTGGAAGAAACAAAGTCTAGAGGTATGTAAGGAATTTACCCTTTGAGTGTGGACTACCCAGGTTGGGGAACCACATAAATTTTGTGTTTAATTTTGTGGCTAGAACTTGTCTTGATTGGGAAACTTATTCAATCCCCATTCTAAGTTCTTGATCCTCAAGTGGTATTAGAGCTTGGTACTTCTAGTTTTAAGCATAAAAACTTAGGAGTGAATAAGGGAAGAAGGATCATACATCAAGTCACCAATGTTCAACTGGGTTACCTTTATTTATTGGAAGACTCAAATGCAAGAATACTTTAAATATGTAAGATTCCTAGTTTGGGCATTCATCTTGGATGTATGCACTCAACTCATTAGCAGCATTTTGGGTAGCAAAGGTAAGAGTAAAGGTAAGTAATATAAACTTTCAAAATTTGATAATTTTTTATGGAATGCTAGATATGTGGTAGAAGAGGCCATATGTTCTCTAAGTGCCCCAATGCTTATAGGTTACAAGGGAAAGAGTATAGTGAAGAAAGGAGAAGAAGTAATATCTACATAAGCTAGGGTAATGGGGACCAAAGCAAGCAAGAGGTAGATGTCACTTTAAAAGATACACACCTCATTTGCATGGCTCCTTCAGATGATGATGTTATCATATTTGATGATGAGGATCAAATAATAGAAATTGATAAAGAAAGGTATTACCTTTTGTGCAATGAACTTCTATCTTTTCAAAATCCTTGTATAAAGTTAAATAAGCAACTAAAAACCAAGGATTAAGATATTTCTTTATTAAATACAAAGAGTTTAGATCTCACAAAATAAACCTCAGACCTAAGGGCTAAGAATAAAAAACTAATCTTGTCTTGTGAGTAGATTAAGGAAGAACTTGTAGATACTAAACTTATAAATGAAAGACTAGTCAAAGGAAAGGAATCTTTTTGAATAGTTCCTAGATAGGGAAGAAGTCCAAATGACAAAAGTGGTCTAGGATGTTATCAATAGGAACAAGCTTCTACAACAACCTCATCTGAACAAGAAAGGACTTCAAAGATTAAGGTAATCACTAGCACTATAGGTAACCAAAAGGTAACTTCAAGGTTTGATAATTTCAACAACAAGTTTAGGTGTTTTTACTATAATATATTTGGACATAAGAAATGGAATTGCAATTTAAAGTTTTATCATATGAATAGTTGGTTGTATCATAAGACTCCTTGGTGTTATCTAAATGCACCTAGAAAGGAAATCTTATAGGACAAAAGTAATGTAGAACAAATCAAAAGGGTAAAAAGAACAAAAAGGTGTGGAGAATCAAGAGAAAAGAAGGAAGTGAAAGAACTCTAAAAAATTTTGTAAAAGGGAGCAAGACACTAGAAATAAATAAAATTGGTATGAAAGGAGGAACTTCAAAAGAAGAACCTTAGTTCTAATCTCCTTAGTAATCTTGATCTCCATTAGCAAGTAAGGTAAATAATAGTAAGTATAGTTATAATCATTATACCATAACTTGATGAGATTAGACTAGGTTAGTTTGTTTTTATGGTTGAATGAAAGCTTGTGCTACTTTTAAAGTTTTTATTGAGAAATCATCTTTTGGATTCTTAACTAGAATGTATTGGTTTCAAGTGGTTTAAACCCTTTAATGTAATTCAAGGACCAAAAGATTTTTGTTGAACATTCATTGCTATTTAAACATATATGTCTTGCAATATGGCATTTTTGCTTCCCTTTAAAATCATAAAGTCCAATTTCTTTTAGAATATTTTTGATGCATTTGAATTGGTACCTTTAATGTAATTCATGTATTTTCTAAGAAATGAAACATTTTAAAAGGAATTCCTTGAGCATATGAATTATTTGCTATCTTTATCATAAGATACCAATAATGAAAGGCCTTTCTTTCAAAAGTCTCCAAACTTGATCTTGATATGACAGTCTAGATTTATGGAGACATCACCTAGTTCCTTGTGTAATTCTCAATGTATGTGTGATGTTTATGTTTATTTTCTTGTGATGATTTTTGATGTTTTCAAGGTATTTTGCCATGTTTGGGAGTGTTTTAGACTTATTTTGACAAATCTAGGAGGACTTTTTTTTACATAACTAATGGGAGACTATAGTCTTCATACTTAATCTTAGAATTTCTATGTAGCATGGAGATCCTAAAAGGCACAAGAGGAGAATAACAATATCTCTACAATAGATGCATTATGACCAAAGAAACTAGAAAGAAATACAAGCATAGATGCAAGGGGAGCCTGTACCTCATCGACAGTTATCATTTATAGGCAACTAGTGTACGAGGAGTCTTTTGAGACTCTTACCAAAAGATACTCAAGCAACAAGACTTTCCACTGCAACACCCATAGTTAAAAATGAACAAGAAGAAGACTTTTCATTTTAGAGTATGGAAAAGTATCCAAGAAAAAAGTATGAGTTAATTTTGGTCAAGATATCTTTTGGATATTTCACCTTGTGATGTATTTCTTAGTGATGGTACTTAAAATTGACATGGCTATATACAAATTACTTTATGGACATCTTGTTAAGGATATGTTTAGTTGTTCTTGAGATATTTAGCATGAGAAGTTGTATTATTGTATTGTTTCTTGTTGGATGTGCATGTATATACTCTCCTTGTCATAGAATTTCTATGCCTTATCCTTTTGTTAATGTTTTAAAAGAAGGAGAACATTGGATGATTATAGAATCATGAGATATTAGTTATTTGCTACTAATGGCATATTGGTTTAGAGATAGATTACTTACTCTTAAAGAGTCAAAATTTGGACTTTAGAATTTGGTTTTAAATATACTTGGACATCAATTAAAAGACTTGGCTTAGTTGTGTTTGGATTACGTGTGTCTCATTAATTTGAACTTTGTTTATGAATAGATAAAGGGTAGCTCTTAATGAAATATGGTTTTTCATCCTTAGCCTATGAATTTAATACTAAAGGATGTGCATGTAGCGACAGAAAACGTCGGTGGCTGGAAACACCGAGAGGTCTTCGGGCGCACAGCCTAACCCCGAATCCACGCAAGGGCAGTGCTAGAGAAAATGGATTCCAGATGCCCTGAACGGTCTACTCGATCAGACAGGGACTTAACAGGTGTACAATAACCCTTTTGCAAACAATAAAAGAAAACGTAATGTGCACAGTAGTAGAAACGTGCTAAAGTGTGTAATGGACAGTGAACATGATTTGATGCTTAAAAATGGCAAAAAATAAATGCTATAATCAGACAGAAAGAGAGTTTGAATAGAAAGATGCACTACCCTAGAAAAAGGGGTATAGGTATACAAAGTATACAATAGGCATACTAGGAGAAGAATCATAGCCTCAGTGATGTTGGGCTGTGAAATTTTGTGCTCACTATGATAAACTATGCTTCCTAGGTCGGCAGTCACATGTATCGTGCAATGTAGTTGTGTCCCTCTGTTGGTGTGGTGTGATCTGGGTCTCGTTCGCCCACAGAGCTAAGCGCTAAGATGCCAAAAAATGCCAAATGCCTTGCTGGTGAAAAAAATTGAAGCCTTCTCCTCTTCTCCCTTCCTAAAAAAAAGGGATCACAGAGTTATTTATAGGGCTAGGATTAGCCCAAAATGCAAATTAGGTGCCACGTGGCAATGCGGTGGCCAACAATGTGTAACAGCATGTGACAATGTGTAACAACATGTAACAGCATGTAACACAATGTAATAGCACGTAACAGGGTGCTACGCTATGCTACGCAGTAGCAAGGTACTACGCTACGCTACATAGCATAGCAAGGTGCTACGCAACGCTACGCTATGTAGCGTTACAAGGTGCTATGCTACGTAGTAACAAGGTGCTATGCTACACTACGCTACACAGCATGGCAAGGTGCTACGCTACGTAGTATAGCAGCACGTAACAACACATAACACTTAGCCATATTTGCAATTGCGATGTCAAGACCCAAAATTTTGTCGTGTTTCAATGGACCCTCTTTGTTGACGTCTGGAGGAGTGGCCTGAGAGATGTCGACAAAAAATTACAAAGTACCACAGTAGATATGTCACCAATGTCATTTGTTAGCACAAAATCAGATGTTTTACCATGCTCAAGAGTGTGATGGGAATAAGGTTATGCTAGGGGACAAGGGGTATAGGCAATGCTAAGGAGATGAAATTTAAATAGTGGGAACAAAATGCAAACAGTGGATCATGATGTAAGATGCAAATTCAGTACGGTTGATGGTGACCATGGCATGAAGTAGCTTGCCCCTGAAACATTGACCTTTCATTAGAGTACTCATGGGAGCGTTAAAGTTAATCCAAAGATGGGCCAATTGCGAAGTTGCAGTGTTGTTGATTTTTTTTTGTGGTGAGGCAAACTTTCTTTGGGTTCAGCTTACTGCTGAATGTTAGCTGTAGGTTGGCCATCGAGAAGATGGGCTTTGTTTTGACGCATCACATTACATCTATAGGATAGATGTTTCCTCCCAGGGATGATTCATGTTACATCCACTTAGGCCTTTACCATGCAATAGAGGCACCCCATAGGATGAATTATGTTACATCAACCATGGGTTCTATAGTTGATGTGAAGGGAATGCCATGTGTGTCACAGTGCATATGCATCAGAGGAGTGTGAAATCATGAGTATGGGAAGTATGAGAGGATATTAGGATGAATGAATGGATGTGCATAGGCTGTAATAGGGATGAGGGGGATGTGCACTCCTGAGTGGCTCAACTAGTCCAATTATGCACATCAAAGAAACATGATAACTTGCTACTGCGATGAAATGCACCTTTGCATGACCGTCTCCAAGGCTTCGTTCTGCAAACACAACTCAGAGAGGACAAGAAAACTACAAAGTGTGAAATGCAGGTGCAAATGCTAGATGTGAAGATGCTACAAGTGCTGGATGCAAAGATGATGTGAAAGTATCAAATGCTGTGCTAGTTGCAAGTGCTCAAGAAACTAGTGAAGGTGCCAGGGCGATGATGCTGCAAGTGTTCTGAATGCTGCGCTAATGGCAAGTGCTCCAAAAGAACCACCAGAATGGTGGGAGGTGATGATGCTATGAGTGCTCCCAGGGCAATGGCAAGTGTTTGGATCAAATTAGCTACATGCCAGTTTAAAGTCCTGGAAGACTGTGAACCCAGTTTAAGGTCCTGGTAGACCGTGATGTGCTATTTTATAGTCCTAGTAGACTGTTGAATGCTAGTTTAATGTCGTAGCAGATAGTGGATGTTGTGCCAATTTAACGTCATGACCCAAGGATGAGTTGTGCTAGTTTATAGTCATAGTGGACTGTCTGTGCTAGTTTATAGTCATAGTGGACTGGTGCTTACCTTGCTTATACAAGGTGCGATGCTACACATGTAGTCATGCTATGTGTTTGCAAAATCCTACAAAAATCAACTAAAAGAAAATAGCATCAAGCAACATCTGCTGTAAAAAAAGTTAAAATGTATGAGTGAAAGGAAAGCAATGCAAAAAGTGATAGTTTTAGGCTGTTCAAGGCTGTAGGCTAGTTTAAGGCCTTTTTGGGCCATGCATTTTTGTAGTTTTATGTTTTATAGTTTTTATGTTTTCAAATGTAATGCGTAAGCTAAATGGATGGATGCATAAATAAAGTAAAACAAATATGTGAACAAAATGAAATGCCTGATCTAAGTAAGTAGGAAAAATGTAAATGCGTAGGCTAGTGCAATGTAAATGAAAGTAAAAAATGCATGGCAAGTGAAGGCCAAGGGTAGGCAAGTGTCTAGCACATTTTTGGCCAAGGGAAAGTCTTGGTCATGTAGTTGGTTCCTAACTGGGCATGGATTAGGAAGTGTGCAAGGCTTAGGATCCTCTGAGAGGCTGTTGGCTTCAACCACTCATTTGGGTGTGTTAGCCTTAGGCGCTGCATTGGTTGTTATAGGTGTACCACCAAGAAACTCTTCTTTTAAAACTTTTGCCATGTCTATGTCATGGATAGTCGAAGAGGAAGCGTTATCACCATGGATGATAACTTGACCACCTTCATATGGAAGGTGGATTTCTTGGTGGATGGGAGAGGAGATGACCCTTAGTTGGGCTAGCCAAGGCCTGCCTAGAATCATGTTGAAACTTGGCATCTCCTCTATGATGGTGAAATCTGTGCTAGTGGGGAATTGCTCTCCTACCACAAAGGCTAAGTTGATGGTACCCTTGACTGTGACGCGTGATCCATTGAAGGATTTTAGACATGTGGTTTTGGTTGGCCTGATTTCATCTGCCAGGCCTAGCTTGTCGATGACAGAGTACAATACTACGTTTGTTGCTGCACCATCATCAACATGTACCCTGTGGATGGTACATTGTCCAACATGAATGCTAATAGATAGTGGAGCTATAGTAACCTCCCCTTGTTTGGGGTTGACTTTGATTGCATTATTGTGAAAGATTAAGGTTGTTGAACCCAATTCTTGTGGTGCAGGGGGCAGCATTTTTGCATGGATGGAAGCCTCATTTGCAGGGACGTCCTCTATAATAGGAATGGAGGTAAATATCTTGGCCAATGCTTGGCAGTGAGTAGATGAAGTCATGACCAGGTCATATAAGCTCAATGTTATGTTCTTTTGCTTGAGTGCTTGTTTCACTTGGGTTCATGCGGCTACGAAGTCCTTGTCATTGGCTGTTGTGTTAGCTTCGACATCCTCCATGTGGCTTGAGAGATAGATCTCTTGCGGAGGGGACTTAATCTTGGTTTGCTTGGCCTGCTTGGGGGTAGGGGCCCCAGTGTTCAGCTGTTGTTTGCTGGTTGTGGTCTTTGCTTTGGCCATGGGAGTTGCAAGGTGCTCGTTTGTCCTCTTGCGTTGCCATTTGGTGGGTCTACCTGGGTTGCTAGTGGAGTTAACCCTTGAAGGAGGAGGGATCGAGATGTTGCCCACTGTTGGGTTTTAGGTAGGTGAGAGGCCAACACATTGTGGCACCCTTATGATAAAGGGTGGCTTAGGTAGAGTTGTTGTGTGGTCAACTCGTTGTGGCACCTTGATAACAAAAGGTTACCTAGCGGTTGTTGTTGCATGATGCCAGTTTAACATCTTAGCGGATGGTTGCTATAGAACTTTGACCACAAAGGGTGCTATGGGTGCTTGAGGTGGCACTTTGATAACCAAGGGAGGCCTCTTGCTAGTGGAGGTGGAGGTGGAGGGAATCCTTGCCTTGCTAGGAGGCACACGGATCACAAAAGGTTGTTGCATAGGTTTAGACATACCACCTATGCTAATGGAATTTATGACATAGGAGGCATCATCTATGTTGGATTGACTCACCGTGTTGATCACCAGTTGGCCATGTTCTATCATTCTTTGCAGGTCATCATGCAAAGCATGATAGTTTTCTGTACTATGACCAACCAATTGGTGGTAATGATAGTATTGGTCCAGCTTGAAGTGTTGTGGAACTGGGGGCTCATTTGGTACTGCTAAAGCGGGGTTCCTTAGTAGTTCACAGTACCTGTCATGTTTTTGATGGGTAATTGCCAATACATGTTTGTGTTGGATTTGCCCAGATTTCAAGAGTTGCTCTAATAGTTCAGAGGGTTGCACCGGTAGTGGTGTATACTTTGAGTAGTCCTTGCGCTGAAGGTTGGGTCTTGGGGTAGCCCCTGTCAATGTAGGTGAGTTGATGCCAGAATTGGTAATTTTGTTAGTTGGGGCCTTGGGCTGCTTAGCTATCGGGCCCCGATTGGTTACTTTTGTGCTTGTGCTTGTGGCTACTATTATCACTATTGTGTTTTGCTTGCAAGCATGTTGGTTTCTGTAGGCCACATAAGCTGGATCATTGCTAGCTTGCGCTGCTTCCTCTATGCTTTTTGCTTGGGCGAAGGCTTGGCTAAGAGACTTTGGGGCTAGATAATACAGTTTGGACTTAATAAAGTCATTTACTGCACCTTTAATAATGGCCCGTAGATGTGTCTCTGCTAAGGGTTCATGCATTTTGTTCAATGCAGCATTCCAATATTGGAGGAATTTTGGCATGGGCTCTAGAGGCCCCTATTTAACTTGCATCAGCTGGTCAAGGGTTGCTTTAGGCTTTAGGTTGTACTTGAAGCGTGTCACAAACTTGGTTATGAGATCCTCCAAAGAGGAGATTGAGGCCTTGGGTAGTGCACCATACCAGTCCGAGGCCTTGCCAGTGAGTGACATGGGGAACATGCACATGATAGTGTGTGGCCAAGCTTGAAGGAGTAGGCATTCAGATCAAAATGTGACCAAGTGTGCATTGGGGTCCCCCTTCACCATTGTACTTGGTAAATTGAGGCAGTTGGGCCCCAGTTGGGAGAGTTAGAGGTGGTATTGTAGGACTTATGGGATCATCTTGGTAGAAGTTCACCACCTTAATGGTGTCAGAGGAGGCAACCTTAAGTTGGTTGATCTCCTCCGTCAAGATTTGTATAAGTTGGAATGCCTGATCCAAGCTTGGGGATGTGCCAGCTGGTTGCATTGATTGGGCTTGGGTTGGTTGTGGAGTTTGCTAGTTTAACATCGTAGTGGACGGGTGTTGCTAGTTTAATGTCATAGTGGACAAGTGTTGCTAGTTTAATGTCATAGCAGATGATTGCTGATGTATTGGCTGAGTGATGGGTGTGGTGATTGGAGTGGGCCACACATGGGTGGGTTGGACGAACACCGTAGACACCAATGAGACAGGCGGGATGTAGGATGTTAGAGTTATTTAGGACTGGGAGGTGGCTCCTGCATGAGCATAGTGTTGGGAAAATGCATTAGTTGCTTGCGAGGAAGGCTGAATGGGCATGGTCACTATCTTGGAGGGGATGGATGGACCAAATCAAGGAGGGGCTGTACTAGGGAGTGGTTGTTGGAAGACAGTGTGGAGGTGGCTCTCGTGTTCAAAGTAGGCCTCAAACTCGTCTTCCTCCCTCTGTGAGGCTTCCTCGTAGGTTGTCCCTGCATCATGCTTGTTTGCACAGATGAGTTGGGACAACAATTGGTGGTAGGGCTCCATGAGTGGGATTATGTCAAACAAAGAGGGGTTAAACTCCCGTCCGTTTTGGTGGACTTGTTCATAGTCCTATTTTGCCTCGAAATCGAGGTAATCCACTGGTAGTCCTACTTAGATTTTGGCACAAATGAAATTGTATTGTTCGTGGCTTCATGTGGCATGCTTTGGCTGGATTGTGGTATCAAATGTGTTAGACACCAACGTGGAAGGTTGATCTGGATTTATATTCACAGATCAGGTTGTGAGAGTTGCTATTTGCAGAAAATGGCTAACTCTGAAAACAACAGAAAAATGACTAAGTCTGTCAGTAGCAGGGAAATGGCCAAGTACAGAAATATAGAAAATGGCTAAGTGCAACAATGCAGAAAAAAAATGCTAAGTATGAAAATGTAGAAAAAATGGCCAAGTATGAGAATGCAGAAAAAATGATGAAGTATGAAAATGCAGAAAAACAGCCAAGTGTGAAAATGCAGAAAAATAGGCCCTCCTTCTAGCACCAAAAAATGTAGCGACAGAAAACGTCGGTGGCTGGAAACACCGAGAGGTCTTTAGGTGCACAGCCTAACCCCGAATCCATGTGAGGGCAGTGTTAGAGAAAACAGATTCAGGGTGCCCTGAATGGTCTAGTCAATCATACAGGGACTTAATCAGTGTACAATAACCCTTTTGCAAAAAATAAAAGAAAATGTCATGTTCACAGTAGTAGAAATGTGCTAAGGTGCGTAACGGGACAGTGAACATGATTTGATGCTTTACAATGCAAAAAAATAAATGTTGTAATTAGACAGAAAGAAAGTTTGAATAGAAAGATGCACCACCCTAGAAAAAGGGGTATAGGTATACAAAGTGTACAATAGGCACAGTAGGAGCAGAATCATAGCCTCAGTGCTGTTGGGCTGTGAAATCTGGTGCTCACTATGATAAACTGTGCCTCCTGGGTCGGTAGTCACAGTGTATCGTGCGATGTAGTTGTGTGCCTCTGTTGGTGTGGTGTGCTCTAGGTCTCGTTCGCCCACGGAGCTAAGCGCTAAGATGCCAAAAAATGCCAAACGCCTTGCTAGTGAAGAAAAATGGAAGCCTCCTCCTCTTCTCCCTTCCTAAAAAAAGGGGTCATAAAGGTATTTATAGGGCTAGGGTTAGTCCAAAATGCAGATCAGGTGCCACGTGGCAATGCAGTGGGTAACAGCGTGTAACACAGCGTAACAGCGTGTAACAAGATGCTACACTACGCTACGCTATGTAGTAGCAAGGTGCTACGCTACGTAGTAGCAAAGTGCTATGCTACGCAGAGTAGTGAGGTGCTACACTATGCTATGCTACACAGCGTAGTGAGGTGCTATGCTATGCTACGCTACGTAGTGTAGTGAGGGTGCTATGCTACGTAGTATAGCAGCACGTAACAGCATGTAAAACTTAGCCATATTTGCAGTTGCGATGTCGAGACCTGAAATTTTGTGGTGTTTTAGTGTACTCTTTAACTAATATTCATCATGATTTCTTCCTTAGCCAAGTGTTTGTATTTTTATGGGGTTGTCATATGATGTTATGTAGATATGATGAAACTTTATTAAGAATTATGATTGGTCCTTATCATTTTCCCTACCTCTTTTTGGGTGCTATCCAAAAAGGGGGAGAGAGTAGAATATTTAGTTGATATTTAGTTAGAATTAAGATGTCAAGCATGGTACCTTTATATTTTGTTGATGGATTATACTTTTCTATATCTATATATACATTTGTGCCATTTAACTTTCAAATAGCTTTGTGCTATATTTCTTTGGGATTTACTAACCCATTTCTTAAGTTTTGGACATCATCAAAAAGGGGATATTATTGACCCTTTGGTATGTCAAAACCTTTAGAAAAATGAAAAATATGAAAATTTGTTTGTAGTCTAGCAAGGCCATAAATGAGCAAGGACTTTAGAACAAGAGTTGAGTTTGAAAATGAGATCTACATAGAGATGTCATTATGAAGACTACATAGGAAAAATAAGAGCATAGATAAGTATGAAGACTACAAGCTAAATGAAGATGCTCCAAGGATTGAGAGGAAGCTAAATCAAAGAGAGAAAGCCTAAGGAACTAGAGCTCAAAAGTTGAGAAGACATCTCTAAGGAATAGAAGACATCTTGATCGAGAGGAATTTAATCATAGGAAGACATCTCCTGGAAATAGAAGATGTCTCCTTTGGAAAGAAGACATCTTTCCAGAGACATTCCATTCTAAAAGGAGATGTCTCTCTAGAGTTGAAGTTGGACACAAAAAGATGTCCCAATCTTGAAGAAGACATTTACATTAGTCATTGAATAGTCGTTGCATGAATTCTGAAGTGTTTTCGAAAACTCCAAGGCTATAAGTAGACTTTAAAATCTTGGGACTTATGCAAGCATTATGAACATCAAAGCTATCATTGTCTATCTTATGCTATTATACTTGTGTACTTAAATTGTCACATCATTTGTTTGATTTATTGTGGAAATGTACTTCATTGTACAAGATATTTGTAAATTGAGTTACATTCTCTCCTTGTAATTCCTTTTTCTTTTCTCGTTGCCATGTGGGGTTGATGTGCTTCTTGTGAGAAGGCATATGTATTAAGCTTGTTGGGATCCTTTGAGATTGAGTGGTTTTTTAGTGTTAAAACACTTTGGAGTAGAGTTCAATTTTGTAAAGATTGTGAAATCCTTGAAACCACATTCTAAGCTTGTTGGAACCTTAAGGGGTTGAGTTGTTTCATAGTGATGAAACACTTTGAAGTAGAGATGAAAGCTTGTACAAGGTGTGGTGCCATTCAAACCACATTTTGAGCTTGTTGGGCACCTTACAAGGTTGATAGATTTTGTAGTGATGAAACTCTCCATATTGGAGCTCAAATCTTATAAAGGTTGTGGTGTCCTCTAAACCACATTTTGGAAGAAACAAAGTCTAGATATGTGTAAGGAATCTACCCTTTGAGTGTGGACTATCCAAGTGGGGGAACCATGTAAATTTTGTGTTTAATTTGATGGCTAGAACTTGTCTTGATTGGGAAACCTAGTCAACTCACCTTTTAAGTTCTCGATCCTCACTAAGGACTATGCATTGAAGAAGCTCCTCTAATAAATGATTAGAAAGAAGTCGTAACAAGGTTCTTTTGATTGAGCTCTTCTCTGTGAAGCATATCCTAAAAAAATTGGGATCATCCTCTTAGGCTTAGGAACCTCACTTAATAGGCAGTCTAATAAAAATGAGCTAAGGGTTAATTAAGCTCCTTGCACTTCAATCTTAGAGAAACTCTTTTGTAGGGCATTGTTCATGAATTGGATAGGGAAGAAAGATTTATTGTTCTCTAGAGCTACCTAGGCCCAAGCATGTAAATCTGAAATAGTATTTATTTCATAACTAAAGCAAAAATTTAAGGAAGAAATGAAAATTATATGTAGAAACATGAGCTTTAAAGCATTTGAAGTCATATTCCAATATTTCCATGCTTTTTTCAAGTTAGCTAGAGATAGCCTGGTAGCTTTTTCAGACTCTAGATGATTCCAAAATCTTTTGCTAAGTACTTTCTTAGTGTATTGGTAGGTCTCAATTTCTGTAATATCTAGCTCAATCAATCCATAGAGCTCATATGCTTTTCTAACACTAATGTTAATGAAACTTTTAATATTTATCTTAAATCTAAGCTTATCTTTTTTTGTAAATAGTCTCTTTTACCAACTAATTCAAAACATCTTAGATTAGGTTTCCCTAGCTTTGAAACCTAGCTTGTATAGCCCTAGCTTCTTATAAATTCCTTACCATTGTTCCAATGTTTCTATTGCTTGCAAACTAGACTTCTCTATAAGTTCATTATTCTCATCAAAATCAAATAAGTCAACTTCTTCTACATTTAATTCTAGATGTACAACATTGATTTAATGATGGAGTTAAGAAATGTTTAGATTATATTGTTGTAGGTACTTTGAAAAAGTAAAAGTGTTAACATCCTGAAATTTTTGAGGGGCTTCTGAGAAATCTAAAGGGCCCTAGATCTACGATCTAAGCTTAAAGGAAATAAAGAACTTTGTTAGAACAAGCACACTCTTGTTAAACTTTCTAACTTCTGTATGACTTCTGTTCTCTTATTTCTTCTATATGAATGAATATGTGTTGCTACAATTATATAGGCCTTGATCTCCCAAGAATAGATTTGGAGAGATGAGTATGAATCTTGGAAATCATGGGGATGATCCTTACCATCATATTTAAGGATCTTCTTAATATGGGATGTCCTAAACATGGATTGGATAAGAATTACATGAATAGGATCTCATCTTATTTAAAAATAGATTAATGGATGAGATCTATCTAATTCTATTGTGGAACATCTAGTCATCATATTCCACTACTTCTGCCTTCTCTTGGTGTGACATCATAGCTTTTTTCTAAAACTTGAAGCTTCTCTATGTCATTAATGATGGCTTTATGTTTTACTCTATTCTAGTTATCAACAGTGCTTTAGTCTTTGGCTTTGGACATTAATGGCTATATATTCAAAATATGTTCCAATATCATTCTTTAATATTCAAAGCTTCTCTCTTAAATTCACTTACTTGAAGTAGGATACAAGATTTACTTTTTGTAGGCTCTGATCTTGTTTGAACTACCTTGTTTAATGCTTAAGAAATTTAAATATTAGTTTAAGGAACTTATTTCCAACTTTGAGCTTATTTTATGAAAGAATCTAAAGTGATTTATGCTATCTCTTTCATTTAGTTGGATTAAAATAAAATGCACATGGACACAATTCTTGGTAGACTAGAGATATGATGTGCCTGTAGAACAATTTTAGAATTTACTTGTAGAGCTAATTTTGCATTCTACAAACTTGCACTTCGAAACTACTAACATGGAAGAGCTATTTTTATGCTTGTTCATAGAGCTGAATTTAGGGTTCATATGCTGGTTATTTCAGCTAATGTAGATGACATTGACATGGCAGAGTGATTTTAAGGTTCATCTGTAGAGCTAAAATTTATCTTTCTAAAACCCACTTCACAAGCTGATGTGGTACCGAGGCTTGAAAGCTATTTATGAAATCCTTTATAGAGCCACTTTTTATTTTTACATACTTATTTAAATAGCCATTGATGAAGGAGAAGCATTTCCATTTGCTTGAAGAGCTTACATGGTAGAGCTATTTTATGCTTGTATTGTAGAGATGAATTTCACGTCTACTAAAATCACCTCTTCATTAATGCTCTTGTCGTAGGGCCAGCAGTGATACATCTTGTAAGATTTACTATTTTATGTGTATGAATAGAGCTTATGTGGTACAATCATTTTTGTAGAATCACTTTTTGGTTCTATGAAGTAGGCCTTCTCAGTGGCTAACATGGTGGAAGCTGATGTGGTAGATGCTTATGTGGAATAGTTTGTTCATAGAACAAAAATACAATTCTATCAACTCATTTTTTTACTAAGAAGCTAACATGGTGTATGCTGACATGGTAGAGTTTGCTTGTAGAGTAAAAATTTATTTCTACAAACTAGCTCTATGAGTTGGCTAACACAACATATGTTGACGTGGCAAAGTTCATTTTTGGTTGCTTTGTAGAATCATATTTTTACTCTATTAGCAACATCCTTTTTCCAATGCAAATGTGTAGAAATAGGGCACCTTAGTGAGGCTAAATTTTGGCTCTACAAACATTGTATTTTTCTTCAATATTGATTTAGTAGAGCTAAAGAATGTTTAATTGTAGTTTCTTATCTTGAGTGGCATGTAGAATCGCTTCCACTTCTTCTTGTAGAACCAAGTTTGCTTTTACAAACTTCATCTAGTAGCTTACGTGGAAAAAATGAGAATACAACTATGGGGTTAAGCTTATTATTCATAGAATTATTTTGTAGAACCCCTTTTTGGTTCTATCTTCTTAGAAGCTAACATGGTGGGAGCTAACATAGTTGATGTTGATATGGAAGTGTTTGTTTATAGAATATAAATTTGGCTATACTAAATCGGCTCCACACCAAGATATTGATGTGGCATTCACTATTGTAGAAGAGTCTTTTTGTATAATCTCTTTTTAGCTCTATGAATCTAGTGCTACTTAATGAATTGACATCAAAGAACCATTTTATGGAGCTGCTTTTTAGTTCTACGAGCTTCCTATTTATGCTGATATGATAAGGCCATTTCAAAGCTTTCTTTTCAAAAAAGTTTTCTTAGTTATACGAGCTTATTGAATTGTTAAGATTTGACTTGGAAAAGTTGATCTAGATAGCTGTCATGGCTCATAGAACAGGTTTTAACTTTTCTTTATAGATCTATATTCTGGCTCTACAAACACACTAATTGGAGAGCTTACATGATAGAGCTATTCAGTAGACTTGTTTTAAAGCTCTACGAGCCTCCTTGTGGCAGAATGAGTTTCACCAAAACTTTTAAGCTTTATGAATCTTAGTCATATTAATGAACTTGATGTAGTAGAATTGAAAATAAGTTTTTTTGTGAGGTAGACTTTTTGTTCTATGTACAAGTGCTTTTCACTCTTCCTAACTAAATGAGAACATGGCACATAGAAACATTTTATTGAATCTGCTTTTCACTCTTCAAGTTATCATAAGATGATGCCTATGTGCAAGAGCCAATTTGTAGTGCTACTTTTCAACTCTATGAGCTAACTTTATATAACCATTAACATGGCCATAAAATCACTTCGTAAAGCTACTTTAACACTTTAAAGCTTCAGGTTGACTTGGTAGAGTTATTCTTGTGTTATCTTATGGATTCCAAACTTAGCTCTACAAATGCATCATTGTGCTTACATGGCATAACTAATTAAAGATCTTCATTGTAGAGCCACTTATCCATGCTATGATCCTTCTCTACATTTGGTAAAATCACTCCTCTTTTTCGAACCATAGTTTCTACTTTACTAGTTGATGTGACAAAATTCCTTTTTCTAATTAACCTCTTTTTCTTTAAAAATGAGGATTTCCATCACGACTTAACTATTTTTTCTAATGCTTATCATCATAAAACTAATTCTTAAGCCCTACGATCCTATTTTTCATAGCCAAGGAGATACAAAATTGAGCCTTAACTGATCCACAAGCTTTGCTCCTAATGCTCTAATTGAATTAATTTACAAAATGGCTTATTTGATTTGAAAATCCTAGCTTTCTGATTTTGTAAATAATAGGTTGAAAATCCTTAGAAATGTATATTTAGCTTTGAAACTCTTGTTCTACAAATTTAAAATGTGTTGCATCCCTGTTGGGGCATTTTTCTAGAAATTTTTAATTGAAACTCAATTACTTAATAACTCAAATCCTAGCTTGTTTTTGCTTTGCAATTTTCAAAAATAAAATTTATCTTTTGCTCTAAAAATGCAACCATGAATTACACTTTTGAATAAAGAATTTGAGGTCAAAGTAATTTTTCATAAAATATTCCTTTAATCATTAATTCTACCTTGATCTTAGAACTTATTTTTCTTTGGTGGCATCATGACAAGAATTGAGCTTGTAATTATAATCTTAAATTGTTCCATACCTATGATCAATTTTTATACTAATAGAATCCTTAACTAATTGTGAAGTAAAGGCTAAGCATCTATTATATACAAATTGAAGCATCTTCTAAAGTGATTGGTGTAGGAACATGTGTATGTTTTGTAGGTTATGGCCTTTATAGAGATGTCTTAGAGGTCAAGGAGACATCTTACATGGGAGTGTAGTCTTCATAGAAGATATCTTTGGGTTAATAGGAGATAACTTAGTTTTTGAGGAGATGTTTTGTGTAGAGTCAAGACATCTTAGGTAAGATGTCTTGGCCTAGAAGTAGATATCTTGGCCAAGAAGGAGATGTCTCCCAAAAATAGCAGACGTCTTGGTTGAGAGTGGGATTTTTGTAGGAGATGTCTTTCCAAGATCTAAGATGATTAGTTTAGCTAAGAAATTTTTGGATTTGGCCATCCCAATTTAGGAAATAGCTAGGATAAGTTGAAAAAGGTGGAAATAGTCAAGAAGAAGGTGAGAATACCATGGAAAGAACTGAAGAATCTCAAGTTGAGTTAAGAAAAGATTTCTAGGTTTCTTGTTTTCTTGTTATTCATAAATATTGATGTAATTTACAATTATTGGGACCATGAGTGAGAAGGAGAGCTTAACAAGAGAGGGTGTGAGAGCACATTAAGTTATTGCAATAGGTGATTAGAGCTCTTAGGTTAATTGTGTGGTGTATTGGCCATTTTGTTTTTGTTTCTTGTATCTTACTTGTGAGTTGAGTTATCTGTTTTAGTTTTGAAAGAGATTCTCTATTGGTTGTGTTTTACATTAAGAACATCCATTATGTGGTTGTAGAGCCTTATGCTATCTAATATCATTTGAGTGTGAAAGGTTTTAAATGTTTTAGGAGTTTTGCAAACCATGTTGTAATCTTGTAATTAAATAATTGAAGATATCTCATTTTCTCATTTTCTAGAAAATTAATTATCTTTTCATGTCGTCTAGATTTAGTATTTGAAGGTGATTAATTATTGAAGTGAACTTGCTCTAGCATTATTGGTATTGAAGCTTTGTGTTTATTGTTGCTTAGAAGTGGTTGATAATTTTGTCAATTTTAGATGACACTTAAGAAAAAATAGGTTCAGGCCTTAAATAGAGACATGTAGAGCATGAAGTCTACCTTCTAGATGATGGTTGCTTGATTAGATAAATTTAGCACAAAGTTAGCTAGAAATGCTAGTTCTAGCTATATCCAAACATACAGATATGATGAGCATGTATGTTTAGATGAAGAAGTTTCATAACTAGGTGGAGATGGGACAAATGAAGAGAAAGAAAAATCTAGCTATGGGAGTGTAGGAACCCATTAGTTAAGGATTTCAATGAAAGGGAATCCTATTTATTAGATAAAAATTGTAAGGACTTCAATTGTGGTAAATACTTCTCCAAGAAAGCTTGACAAGGGTGATGAGGCAAGGCTTGCTAGAGCATTTAGAAATGTTGCAAGACTTATGTATGTTTAGTTCAAGACTTTCAATGATATAGATGATACCATTGCTTTTAAAAGTTGGTTAAAGATACTTGAAAAGCATCTGCAGTTGGAAGAGGTACCAAATAATATGAGGATACCTATTACTAAATCTAGATTAGAAGATATGATTTTTACTTGGTGGTGAAACACCGTGAAAAATTACGGGTCGGCCTCAGGCAAAGATTCGCAATTGAAGCGAGAGCACGCTCCAGCTTGGTGCTAGGACAAGTTTACGCTCTATTACGCATGGCAGCGTAATGAGTGTAATAAGCTCCAAAATAGTCAAAGGCAGAGTCTAGAGAAGCGCAACAGTTTGACGCTTTTTTCTCGTGGTGCATGAGTCATTTGTCTTTACGCTCGTTACGCGGCAGTGCGTACCATTGCGTATGTTATTATTCAAGTTGCACATTGTTTTACGCTTCACTACACATAGCTGCGTAGTGAGCTTAAGGCATACATTGTTTACGCTTCATTACACGCAGCTGCATAGTGAGCATAACTTATACATTGCTTACGCTTCATCACGCGCAGCTGCGTAGTGAGCGTAAAGTTGTACATTGTTTACGCTTTGACACGCGCAACTGCGTAGTGAGCGTAAAACAACTATGAGCTTATTGTTTTTACACCAGATTACACTCATACACGCAATGCAACGCGAATGAGTGTAATACAGCCTGAAAGCAATTAAAGCACGCTCAGCATGTGCCTACTCTTCACACGCACAACACGCAAACAAGCGTGTTGTGCGTAGTCACAGTCTGACTTAAAAGGATCATGCCTTAAAAGGATCATGCCAGCAGGGCCCGCAATAACCGGGACCCACATCATCAGGGTTGTGCCTTTTCCACGAAGCGTCGTAGCCTATAAATACCTCGGTTGACAAAGATACAAGGGGTGGGCAAAAATCAGAAAAGCAAAAAGCATATTTCTGAGCATCAGAGCACTTAGCATTTTGGAGCAGAGATACAGAGAATAGCACTTTGGCAAATCGTGGACATCATCACCTTACAGCCAAAGCAGAGTACAGTTCGATTTGAGCACCGGTGACAGGAGTAATCTTTCTGCTGAAAAGACTCTATCAATCAGAAACAGTTGATTGGTAGACGTCAAAGCTTGGCCTGCCTTGTATCTCAGCTTAGCCCACAAGGTAGATCGGACTTCTGTTTAGACCGTTTTGCTCGTTGTTTCGTGCTTGTTTCACATCCTGTAATCGGGGATTCCCCTGTGTAATTTCTCATGCGAAATATACATTTGTAAGTCAAAGCGCAGATCTTGAAGCTTCAAGCTTCTCTTATGTCAACCTCCTTTCATCGTGTTTAGCATTATCACCGTTGCAATCGTTTTCCCCTTGCTTTACGGTCCCTCGAATCAGATCGCTTTCTTTTACACACTTTGCATCGTTTTACTGACCCGTAAGTCCCTGTCTGATCGACAAGACCGTTCAGGGCGCCGCGGATTCGTTTTTCCAGCCTAGCCCTCGCGCGGATCCGTGGCTAAAACTGTGTACGCCGGAATATCGGTCGGTATTTCCAGCTGCCGACGTTTTCTGTCGTTACAGGTGGGTAAAGGAGTCCTAGGTTTATGAAAGATGAAATGGTAAATCTATTAAGGATTTGGATATGATGAAATATAATTTAAAAAGAAAATTTGAATAGTCTTGTTAGAGACAAGAGACTATTATGAAGTTAAAATTGCTAAGGCAAGGTAACAGAGATGTTAAATACTTCTACATTGAATTTTGTGATATATTCCATCAAGCTAAGCTAAGGTATCAAATTGATGTACTAGTAGGAGCTATATTTTTATGAGCCACAAACTCTTGATGAGACTTATGATTTGACACTAAAGATTGAGAAGAAATTAAGTGGATTCAGAAGTAGAAGCAAATAAACTTTCAAGGAGAAGGAGAAGGGATCCAAATCTAAAAAAGAATCCAAGTTCAAATTTGAAGAAAAGGATGGTAGTCATGATAAGAAGATTGAAAAAGATGATGAGCAGTATAAAGCTAAGAAGGATCAAGGCAAGGGTCAAGGCAACAACTCATCAAAAATCTAGTGCTTTAAGTGTGGAGAATGGGTACATAAGAAATGTGAATGTCTACTTCACAAGGAAACTAAGGAAAAAAATGTGCAAAACATGGAGATAGAGGAAAAATCAAGCCAATGTTTTTAGAGAGGTAATTCTAATGCTCAAAAAATTAAGGATATTTCTAAGTTAATTCTTGTGCATTCATGAGGAGTGTGAATAGAGGAGATTATTCTACTAGGAAATTGTTATTTCAAATTGGGGCTAGATGTTTATTAGTGGAGGATGATTCATGTTTTGATTGATGTGGAAGCCAAAGAAAGCATTATTTCTTTTAGAATAGTTGCTAAATTTGGATTGGTAACTAATCCTATTCCTAGACCATATAAAGTGCATTGGTTGTCTAGAGATTTTTTCAAAGAGGTGAGGACAAAGTGTACTTTGAAATTTAAAATTGGAGGTTTTTATAATGTTGTGAAGTATGATGTACTTTTAATAGATTGTGTTGATGTAGTTCTTGGTAGACCTTGGAATTTTGATAATGGTGCTCAATTTGATGGAGCAAGAAATGTATGGAGTGTAGGTAGACTTGATGAAATTCATGAGTTGATTTCAATGATCGCTAAATAAGTGAGGTAGCAAAGCTCACTTAATTCTTCCTTAATCCTTTTAGGAGAGGGGGAATATAATAAAAAACATGTTGAAATAGGTTTTGGTCTTTTTGTTATGATAATAGTTGTTACTAATCATGATGATGTGCAGGTTGAAATTCCAATAGGTGTACTAGGATTGAAGGAGATATTTTCCAAGCTGTTCAAGGGAGAATTGGATGGATTACCACCAATGAGGAATGTACAACATTAGATTGATTTTATTCCTGGTGCTACCATTCCCAAAAAGAGATCTTATTGAATGACATCAAATTAGTGGGTTTAATTACAAAGATAAGCAGAGAAGTTACTTGCAAATGGTTTTGTAAGGAAATCCATTTCACTTTGTGTAGTTTCAGTGATGCTAGTTCCAAAGAAAATTATAATTTATCAAGTTCATTAAAAATTTTATTAGAATTTTGTGGTCTATGTTTATTTTTTTGAAGAAAATAAGGAATTCAACTAGGATAATGAAACCCAAGGAAGATTTGACTTATTGAAAGCAAAGATTACCAATGAAATAGTTCTTTTAAATCTAGATTTTTAGAAGCTTTTTTAGGTGGAGGTGGATGCAAGTGAAATTTTAATTGGTGGGGTAATTTCACAAGAAGGTAGGACTATTGCTTTATTTTTCAAAATGTTAAATGAGTAAAGAAAAAATATAGTATATATGAAAAGGAGTTGTATGATATTCTTTAAGTAATCAAGCATTAGAGGAATTACTTGTTGCTCAAGGAGTTCACCTTGATGATAGAACACAAAGCACTTCAATTTCTAAACTCATAAAAGAAGTTGAGTGTAAAGCACATGAATTGGGTTGCACATTTATAGGAGTTCAATTTTGTGTTAAAGGACAAAAGTGGAAAAGCCAATGTGGTGACTGATGCATTAGCTAGGGTGTATGTGCTTAATTTTAGCGTACATCATATGGAAGATGTCAGTGATTTTGCTTTTTCATATGAGCATGATGTTAATTTTTCATATGAGCATTATGTGCATATCATCCACAATCTAATGGGCAAACGGAGGTGGTAAAGAAATCCTTGCTAAAACATATTGAGATGTTTATGTGATGGATAGCTAAATAGGTGGGAAAACTTGTTGTGTCATGCTAAGTTTTTCTAAAATAATGCATTTCATGTTGCTATTGGCAAAAGTTCATTTAATGTGAACTATGGGTTTTGTCAAAATATGGTGAACACTTTAGAAAGCTTTGATGGTGAAGCTCAACTTAATGTTGATTTTGTACAAGAAATGAGGGATCTTTGTGCATAAGTAAAATTAAATATAGAGAAAAATGCTAAAGAAAGAGTTCTCAAGAGGAATGAGGATAAAAAAAAGCCTAATTTTAGTATTGGTAACATGGTTTGGATATACTTAAAGAAGAAGCGATTGAAAGGTGTTAACTTCTTTAAGTTGAAAGTCATGAAGATGCGGCCTTTTAAAATTAAGGCTAAGATCAATGATAATGCTTTTGAGATTAATTTACCATATGATGTTGGTATGTATTTTATGTTTAATGTTTTAGATCATATGCACTATCATGGATTAGTTGATGAGGGGATCATACAAGGTAGCATCGATGAGTTGAGGGGTGTTATTTATCAATCCAATACTTCAATGGAGAGGGGGGCAATCGTACTTAAGTAGAGGGAAGCTTATAGCATTCGAGGAGTTAAGAGGCATGAATATTTGATCCATTTGGAGGATTAATTCATGGATGATGTTGTATGGGTCCATGAGACCAAACATCATGAGTTCACTTTTTGAAGGGTGGAAGAGTTGGTGTAGGAACACCTCTTTTAATCCTCTTGTTTCTTCCTATGTGTGTGTTTTGTAGGTTCTGGGATCACTAGAGACATCTTAAAGGTCAAGAAGATGTCTTAGTTGGGAGTGGAGTCTTCATAGACAACATCTTGGGATTGACATGAGACATCTTAGTTTGATAGTAGACATCTTATGCAAAGTGAAGACGTCTTCGGAAAGATGTCTTGTGCAAAGAGGAGACTTCTTGGGCAAGATGTCTTAGCCCAGAAGGAACCATTTTAACTAGGAAGAAGATGTCTTCCAAAAATAGTAGACGTCTTGGCTAAGAGTGGGATTTTTGTAGGAGACATCTTCCCAAGATTAGAGATGACTAGTTTGGCTAGAAACTAATGAATTTAGCCATCCCAATTTAGGAAATAGCTGAGGTTAGTTGGAAAGGATGGAAACAAGCTAGGCAAAGGTGAAAAGACCATGGAAACAACTAAAGAACCTCAAGTGGATTTGAGAAAATATTTCTAGATTTATTGTCTTTTTGTTATTTATAAATATTGATGTAATTCACAATTGTTGGGACCATGAAGAAGAAGGAGATCTCTTGAGTATGGAGAGTGTAGCAAGAGAGGGTGTGAGAGCACATTTTGTGAGTGGAATTGGTGATTGTGGCTTGAAGATTAATTGTGTATTATGTTGGCCTATGCGTTCTAGTCTCTTGTATCTTACTTGTGAGTCGAGATCTTAGTTCCAATTTGGGAAGAGATTATTTATTAGTTGTGTCTTCCATTGAGAACATCCATTGTGTGGTTGTACAGCCTCATGCTATGCAATATCATTTCAGTATGAACATTTCGGATGTTTTGGGGGAGTTTTGGAAGCCTTGTTGTAATCTTCTAATTGAATAATTGAAGATAGCTTGTTTTCTCATTTTTAGAAAATTAATTATCTTTTCATAATATCTGGATTTAGTATTTAAAGGTGATTAATTATTGGAGTAAACATGCTCTAGTGATTATCATGATATGTAATGATGCATCCATGACTCCTATTATTTTGAAGCACCTCATAAGAATTCTAGATTAATGAAAATAACTTAATATTATTTCCCTTATTTGGATGAGCCTTCAAATGAAGTGACCTATTTATCTTCAAAATTTTCTCTTTTAAGACAAATGTAAGTTCTGATGAACATATTTGTGGTGTTTTGCAAGATGGAATTAGCTTAAGTTTCTATTAAAGCATTTAGTATTTCTACTAATGGCTAAAATAAATCATCCTCAATATCATAAAAGGTGAATTCCTCACCATAAGAACTCTGATTGACATCATAAAACCTATAGAACCTAGCAAAATCAATTGGAAAAGATTAATTATTGAAGAGCAAATAAATTTCACATCATAAAAAAATACATTAAGAAAAAAAAACCCTCATGCTTTGTGAGAATATTTATGAATGCATTTGGATTAGTTAGAATAGCAGTGATAGGTTCAATTAATAAAAACTAGAAGGTATTAGAATTGTGCTTGTCGAGATGTTTTCAAATTTTATTCTCTGAACCATCTTAGGAACATAATTGAACAAAATATCATGTGAAACACCAAGAACCTAATAAAGATAGATAGTAACAATCTCTAACATAATAATTAGTTTCAACAAGTATTCTCTTGTACAATCCATGCCCTTAAGAACATTGGTATCAGTGTTTTTGAATTTTATAAGGTTTTCTAAATAAATAAAAAACCTTCATTGAGCTCATAGTAAAATATTTTACCATATTTGACTTTTACAACGATAGCTCTAGGACTTTCAAGTATGTGTTGAGCATTGCCAGGTAGCACATGGACATGGAACTCTTGTGTGTTACTAGAATTAACATTTAATATCTATAGGATATATTGCTTGGAAAAAATCAAACAAATTCTGGTTATTTAATGAAGCTTCTAGTAAAGTTTCAAAAATTTTTAAAAGAAATCAATATTACTTATTTGAATGCCCTTTTAGGATGGATGAGTTTGAAAATATTTTAGAATCTAGTCTAATAGTAGCATGCAATTACTTGATCATGATAAATTTAATATGTGTCCTTAAACATTAATATCTTTGATTATAAAATCTAATTTAGTAACACAAGTTTAAAAAATACAAAATGAATATATTGTGAAAAAACTATGGACAAAATGGAATGATGCAACTCACATTTATAGTTACAGATAGTGATTTCTATGGAAAATTTTGATATAACAAATCAAATTATACATGCCTATTTTTAGAAGAAGCTTGATAATTTAGATAAGTGATATGTAAGTTCTCAAACTACTTCTTTTGGTCTTGAATAAAGTGAAATGATGTTTAATTCTTACTCATTGCAAGGGAAATCAATGTAGAGAATTATCTAACTTATTATGTTACAAAATAAGTATATGAAAAATCTTACTAACATATATCTGTTGATTACAAATAATTATAGCATTCATTATGCTTAGAAGAACTTAGGGTTTAATATCCATAGGACCATATTAATAAAATAATAGAAATGAAAAAAAGAAATCACAATGTTGTGATTGTAAATGACTGTAGTGTTCATTATGATGAGAGTTACTTAGTGTAAAGTTGCTTGGGAACATGTTAATGAAATAATAACATCAAGAAATAGAAACCATAGTACTTTGCAAAAATACTAATAAGCCATATGTTAATGGTTATGATTTAGAAATAAATATACAGAATGATATTTATAAGTAATTGTAATTAATAAATCATTTGTAAGAGAGAAACTTTTTGCAACTAAATAGCTTTTGATAGATAGTCCCAAATATCAATTAACATTTCATATTTAACATTTAACTCTCAAATAAATATCTAATAAATTATACTTATCTATTAACTAGATTATAATTAAATGAAAAACTTAATCCTAATGTAATCCAAAAAGGTAGCTTCCTTTACTTTTACTAGCCACAACTTAACAATGCTCATTATTCACGATAGTTAAAAAAAATTATAACATTATAAATATCAAGGAAATAAATGTTTACATTAGTCATAATTCATAAGTAAAATGATGTTCTAGTATAAGAAACAAACAAATAAAAATAGATTTGAAAAATGATATATTAGAATACAATATATATTTCAATAAAGAAGAATTTATGTGTCTATTCATGACTTGATTAATATTTACTATGTTAATAACAATAATCTTTGCAAACAAAAATATTTATGTGAGAGAGTTTTAAAAACTTAATTCTCTTATCACAGTGATCTTTACATCAACCTCGATTAATAGATTCTACAAATGAAACATTATTATTATCATAATGGGAGATGGAAGTAAATAATAAATAAATTCCTCATGGGGAAAAATTCTATGATCTATGAGATAGACATAAAAGAATTTATAAATTCTAAAATCTCTGGATACTAAAGATCTATAGACTTAATTAATGTCTACATCATGTTTATAGTAGTTACATGGATGACCCAACATAACTTCTATAGGCTCATTTAGAAATGCTCCATATTCATCAAAGATATTAAGGTGGTACCTTGTACCATTGTGATTTAGTAAAATCAAAATCACTTGAATGGGAGGTTAAGATATTTCAAAATCCTCTACAAAAGATTGTGGAAACCTATGTCTAATTAAATCATGGATAATGTTGAACATTCTTAGATTAGAGTTATCTATAACACTCTCCTTCCTAGCCCTAGGTTAGAGTGCATTACTTTGGATATAAAACTTCTAATGAATGATTGGTCATGGCAAGAAAATTGAAAATTAAAAATTGAAATGAAATAATGCAGTGTTAAGGAATCAAAAGAAAACTTATTGTGAAGTCAAGATTGAAAGGAAAAAAAGAGACTAGAACAATGAAAGAAAATAAATATAATTAATTAACAAAAAATATATAAAAGGCTTGAAAACTAAACTTAACTGAAAAAACATAAAATGTTATGAATTTGAAAATTTAAAAGTACTCATGAATGTTCAACAATAGCAAAATATAGTTAGCCATAGATAAAATCGATAATCTAATACATGAAACATAAATAAGAGAATTAGTTGAATCATGTCTATTAAATGTGATATATATACCAAATGATAAAAGTATAATGCTAGAAATAAATATACATGAAATTCAAATTAGTAGAAAATAGCAAAGGATCTCCTTACTTCATACAACCCTAGTGACTTGTAAATAAGAGACAAGATTAGTATACACTGAGTGAGAAACCTTAGAATCTCCTTAGGCTGAATCGAGGACAAGTCTTATGATGGCTAGGTAGAGGCATGCTGGCCTCCAAAACATATTAGTATGTAAAAATGACTCAAATGTCTAAGAGCAGACATCACATCAATCCAAACATCAAACAAATTTAACTCAAATCAAATTACACACTCCACTCATCAACTTGCAAACAAGGAGGGTAGCATACACCACACTTAGTTTCAAATTTATGAATTGTTATCATGTATATTTTTTCAAATTTCCAAACCAAATGAAAATAACAAATAACATAGAATTAAAATACGAATAATAAAAATAATAATGTAGCATAAACTTAAAATACAAATAAACATAAAATATTAAGCTAGAAATTCTAACCAATTATTAGCATAATAAAAACATAACATAACATCTATGCACCATAAGCACACAACATAAGGACAAACATACTAACCAGAACATTTGAAAACACAGGTTGTTACATCCTTCTCCCCTTAAGAATCTTCCTCTTGAAAGATCTTAAGATGGGATGAATGCATATTAGACTTAAGTACTCAAGTTGATTCTTGAGAACCATGATGGCTCTATAAGACCTTTACCATGGAAAATAACAAGCTACATAATTGTTGCTCCATTCTATTCATGATCCTAATGGGACACTCTACATATGAAGCATCATCTTGAAGCCATGCTTTGGTCTAAACGACAACATGACTATTATTAAGAACATACCTCTAAAGCATTGATGTATGAAAAACATCATGCATGCTCAAAATTTGTGAAGGAAAATTCACATAATATGCCATCTCTCCTATGCATTGAGGAACATCAAATGGTTTGATGTACAGGGTGCAAACTTGCCTTTTTAATTGAAACACATTAAGCCTTTTAGTGAAGAGACATGAATAAACATCTTGTTATCAACTACAAACTCAAGAGGTCTCCTCCTATGATTCACATAGCTAGCCTAATGATCCTAAGTTGCTTTAAGCTACTTATGAATCTTCTTGATCTAATTTTTCATGTATACAACTATGTTCAAATTGATCTGTTGTCTATCCTCCATCACATCCTAGCATAAGAAAGTCATGCAAGGTCTATCATATAAGATCTCCTATGGTGCTACCTTCAGACTTGTTTGATTATTGTTGTTATAAGAAAACTCTATGAACGACAACTAACTATTCCAATTGTTTGAAAATTATAAAGTGCAAGATTGAAGCATGTTTCTTGAAACTTATTTGACTCTCTCAACCTATCTATCTCATACCTAAGATATTTATGAATACTTTCCAAAATCAACATGTCAATTTGACATCATGACTAGAGATAAATTTGGTACGAATGCCATGGAATCAAACAATCTCATAAATGAATAAGTATGTAACATCCTTTAAATTAGATTTAGTCATAGCAAGGAAATAACCTGACTTGGTTAACAAGTTGATAACAACAAGATGACATTCTTTCTACTCTTAGTACAAGATAAACTAGTAATGAAATTTATATTGATCACGTTTCACTTTTACTATAGAATAGTAGAAGAATATAAGTAGCCACTTGGTCACTAGTGCTCAAGCTTAACCTACTAGAAAAGTAAGCACCTTGAAATGAATTCTTTAACCTACTTGTTCTTGCTTGGCTACTAGTACAACCTCTTCAACATATAATACATCTTTTTTTTACTAGGATGTACCTAAAGCCTATTGAGATGAGCTTTCTCCAACATACACTGTTGCAAAAAAATTTGACACAGATACTTGATCATTATGATAATGTAGTCTAAGTGTATCTACTACAACTAAAAAATTATGAGATTATCTAAGTTTCTTACACTAAGGATCATGTCGCTACTCTACTTGGATCTCATTCAACACATTTGATAAATCATCTAGTTGTGAAGTTTACTAGCTACATAGCTTAAGGTATCCACAACAACATTTCTTTTTGCTGTATAATACTAGATGGTAAAGTTAGAATTGATTAACAATTTAACTGACCTCCTTTAACATAGGGTCACTTATGGCTAATTCATTAGGTATTGTAGTCCTTTTTGATTAGGCCAAATTAGAACCCTATCATTAAATGGATAGTGATGCCAAAGCTTGAAGGAAAATTCCATTACTCTTAACTTGAGATCATGAGTGGGATAGGACATTTCATGATATTTAGCTACCTTGAGACATATGCTATCACTTTGTCCTCTTACATAAGAACATACTCATAACCTTCACTTTATTTAAAATCTATCTACCCTTAAGTTTAACAAAAGTATACTAAAAGAATGGGTCCCATGAGAACCCAACATCCTTTCCTAACAACTTCATATTATGTGAAGTAATGTAGGAGAAGTTCTTTACAAACCTATTATAGTAACATGTAATTCCAAGGAAACTACATATTTCCTCAACATCCTTAGGGATAGGCCAATTCTAAAGGACTCATATCTTATTAGGATATATAACTATAATCGCCTTTGAAATGACATGTACTAAGAATTAAATTTCATGGCATCAAAACAAATACTTTAAAGGTTGAAAAAACAATTGATGTTGTCCAAGCATATGTAAAATGCTTCTCAAATGCTACTCAAGAAGATCCTTCTTTGATGAGTACACTGAGATTTCATCAAGTAATATAATAATAAATTGGTCTAGATACATTCTCATAACACTATTAATAAGATACATGAACATCATGAGAGTGTTTGTGAAGCCAAATGGTAAAAATAGAACCTCATAATTTCCATACAATATCCTAAATATTGTCTTGGAAACATTCTTCTATCTGATGTGAATCTAATGACACCTTGACTTTAAATCGATCTTTGAAAATACTTGAGCTTGTTTTAATTGACCAAAAAAATCATCTATTCAAGAAAAATAATACTTATTCTTCACTTTCATCTAATTCAGTTATTAATAATTTATGTACAACCTTATGCTGTGATCCTTTTTCTTATGAAGAGAATAAGAGTACATTACACTCTTATATAATAACTCCTAAATTTTAATCTTTATTTTAGTTAACTCAATATGTGACATGATATGTGAAACCTTAAAGATAGGTTCAACACTAAGTTTGAGAGCAATATCAAACTTAACATCACATCTTGGAGGCAAACTAGGAAACTTTGAATGGAATACATTCAAAAATTCAAAAACAAAGAGGATTTGATTTATCTTTGATAAATAAAAAGACTCATTAAATAAAACTATGAAATAATAATGTCTCTTCCATAATATGCAATGAAAAGATCTCAAAGAGAGAAGATTCAACTTAACCTTATGCAATCTCATATGTGTTGTATTCACTTTTTTTAGTTCATTGATGACTAGGTTAAGTGTAGTCTTAACATTATTACACATAAGTAAAAGCATCAAAGATCACTAATTTAGTACTTAAGGCATCTTCACAACATCTAGATATCTTCAAGAATCATCCAAATTGATAATCCAACTTATGAACTTCATTCTTGGTGATTCTTGAAAAATGCTAGAATCAAAATTTGTCTAAGTGTTGGAGCTAACACGAATTTTGTGTTAGTTATAATCTTGCTAACATCACCTCACAAAATTACATTTCAATGTCAAATTAAACCTCATGAGATTCAAAATGGCACATCCTAGACTTTCATGGCTTCATTGAGATCAAGTTTGACAATTTTTGAAAGTTTGATCTTGGGACATAGGAACTCAAAAAAATTCCAACTCTAGGTTGATGTTGATGTTGACATTAGAATTGATAATAAAAAGGGATTCTTAGGTATTCCTAGGGAAAATACCAATTGTAGTTTTATTTCTTTCTTATCTTTCTAGGCTTATTGATGAGTGGTTGACATATGGTTTGGTCTTTAGAATGATAATTTTGGTAACACAAAAGGTAGTTTTGATAGTTTGAAGTTGGAGAATTTTCTAACTCTATAGGTACCACTAATGTTGATGTCAGTGTAGTGTCAACATCATTATGATGATAGTAGGATGATTCCAAATGATTGGGATTGACACTCAATTTCTTTCCTTTAGCTTTATAGGCTTCTTGACATCCTGCAGACATAATTCTAGAATATTTTGGCTTTGAATTTGGCATTTTAGAGGTTAATATTGTCAACCTGATGAAAATGAGAAAATCTTACTAAGTAGCATCAACATAAATGATGATGTCAGCATTAGCATTAGCATTTGCGCTTATGGGATCCACATCTTGACCTCCATGTTCATCCTAGTTAGCAGGTGATAGGATTCCCTAGCATCATGGGCCTCTTGGAATTATCTTGGCATTATTTGACATTAGTTTAAATGTCAAACAAAGCTCTAGAAGGTTGAAACTAACACTTGGAAATTTTTTTAATAATTTGACTAAGTATTGGTAACATTGATGTTGACGTCAACATTAGTGTTAGTGTCACCTTTCTAGGTTGCTAAACTTTTTAGGTATGAAGATCAAACTTTCCTTTCTTGAACTCCAGATCAACTTTGGAAAAATAAAACTTAACTTTAAGATTAAGTTTGGTAATTCTAAGTTGAAATTGGAAATCCTAAGCCTAAAAATAGAAGCTTAAACCACATATTTAGGATCAATTTCTTTAGGTTTAAATCTCATTTTTGGATTTTAAGAGATGGTGAATGTATGCTGAAGATCTTTCTGCATCATCAATGTGCTCCATGATCATCATACCTACATCTTTAGGGCTAGCATCAATATGCCTCTAGTATCATTTGACAAGTGTTAGCATTGGCTTCTAGAGATAGAATTTTTCAAGTTCTACCATTTTCTTCTAGACATAGAAGTATTCAGGCTCTAACATCAACATTATGACACTTGGTTAAAACTATCATGTTTTAACCCCAAATTTATTTTGAATTATTCTTGTAGCTTCATCATCCACATTCCTATTTTTTAAATGTTTAAATTCATCATCTAAAATTTTATTTAACTCAAGATTCAAGCCTTTATTATCAGTTTTTTCATACTTACATTTCTCTCATAGAAACTTGTAGTTTAGTCCTCCATAGAAGGTATATGTTTAATTGTCAATAAATCTTTACTATTTGCTTAGGAAGGAAACTTAAATCCTTATTCCATATTGTAGTACTTCGTTCTTATTATTTCATGCGTATTTAATCATGTTATGCACTTAGAATTATTCTATCTTGATGAGGCATCCAGTGGCATTTTGTATATATATTATAAACTCTGGATTTAGGAGGTATTTTACATGTCATGTGCTTGTACTTCTAGCATGTTCAATTAAGGTTTGTATCTCCCAAGTATGCTTCCATGCCTCTCATATCACACTTTTTGGTTTTATTAATTTCTTGAACTTCTTAGGATGTTTTTGATCTCATTCAAATATCTTAAGGTCCTTCTAGCATGTTCCTTTGAATTTTGAATGTCAATTGGGATCAACACTTGGAATCCTAATAAGGGGAAGGTGTACTAACTTTCCTACATTAGTGTATCTCTTGTGTTAGTGTCCTTGCATCACTGCTTATCTAGGTTTAGGCCCAAGTACTAAAAGAATGCTTTGATTGGTCAAGGTTGCATTGAAGGATATTTGTTGATGCATAGGCATTAGAGAATTTGCATTGTTACATTGCAAAAACTATAAATATCCAAGATGATCTCTTACACATATCATTAATAACTTAGTGATTACATTTGGGATCTTAGTGTCTAGTTTATATAAAAGGCTCCTCCTCCCTTGGGTAGGTTGATTTTCTTCTTATTTGTATATGGGTTTTGAATTGTTTCTTTCATAAGTGTAGCTAGACTCTATTAAAGTGCTACCTTGCTTACATAGTATGGAATTGTTTGGTCAAAATAAAGTCTAGTTTTTGTGCAATGAATAAAGCCCCTGATTTTTCCTTTGTTTCATGACTTAGATGTCTTAAAATATAAAATGCTGAAAATATTTATTTCATTTTTGTTATATGAAGCTACGATAATTCATCCTTATTCAAGAAGGTTACAAATGTATGACATAGTATTAGATCATTGACATTGTGATTAGGAGTCATTTATTTCTTTCTGTATGTGGTGTTGCACCTATCCAATAAGGGTTTGCAACATGTATATATGATTATAAGAATTGTGCCTATTCCATGCGGGATTGCAATGTGTGCATGTTGTTTATTATTTTTTCACATATTTATAAAATTCATAAAATTATAAAACATATGATTATAAATGTTTTCTTATTTCTTCATCATGAAAACATGGATTCTTACTATATGATATGTATTATAGTATTTTTATATTTATCAAATACAATGACATACACAAGTATTCTTGGCAATCCACTCAACATCATCTTCAAAGTTTACAACTAGATTGCATTTTTTTTTGTATGATAAAATCACAACTGTCATAGTTGATGGAAATCCCTATCATTAACACCATTTTTTAGGAAGAAATTGGTGTATTGCTTGAAAATACTTGTGTATTTTTTATGTTAATATATTTTTAATTTAAGGGTGTGTTTCTTTAGTGTTGTATGCATGTTGTTACCATGAACCATATGATAGAGAATGTTCAAAGTTCACTATCTATCTTTGGTAGAGAAAATGGGATAAAGGAGGGCTTATGTCACACTTGAACACTTAGAGGATGTAACCCTACCACTAGTCATTTTTGTCTATTTTCAAGATAAGAAAAAGAGGTGGCATGATGCTCATAGGTAGTTCTCTATGGGGCTAGCTGAGGTTGCATGGCATGATCTCATAGAGACCCTGATCAATATTGGCTTGGAGGATGATTATACATTTTATGTGTCTTCAAAGCTAGTGTACAATGACTATAAATTTCATTAGAGGTAAGAGCTCTATTACTAAATGGTGGAAGAGGAGGCTTGTTGTAGCTTTTTATCTAACCATTTAGATGACAAGAAGGATGATAAAGTAGATAAGAAAAGAAAATGGATTATCCATTACAAAGGTCCATGATTGGGAATTGCTCATTAGAGTATAGCCTAAATCCTTGATGCTGATCTACTACCCAAATTCTAGCATTTACACTTGTTTAGATCGTCTAGTGATGATGATGTTGCTTTGTTGGACTAGGATGAACATTGTGAAATTAATGAAGCTACATATATTCCACATGAGCATGGTCATGATAGATATATTAAATGGATTAACATGATTGATATTCCAACATATACAGGTCTTACTAGTGATAATCCCTAACTCCATATGTAGGCATTTGATAATGCTCGATACATATAGAGGATTGTTAATGATTGGTAGAAGCTACAGTTATTTTTTGACACCTTTATCCAGCATGTGAAAATCTAATACAAGTCTTTACTTTTAAAATTAATTAAAAAATGAATAGATATGACTAAAATCTTTTACATCAAATTTTTAATCTAGAAGGAGATGGTTGGATGAAAGTAAAGAGCTCATAAAGCACTTCATAAAGGTACATGAAAACTGCTCATTATTGTTTGAATCATGACTTCAACCAAAGAAAGTAACTGATGCATATTGTGGAAGGCACAATGTAGGAAATAAAGAAATACATAGATATGTATGCAATTGGTCTAGGTATCCAAAAGGATCATGGTCCAAGTCAAATTACTCTTAGACATCATTGTAGGTATGGAAGATGAATTGAAAAAGAGATAATTAGCTAAGAAGTACAATTGTTACCTTGCATATCTAAGAAATGTTGAAAATATTGAAGGTATAGTTGAACCTACCACTAGAATCAAGGTCTTGGCACAAGATCAAATTAGAATAAAAAAAGCCTTGACATACTCATTTTGAAAGGTGGATTGGGTTTGGAAAACGATGGATGATAAGATAAGCACTATCCTTAAGGATGTTGAAGGTAAGGTTGTTGAAGATATGATTAAAGTAATAACACCATCTAAATTTAGAAAGAATTATGATTGAAGAAGGAAGGAAGAAGATCTCCTATTTTAAGTGCAACAAATAATGTACAATCATAATCATTACTATGTCCAAGGTAGCTATGCAAGCGATAAAAGAATGTACTATTCAAAAAGAAATTAGATCTTGGTAGTCACATTATGTAGATCTAAATGGTGAGAAGGATAACTACCTAGCTCTTTGTGACTCTAGTTTAGGAGTTGACATCATTTCATTGTAGTAGTACCTTGATTGGGAACTCCCTCCTCTCAAGAGTGCTAACATTTAGCTAAAACTAGCAAACCAATCCTACATGTACCCTATGGGACAAGTAAATGATGTGATGACAAAATTAGTGGGATTATCATATTATATGGATTTATTATTGATTAAACTAAGGAACAATATGGAAGAAAACTTTCATATCATCATGGTAAGAGCTTGGTTAAGCATTATTAATGCTAGGCTAGTCTTCCAAGGCCTTCACCTTGAAAATAGTAGGAAAGGAAGACACATTATAAGTGGAGCTAATGTAATCATTCCTAGTCATTTTGCAATCATGGTTACAACTATTATGTTATAGAAAATTTATGTGTCATTAAAGATGTTAATTTCCTTGAAGAATTCCTAGCCTATGAAGCCACAAATTAGGTTTTAAAAGGACCATTTTATTCTCTTATACTACCTAATTTTGAATCATTTGATTTAGAAGCAGAGAATATAATGGAGGTTATCATAGTGGTATAGTATGATATTTAATTTTAGATCACTCTTGATTTATTCTATAATGTTTCCACATCACTATTAAAGTTCAAACTACTTCCAAAGGGCTTCAAGTACATGTTCCTCCTTGATGGTCATCTTGTTATCATCAATTTTTTCCAATGACCATCCAAAAGATTGAGCTAAAAAATTGCAAAGTGGGAAAAAACCTTTGTGACGTTTGAAAATGTCAGTGGCTGGAACACCAAGAGGTCACCAGGCATATAGCCTAACCTCAAATCCGTGAGAGGGCCGTGTTGGAAAAAATGGAAATGAGGTGCCTTGAATGGTTTGGTCAATCAGACAGGGACTTATGTGATGTTAAAATGACCATGTGTGAGAAGGGTTTATACTACATTACATGCGGGCATTGGAGCTAGAGCATAGCGGGGTGTCTCGACCTGAGAATAGTAACGTAAACATGCAAATATGTATGAAAAAAGTGAAAAAATACAAGTGTTATGCTAAATACCAGAGAGATGCTTGAGAAATATAACAGAATTTGAGAACAAAAGTTCATCGCCCCAAAAAGGGGGAGCATAGCTAATTACAAAAGGTTCTCAAAAGGTACACAGTGTACAACAGGCATAGTGGGAGTGCAGTCATAGTCTTGGTGGTGTTGGGCCATGAGGTTTGGTGTTCATTGTGATGCCTACTAGGTTCTAGGTTGATCGCCACGGTGTACCACGTGATGTTCGCTATAACAGGGTTGTGATGGACTGTGTGGTGTAGGGCTACCGCTTTGCTAGTGTGGTGTGCTGTGGGTCTCATTCACCCATGAAGCTATGTTTTAAGATGACAAAGTGTCAAATGCCAAATGAAAATGCCAACTATCACCCTTGTAAAAAATGGAAACCCCCCCTTTTTTTCAAAACATTAGGGTGCAGGGGTATTTATAGGGCTAGGGTTAGCCTAAAATGTGGATCGGGTGCCACGTGGTAATAAGGTGGGTGGCACCACAAGAAAAATTAAGAATATTTTCTAAGTCTAGAGGTGACTAGAAAAATTTCAAAAAATTTCTAACTCTGACTACCATGCTTGTCCCGTGTTATGTGCAGGACACGAGACATTGGCTACTAGGCTTGTCCTGTGTTATGTGCAGGACATGGGATGCTAGCTGCTGAGCTCATCCTGTATTATGTGTGGGACATAAGACGTTGGCTGTTGAGCTCATCCCATATTACATGTGAGACATGGAACATTGGCTACTGAGCTCATCTTGTGTTACGTGCGGGACATGGGACACTTCCTAGTGTCAAGTTGGCTATGCTGCATAGCATAGCAAAGTGTAGCGTGAACACTTTGTGAACTTTTGACTTGCCACACCTATCACATTATCTATGTTGCACAGCGTAGCTGAGTGTAGCATGAATACTTAGTGAAATTTTGACTTGCCATGCCCATCACGCTGTCTACACTGCACAACGTAGTAGAGCATAACATGAATACTTTGTTGAATTTTCATGAAATTTGCAATGTTTCCTTCATGGTATGCTAACCATGCTCTAGGGTGTAGTAGGATAGGCAACCTTGGAAGTTGGGAAATGTGCCAAATGTGTCTTCTATGTTGAGCTAGCTTGATAGATCCTTGTCCAACACTTAGGAAAAATTGGACACTTGAACCTATGTCATGTTCGCTACACTGCACAATGTAGCATTGACACTTAGAAAATTTTTTCCAAGTTTTGACACTTAGAAAAATTTGTAGAAAGTGCCATCATTCTGACACTTAGAAAAATTTTGCAAATCTGGCAGTTGGAGCTAACTACACTCAACAGTTAGAAAAATTTGGGCAAAGTGCCACCATTTTGACACTTAGCCAAATTTGCAATCGAGATGTCAAGATCTGAAATTTTGTGATGTTTCAACCTTTTCTTGATTCCATAATAAATTCATGAGAATTGACTAGTCTATCTTTCAACATCACATATACATAGACCTAAGTGTCAAACCTTAGTAGATACTTCAATTAAGGCTTAATCCTAACCTGTAGGATGTGTTAAAAATGAAATCATCCATCTCTTAAGGGTTGGTTTCATTGTACCCATTTTTGAAAATGAGTGGATTAGTCCAACTATAGTCACAACAAAGAAAGACAATGAATGGAGAGTTTGTATTAACTATAGGTTGTTAAATTCTATCATCTTTAAGAACCATTTCCCATAACTAGGTACTAGATAATATCTATGGCAAGGAGTACTATATCTTTTTTAATGGGTAATCTCGGTATAATTAGATTAACATCATGCTAGAGGATTAAGCAAAAACTACTTTCATCTATTTGTAGGAAATATTCACCTTCAAATGCATGCCCTTTGGGTTATGCAATGCACTAAACACATTCTAATGGTTGATGATGTATGTGTTCCAAGATTACATTGGTAAGACCATGTAGGTCTTCATGGATGACTTTTTGATCTATAGAAAAACATTTCAAGAGGCCTTAGATTGACTTAAAGCTATTCTACACTACTGTTGCTAGGTAAACTTAAAGCTAAATTAGAAGAAAAATTAGTTGATTATAATTGAGAACATTGTTCTTGGGCATAAAGTTTCCAAGAATAGGATTGAAGTAGATCTTGATAAGATCTGCATATTTGAAACATGACATAGATTTCCATGATGTTTAAAGAGATGTGATGTTTCCTTTGTCATATAGGCTATTATCATAGATTCATTAAAGATTATTCTAGAATAGCCAAGCCTTTATTTGAATTCATAGAGAACGATATTTCATTCTTATGGAGAATAGAATATGAGAATTTCTTTTAATGTCTTAAAGAAAGGCTAACCTAAACCTAAATGTTGTAGAATCCTAATTGGACTCAACCATTTCATATAAGGATAGATGCTTTTAACTTTGCATTAGGTGTAGTCTTGATGTAATTTAACGAAAAGAGGAGATCCTACTACATCCATTGTACTAGTGAAAGTATCATGGAGCCTTAATTGAAATTAAATCATAATAAAAAAGGTGCTATTGAACATAATTTTTGCACTAAAATATTTCAAGAATTATGTTATTGGATGCAAAATCTTCATCCATACTAATCCTAGCACCATCTAGTTCCTCTTGAACAAATTAAATGTTAGCTCTTAGGTGATTTGATGGTTGGCTCTTTTGCAGAAGTTTGATCTCCACATGATCAATCACAAGGGAGCTAAAAATGTGATGAAAAATCATCTATTATAGCTATGAATTCATAACAAAGGGGAAGGTATGCTTTTTAATGACTTTCTAGATGATCAAATTTGCAAGTTCATTTTTAATAACAAGAATAGATATCACTACCCATGGTTCATGGACATTCTTAAATATCTAGTGGTCAAGAAGTTTCATCCTTGGTCTAAATAAATGAAAGATCCAATGATTTCAACATTAGGTAAAGTCTTATTTGGTTGTCAAAGATCATTTTTACAAGAGATTCCTTGATGGCCTTATAAGCTAGTATGTTTTGGAGGAAAGCTAGGGTATCATCTTGGCTCATGCATACCATGGGATGTTTGGTGATTACTATGATGGAAATATAATTATGACAAATGATGAGTCATGTAGTGGCATTTTGTAAGTTAATTACAAGTCCTAGATTTATGATGTATATCATGTAACCGATGTTTATGGGTTTTGTGTATACGACTATGGTTTCTACCTCCTAGGTTTATATCCTTGCCTTCTAGTTCATACTTGTAGATTTAGAGAAAGTTTTGGGCTTCTAGAGAAGTTTTTAGCTTCATTAAAAGACCCTTGGAATGTTTTGACATGTTCTTAGACATCCTGACTTTCATCTAAAAAAACAAAGATAAGATGTTGCTAGCAAGGATGCATTGACTTTCTTGTCCTAGCGCCCCTCCTGCATCAACATGGAGCATTGAAGCACCCTCTTTGGTACCCTAGTTTGGGTGCTTTGTCTTCTTTGCCTCCTTGGGTATGGTTTGGGATGTCTTGGCTATGCTAATGGACCTCCATTGATGCTTGCGTATTAGCAATCCCCTTCTATTACATTGTGAAAACTATAAATATCTAGGAAAATCTCCACATAGGATGAACTTAATTTTAAGAATTTTTCCTTGGATTTTGGCATTCATTTTTGTGTGAAGAGCTCTTTCTTCCTTGGGTATGTTGATTCATTTCATTTTTATGGGTATTTTAAGTCATCACTTTCACAAGTGTGGCTAGACTTTGTCAGAGCACTACCTTGGTTATGTATCGTAGAACAGTGTGGTTGATGTAGAGTCCAGTGTTTGTACTATTGATGCCTTAAAATATTAAAATTATAAAAACATTATAAAAGATTAAAAATAACAAAAAAATATTTATTCATTTCTTATTTTCATAAGCTACAATGATTCAACCTTATCTAAGGAGGTCACAATTATATGGCATGGTGTTGGGCCATTGAGGTTGTGACTAAGAGTGATTTTATTTACATTTGTATATTTGTATGTGGTGCAACATGAGCATTACCCCTATCCCTAAGTAGGATTGCAACACATGTGTTTTTATTTGTGGTTTCTTATAATTATAAAACCCATAAATATTATAAAGCATAAAATTATAGATATTTTCTCCATCTCACATCGTGACAACATGGGTTATAGCTGTACCATATAACCGTATGTATTATAATATGTTTTATATTTATTGAATGCAACAATATACATGGGTGTTCTTGGTAATCCACTCCATGTCATTCTTTAAGCTTATGACTAGATCACACTACAAATTTTATGACATATTTCATTGATTTAAAACTAGCAAGACCCCTATCATATGCATTTTCTCTAGGGAGAACATTGGTGAATTATCCAAAAATACTCATACATTTTTAATTTTAACTTTTATTCAAATCAAGTATATGTTTTAGTGTTGCATATGTAGGTTTTGAACAAAAAAAAAAAAAAAGGTAGATAGTGCTTAGAGCCAATCAAACATCTTTAGCAACATAGTAAAAAGATGAAGGACTTTTGTTACCTTTGAGAATTCAAAGAATAAGTCCATTCCATTGGTTATGCTAGCTTATCATCAAGATAAGCAGGGAAGGTGGAGAGGTGCTCATGGCTAGTTTTCTAAGGACTTAGTAGTGGCTACACTAGGTGACGTCATGGATTCCTTGATCAATATGAGGCTAGATGATGAACATACAGAGTACAAAGCTTCTAAACCCATGTTTAATGATTATGAGCCTTTGTAAATGTAAGATCTTTGGGATCAAGTGGTAGAAGAAGAGGTTGACTGTAGCCTATTATTTGATCATTTAGATGGGGAGAAATAAGCTAAAGTAGATAAGAAAGGTAAATTGATAGCTCACCATCAAGGCCCTTGGTCAAGAACCTTCACTTCAAGTATATCTCAACATGATGATTCCTTTCCAAGTTTTAGCATTTGCATTTGTTTATACTTGCTAGTGGTACTGATGATTCTTCTTTTTTCAACTAGGATGATTATCATGAGTTGATAAAAGCTATACATATTCCAAGGAAGCATGTTCATGATAGTAAAATCAAACAAATCAACATGGCTAATGTACCAACATATAGATGGTATAGCAATGATAATTCCCAACTCCATGTGAAAGACTTTGACAATACTTGCTATCTCCAAGAGAACATGAGTGTTGGTAGAAGTTGTAGTTGTTTTCCCACACCTTCATCGAACATGCAAAAACCTAGTATAAATCCTTATCTCCTCGATTGATTTAAAGATGGGCAGATATGGTGAAAATATTCTATAAAAAATTTTAGACCTATGCTCAAATTTCAAATATCCACAAAGATATGGTTAGATGGAGAAAAGAAGTTCATGATCCTCTCAACATTACCATGGAAAGGTATGTGAAAAATTCTCATCATTGTCTGAATTATGATTTTTGATAAAGAAAGTAGTTGATGCATATTGTAGAAGGGCTAAGGTAGAAAACAAGAGAGTATATAGATATGTATGTGATGGGCAAGGTGCACAAAAAGTCTATGACCCAAATTAAACCATTCTTAAACATCATTGCTAGCATGAAAGGTGAGTAGTGAAAGCAACAATTAGCTAAGGAGTACAATTGTGATTCATCACATAGGTAGGATGCTAAAAATATTGAAAGTATCACTAAATCTTTCACTATAGTTAAGGCTCTAATACAAGATTAGATTAGAATAAACAAAGCCTTGATAAGATTTGTCCAACATGTAGACCAAGGTTTGGATGTGATGGAGGAGAAAATAATAACTACTTTGAAGGACAATGAAGGTAAGGTGGTTAAAGCTATAATCAAAGTAATTGCACCACATGAACATAAAAAGAGGTATGATGACAAGGGTAAAGAAAAGATTTGTTACTCTAAAGCATTCAAGAAGATCTAAATGAGGGTTTCTCATCCTCCTTCAATGATGAGGGTTTATGTGAATACTACATAAACTCTTATAATTCTTAGTGTTACCTAGTCATTGAAACACCACAAAATTCTAAGCTTAACACTTCTCCAACAAGAATCGAACTAAGTCATGATGCTCCCCAGCACGACCGAAGCTTGCGAACCTCAAAAAAAGCATCAAACGGAGTTGAACTGAATGGGAAAAGGTCCCCTGGGACCCACAGAAGACTACGGTGACATCCAACGTCAAACCTAGAAAATCTTGAGCTCAAAAGACTTGGTTTTCACTAAGTATGAATCGTGCACGCCCAGTGTATACGCCCAGCATGCAGCCCAGCGTACACCAGTCGGAGCCTTCCAAGACCATGTCAGATTGAGCCTAGATGAGCCCAAATTCGACAGGCAGCATTCTCAAATCCAAGGGCGAAGTTCAAGATTTTCTGTTGTAACAGTATGCTCATTTGTAAAGTTCAATTCCTTTGTATTGGGCAAGTTTGTATGCTGAGTTCACACGCCCAGCCTTTACACGCTGGCATGCAGCATGCTGTACAGTTGTAATTCTCTTTGCACTTGGACAATGTAGCCACATGTCACCCGACCCAAAATTCTCTCACCCACGGCCACACATACCCTTCCAGATCTGAATCCAATGCTCAAAACCTCATAAAAATCCCAATTTTTCACTAGATCATGGTTCACAATTTTGAAAGAGAGACAAAAAAAATGAGGAGAGGAGACACAGAACAAAATCTGAACACCAACCTTGCATGCTGGACTGCCACCCTGCACGCTGAGCATACAGTCTTCACGCTGTGCTTGCAGCCCAAACTAGCAAACCATCATCCCTCTGCATCCACCGGGGCTCTTCGTCCGCCTTGTGTCAGATTCACAATTGCGTTCAAACCCGTGCATTGTAATCTCATTTTGCAATAAAGTTGTTTCATTTCTGGTCAAGATTTGCTACAGTTTTCATCCATTTTTATTTATCTCTATATTTGTTTCTTGGCGCATTCATGTTCTGGTCAACATTTATCATACTGTCTACGCATAACCCAGCGTATTGCACATCGGCATATGTTGGGGAAATCCTTGTCTAATCCACGTGCAGACCACCCAAGGTACTCTACCTTCGTCAATTCCAGCTCGTCCTCAAGTGAAGGTAGGGTCTTCTATGCTTGTCTGTAAATCATGCAGTGCTTGTCCCATTCCAGCCTTGCACGGATGATTTCGGATGGTACAGAAAATGGTGCTAGAAGGAGGGCATGAAACTGTTTAAATCTACTCTGATCTCATACACATGCCCTATGTGCCTCTGATCTACCACCTGGTTTTCTTAGATTTACATCTGCATCAACATTAAATTTGATTTTATACCTCTCAAATCTGTGTCCTGTTCTGCAGCATTCTCAGCGTCTACACGCTGCCCAATGTACCTGCATGCTATAGACCCTGTCTACATGTTGCCCAATGTACCTGCATGCTGTAGACCCTGTCTACATGTTGCCCAACGTACCTGCATGCTGTAGACCCTATCTACATGCTGCCCAACATACCTGCACATTGTAGACCCTATCGACACTTTGTCCAATGTACTTGCACGCTGTAGACCCTATCTACATGCTGCGACCGCTTGCAATACATTCAGTTCACACGCTGTGACCAGTTTCTGTACGCTGGTTGTTGAAGCCTGTACACTGGGACCCAGTCCATACACCGTGTAAACAGGCTGCATGCTGCCGACTTAGGTGTATGCTGATAAGCACACCCATTTCATACTTGGCCAAATCCTCACTTGTACACCCTGACATTGTCTCCCTTCCACCTTGTTACATTTATGACCTTTTCATCATGAATACCGCCAACACCAACGTTTCAACCAAGTCCATTCCAGATACCGTTGGCTACACGACGATGCCGATACCCATTATGCAACCCATAGGGGCCCACGGTGAGGTTAATCCTCAGGGAGGACCTTGCCGATCTCTCAGACTACAAGGGAAAAATCCATCATTCAACACCATAACACAGGAATAGTATAACTTTATATGCATGAAGATACAAGCTAGCCTGGCAGTAGATCAAACTGAGCTGGAGGCTAAGAAATAGTATGAACTAATTCATAAGGGAGGACATGAGTTCATCCCCTCCCCATATGACATCATCCCTCTTCCAGAGCACTACTCTGAGCTCATCTCACAGCTCCTCCTAGTAAAGAGCCAATCTCTAGACCAATCCATAGCAAACCCTCAATTAAAGGAGGAGGATGATGTCGTGGCTCAGTTCGAACACGAGGATTCATACCATACTCTCAGTCCACACATGTACGCGAACCCGTTATTTCATTACTTCATGGGGGATACTATGTCTCTCCATTCATTTAAGACCACTCAAGCACATGTGCCTCAACAGGAACCATTCACTCTTGTTCCCACTCTCCCAGTGACTGATACCCAATTCAATATACCCATCACTACTATTCCCCCCGCTAACACATCACCCCCTTTCTTACAAATACAACCCAAACAACACCCTCCTCAAACTGATGTGGGAGTAACTTTCCCACCCCGAGTGATCGGGATGCCATATGTGATACCAGCTTCTACATCTGTGCACTATATACCACGGATCCAAACTCAAGGAGCACCCTTCAGCACTTCAACTCAACAAGTTCAGGGTGTTCCCCCACAAAATATGATCGGGCAGTGGGCTACGACCGGTATGCAACCAAATCAACTCCCTCACTACAACATACCACCTCCTACAGTCCCATCCATGAACATCCCTCAAGTACAGCAACAACAACAACAACAACCCTTTCCTTACAGTATGCTACCCTTAGTAGCACCTACCATGAATATTCCACAAGCACAACCTCCAACCACTCAACTCTCTTCTTTCCAGTCCACTGTGCAACAATCTAACTTGTATATGACACAACATAATCAATCTACTATCTTGCCTAATGCCCAAGACTAGGCTGAAGCCAAAAAATTGATGCAAGAGCTAATCGATGAGGTCAAGTGTCTCAAAATAGCTACCAACGAAGAGCTCAAGATAGTAGATTTCTATCAAGATGATCCTATCAGCTCTTCGATTCCACCTCTAACATTACCTAAAGGTGTTTCCCTATCCATGTTAACCAAATACAATGGGGAAACAAACCCCAAGACCCATCTTGTAATGTTTAGACTAGAGTGCGTGTTGCTTCAGGCATGGCCACATGCCATCTTGCGAGTGTTCCCCATGTCCCTTATAGGGAGAGCACCTGACTGGTATCGGGCTTTGCCCCAGAACTCCATAGCTTCTTTGGAAGATTTATTACACCAGTTTGTTACCAGGTTCAAGTATAACTTGAAGCCTGAGGTAACACTTGAAAGCCTCATACAAGTCAAGCAAGCATCGCTTGAACCTGTTCAAAAATTTATTCCAAGGTGGAGTGCTACCCTCAATGAGCTCCATGAGCCAATCCTAGAGACTTACCTCCTCACTATTCTAAAGGGGGCCGTTAATGATTTTGTGAAGTCCAAACTGTACTATCTTAATGCATGCACTCTTAGCCAAGCATTTGTACAAATAAAGAATATTGAAGAAGCTACGCAAAACAGGCATGACCCAGCCTATTCAGCATTTAAAAACCAACATAATAAGAAAGTCAAAGAAAAGGCCAAGACAACTATAGCAGCAATAGCAGAAACATAACAAACGAGCACGAGACAATAAGGCAAACTGCTTGCTACCCCTGCTAACTATACTAGACCAGCTCCCGCCACTCCACTCGAACCTTCTACATCATAAACTGCTACAACAGGTCATGCCCGAAACTTTGCTTGTAAAGATCCCTCTCAATACACACCACTGCCTGCAAAACCTTCTCAACTATTTGACCAAATTTTGAAGGATGGAATGATGAAACACAAGTAGATGTCTCCTGGAGCTATTCAAGGACATGATCGATTCTGTGAATTGGTCAAGAATCCAGGCTTGGCCACACCTAACGAGCCTCCTGTCCCAAAAGGCTTTAGACTCGATAGGTTTTGCGAGTATCATCAACGCAATGGGCATGGTACTGATTTTTGTTTTGCCCTGAAACAAGACATTCAACGAATTATAGATAGGGGTGAAATAACTTTCGATGAGTCCAACCCGGTCCAACCGCAAAACCAATCCATGGGTGTATATAAGGACCTACTAAATACTAAGGAAGCACCATACGTAATTAACACTATCTACTTAGATAACAAACAAGAAGCACCTTGGATTAACACCCTTTATTTAGATAATGAACAACAAACACCTAGGAGACCCTTCGTAGTTCGTATTCCTCCTACTGCACAAACCTCCACACCTTAATCATCATACTCTCAATATAACCCGCCTACCCCACAAAGACCCTTTGTCATCCGAAAACCCCCCGCAGTGGCAACCTCTACCGTACCACCACAAGACAAACCATACATGGTGCGTATACCTCCTACCGCTACAACCTCAAACACGCAACCTCCTACCTGGCCTGCTTTCTATGTAGTCTAGGTGCCACCCACGATTGCAACTATGGAGGCACAGCCCCCAACTAGACCAACTCCATATGTTGTCAAGATACCCAAACATCCCGATAACCACCAACCTTCCACTCCACAAACACAGAATAGATCAACCCCATATGTTGTTAGGATGCCTAGGCAGCCTGACACTCAACCATCTTCAACCATCTAATCGCAACCCTGTCCTACTCCATACGTCATACGGGTTCCAAAGCAACTGGATGTTCAGAAACCAAATGTTCCCCTGTGCCACACGCGAGAATGCCTGGCAGACAGGCTCACATGAGAACGATTGGAGAAAGAACATCAACAGCTTGCCTTAGGATTCCCCAAGCCTACCCCATTAAGTACAGTACCCATGACATCACCTAATAACGAACCAAACACGAGCTATAAGGGAGAATCATTAGGAATAAATGATACATCTAAATCAACGGTTATGGAAGACATTGTCAAACCAGCTACACATGAGATAAAACTGTTAGGCCCGATGGACCAAGTAACCACTAACAAGCATGCACCTAATGGTAAAGATTTAGCAATAGCCCTAACATAGGTCACGCAGGCACTTAAATAGAAAAAAACTTTGTTAAGCCTATATGACCTGATGTTAACTTCTCAAACTCATCGCGAAGCCCTAGTACGTATGTTGACATCAATCCCAGTAAATGAAGACTTACCTCCGAATGAACTTTCCATTCATGTAGTAATGTATTTGCCTCAAGGGTCGATTTCTAAATCACTAGGCTTCCATACTAACAACATCAAAATTGATGAGAAAATAGGAGAAGTGGCAATTGCTCCTATGTTCATAATGATACAAGTAAATCAATTCAAAATACATTGAGTGCATGTAGATGATGGAGCCGCCACAAACGTTGTACCCTATCCCGTCATTGAATAATTAGGGCTTACAGAACTAATTAGACCAACATCCACTACATGTTTAAAATCGTTTAGTGGATCATGCGTAGTAGTAAAAGGCACCATAACTTTGGACTTTATAGCAGGGGATCAGTTCCCCACATCTGCTAACTTTGTCGTCATCAACAAAATGCCAGGGTTCAACTTAATATTAGAAAGACCCTAGCTGGCCCAACTCAAAGCAGTCTCTTCCCCCATACACCAAGAGATTCACTTGCCTTATGAAGGTGGTGAAATCTTTATACACGGGGAGGTTGCTACACCTACCATCTCGTCACATACGGATACAAATCAAGGCTCGGAGGTTAAGTTTGAAGAACCTAAACAGGATGACACAAAGCAAAAACAAAGTTGCACATGACTAGTAGACAATGATCCATCAGACGTAAAAGAAACTTCACCTAGCATAGAAACACCTGAACCTGAAATTGTAAATATACCGCGTAACCCTGAAACTACAACAAACATCGAAACTACTGAACATACGGAAACACTAGAAGACGCCAACATAGATCCGGTTCCATCAGACGTCCCTTGTGCTAAATTACCATTCAATGTAATCAGCGAAGGGGATGCTGAGTACAGAATCATACCTACTAGCGTCACTCCTAACATCAAATTAAGAAAAATCAAAAAATTACTAAATCGAGAAACCACCTCCATCATCCGAAATGATGTTAAACTATCACATGTCTGCAACGACATAAAACTAGCCATGGCCCGAAATGGCCGATTTACCAAGAAATCCACCAATATCACTTGAAACTTCTCTTGTTTACACATGGCCTGAAATGGCCTTAGACTAGTGCGTGGGGCCTGAAATGGCCTTAAACTAGAAGCATTTTCTTACATTTTTTTTCTCTTAATTCAAGTTCACTATTCAAATTTATGCTTACATTGTTGTGTTATCAATTACAGTTCTCCTTTTCCCCCCTTTTACACAATTATGCTTCAATTAAAATTACATTCCTACTTGCATTCCTACTTCGTGCATTACACTTAAACTACAAAATGAACAAAAAAATTTTACATTGTTGCATTGTGTTTACATTTAAACAGCCAAAAGAAAAAAAAGATTTTCACTTCAAATCTACACTTATCAGTGTTCAAACAAACTCAAAATTCAAACAAAAAAATAAATAACAGAAAAATGAATCGAAAAATTGTATAAATGTATCAAAGTCACATTACAACTTAGCACAATGTCTCCACATGATACATAGATCGCATACATAATCATTTTAACAAAAGAAACATCAAATTGAAACTAGGCATCAAATCCAGGAGGACCTTGATCTTCAGGCTCCTCCGCATCATCTTGCCCCACTCCGCTAGGGCCACCTTCCTGGCCACCGTCATCATCGTGACTCTGTAAAAGGTAAAAGAAAATAATTAACAAAAAAAAAGGATGACATTTTTTGCTAAAAAAAAAAATAATGCATAAAATTGATAAGTCTAAACAACTTACCGAAGAAGATCCTCGTAAACCAAACTCCAGCCGATGAAGGATTTCCTCTTCAGGGACACTTGCCCAGTCGGTTCCATCAAGACCCAGATTAACGTCGGCTAAGGCCTTCCCTTTGTCCACCGTGGACCAAGTGGGACGTTTAAGAGGAAACTCACCCACAGAAACCTCCCCAAAAGTAGTAGTGATAACCCTCTTGGGAGACTCCATCTCTACCACAGTGTTCTTAGCAAACGTGTCAAATGAAGATCGTAAGCCTAAACCATCTACAAACATCTCCAGCTGACGCTTCTCTATCAATTGTTCCTTCAATGATTTTTTATAATGATACTTATGTGTCTTTTCATCTTGATCCCATTTCCATACCTTAGACACAAAAGCTTTCCAATCCTGATATTTGAGATTCAGCAAATCAATCTGCGCCTTCCGTTCTGCTAGCTCCCGAATCATAGTTACTTGGCGATTCAATAAATTCCAATACCTAGTATAAGTAATCTTAGAAGTTCACCAAGAACGATCACCCGTCAACCTTGCCGAGGCAAACTCATAGTGTGACTTAAAATCATCTCTTTTTGCTATTAGCTTGGCATTCTCCTTTTCCCTCGCCTGGATTTGCAACCATAGTTTCTCGATGGAATGCCTACAGGTCCAAAGAGACTTTGCATTCTGCACAACACATTCTAACACCTCATCATCGATCTGTCTTGGCACTTGCTCAATCTCTGGTGGTAGTGCAGGCAGACTGTCAATACAAGTGGCCTCGGATGGATCCCACTTCAGCTTAGCCCCTATCCACATGAGAAAAATCAACATATTAGACATCAGGCAGTAGAAATAGATATGAAAACTGAAGGAATCAAAATGATTAAGACATATATACCTATTTCAGGGTGAGCTTGTTGGATGTGATCAACTACCTCATCAACGATACCAAGGACAAAGTCCATCTTACTTGGCATCTCGATCCAAGTAAATGGTTCATTTGTAGGAGATGCGTCAACTTCGGTGGTAGTTCCCGTTGGAGTCTTTATCATAGGTATTTCCAAACGGACATTAGGAATCATCCTAACTTCAACATTTTTACCTAGTAGCAGTAGAAACGTAAAATTAAAACTCTGAATACTAGAAATAAAAATTCAAGAGTCAAATAAACATAATAAGGGCAACATACCGAAATCTCTGTTCTATTCTGAATTTGGGGGATCACCAAGGTCTAACCTTCCTCCGAAGAAATCGTCAAACATCTCGTCGACTTCACCCTAAACATCAATGTGACCCTTTTCTGTGGTGTCTCCCTCCCGCTCTTTCGCTTCTTCCCTCAGAGGGGTAGGGACTTCCATCTCATCGTTGCCCGCTTCGTCCTCCTCATCCAAATTCGTTGGGACTTCCTCCTCCTTGGCAATTGGCATCAACACCTCCTTTCTTACTTTAAGAGTTGGCTCTGATGATATTTATAAGTGCAGCATTGAATAAATGACATTCAGGAGTAAGATAGCTTCGTATAAATGGCCGAAAAAATCAAATAAAATAAAAATAATAATAAGAATAATAAAACAAGGATAAACAAGTGAACCAGGCTTACTCACCCTGGACTGGCATTTTAAAACGTATGCGTTTCACCTTGGGTTCATCTACGGCGAGAGCCACTTCTCTAGAGCGCTTAGGTTGTTGAACCTTGGATTTTTCCTTCCTGATTGTTTCTTTGATTACCTGATCAAATCTCGTAGCATTATAGGGCACATCACCTAGTTCCAACCCTACGCTGTCACGTGTATGAATTGAATGGCCAGATGACCCCTCCGTTGTAATAGAAACCGACTCGTCAATCCCCTCGGGAGCATCCTGAGATTTTGTCACCTCAAATAAGTGGCGAATCCATGGGCGAGACAGTTGCCCACGTTCCCTTAACACGTACTTGTTGTCCACGTGAACAACTAGAAATTTAGCCAACTAGTGCAAGTAACCGGTGAAGAATGCAAAGGTGAAATGGGATTGTGCTTCAATGTTCGAACGCAACCTCACTATCTCCCCATGGAAACCTGAAAGCAAAAACTGTGCCCAATTATAGCGTACCCTAGTCTCCAGAAGCGCATGATGTGCATAGACTCTACCCCAAAAGTCCTCACTTGGGATAGGGACTTTGGAAATACTCATGCTCTGAACAGGGGGTACAACTCATTGACTTCAGTCACTTTTGATTTTCCCTGCATAGGGAATCCCTTAGCTCCTTTAAGAATGCCTAACCAGTCCTCCAATTCATGAATCACATGGATCTCCTTTGACACTCTATCCAAAATCACTTTAGTCCCAGCTGTTGGTACACCGAAGAAGTCTGCAAAGAACTCCTCCGATAGATGGAAGGCCACTTTGATTCCCTTTACGCGAGTACTATAGTAAGTAACCGCTTCATTGAAAGAATCAACGATTACAATCATCTTGGTCACAGAGACATTAGGACTTGGGGCCGTAAATAACTCCATGAGACCAGCATCGCACAGACAACTGATGATATGTGGCAATGCCTTCTCACATAGCCATCATTGTACATCACTGATCTCCTCGAATTTCATGGCCAAAGTGCCCTCTGTTTGCTCGGTTGTGATGGTGACTCCACCAGGGGGAACATCCACTGTATGCATAGGATAACATCGATGGAGTAAATATAACCAACGATGTAATAGAACAAACAAACGTTAAGCATCAGAAATAATATTACTTACCGTTAGATAATGGATTAGGTTCATTAGAAGTCAAATCAGCATCACATGAAAAAACTAGCCCACTACAGGACCAATCCCCATGTAGTCACCGCCGAGCCTCACATTGTGCGAATGCCCTAGAGTATCATTTGTGAAAATGAACAATTGCGCCCTTAGTTTGGGTTAACATGGCACCACGGAGAGTGGGACCTGCCATGAAAGTCTCTAAGGTGGTATGAGCCAATGCAAGTCCAGCATCACCTACGCATACTCCTTTCTTGTCAAATTGGGGCCTGCAAAGGAATGATGGTCAAGACCTGAGGTCAAAACCTGAACCGCTAAGCATCAAAACAGAAACAGTAAATTAAACAACCTTACCTCTCTACCTGGTACACTATCCTAGGAGGATTTTGGAATAAGGTGTGCGCACGAGTGGCCAAGAATAAAGTGCTGTTGATGTCGTGAGAGCCATGTGACAATAGGTCCCATACATGCAATAATGGATGCATAGATCTGGGCCCTCTAGAGGGACCATCCTCAATCATAAGTGGTCCCTCGTCGATGTCCACCATGAAATCCACGATGCCATTTGAAGAACCTGGCAACATAGTCTCAAGCACGCTCAACACTAATTGTTCACTTAGATGTGACAATATTACCAGGTTGAATTTTTCTAAGATAAAGGCAAGGAATTCACAAGCCCCTTCTCTGAACCATAACCCATTGTGATCAATGGTCATATCAGGAACTGGCTCGTCAGAATCAATTGGACCAAACCACGTCAAAACTCCAACAAGCTCCACCACCAGGAGGAAAGGTTTGGGATCCTTGCATGTATTCAAGAACCAGGGTTAATAAGCTATGCAAAAATAAGGTTTTACATTGGGGGCCAACACTTAGAAACATTCCCAGGTTCACGCTCAGCGTGCAGACCCTACACGCTGGAAAAATCAACGTGTAGACCCTACACGCTGGAAAAATCAACGTGTAGACCCTACACGCTACATGTTGGAACGTGGGTACACAAAACCCACATGTGGAGTGTTTTGGCCCCATCCTTTACACTACAGAAACCCTACACTACAGAAACATTTACACTATGAAAACATTTACGCTAAGTAATGGGGAAAATCAACAGGAACAGGAGGCAAAAAAAATAAAATTTTTGACAGAGGACCAGAGCCTACCGGCACGACGATCCCGACCATGAGGGGATCATGGGTTTAGGCAGGCACTGTAGCATCACCTTGCTTTCCTCCGCAAAGGTCAAGGTAGGCTCCTTCCTTCCTTGGCCTTACACTCACTTATCATTGCCCATCCCTGCACGCTATGTTCACTTTGAACCCTATGTTCACACTGAACCCTCTATGCTGGGGTTTTAACCCTATGTTCATGCTGAGCCTTGCACGCTGGGGTTTGAACCCTATGTTCACACTGAGCCTTGCATGCTGGGGTTTGAACCCTGTGTTCACGCAGAGCCTTACACACTGGGGTTTCAACCCTGCGTTCATGCTAAACGCTGCATTCATGCTAAACGTTGCATTCACACTCAGGGTTTCTTCCTCCCTGCATGCTGAAAGAGTTCTAACCCTCTGCACACTGAAGGCTCTTGGAGTGTACATGCTCAACTATCTCGTTGGGCTCATCATGCTCCGACCTATGCCACCCTTGCCGCCACCTCTGCACTGTATCTGTGCCTGTCCCTGCTTGTACCACCAGATTTTTGCCTCCATGTACGCTGTCCTTGATTTTATGCCAAGCGTAGATTCACGCTGAGCTCTGGGTGCACGCTGAGATTTTGAGGTTTACGCTAAAGTTTATGCTTGCAACATCATGTTTTATATTTCTCCACGTGGCACATGCCGCCTCACCCTCTAGGAAATCGGCGCCTTGGATATTTTACTCAATAAACATAGGAATTAACTAAAATACAAATACATATAAACAAAGGTAATGATGACTATGTAGCATTACCGACGTGAAATCTTCCCTTACACAGCAACTCCTATTGTCCTTACACAGCAACTCCTATTTCCCAAGCTGAACACCTCAGTACACACTCTTCGTTACGCAATCTCACACTCAGTAACAATTACAAATTGCATAATCAATTAGAAATCATAAGCAAATTGCCACAAATGGCCTGGTAAGGCCTTAAATTGCCATAAACGGCTCGGTAAGGCATTAAATTGCCATGATCAGTCTATCATGACTATAAACTGATAGGCAAGGCCTGGTATGGCCCTAAACTACCATGCGTCTAGGTATGACGATAAATTACCACTGCATACCTTAGTCACTATCAAACGTACACATGAGTTACATTGCTGGGAAAGCATAACAACCCCCCTAGCTCACTTTGCTCCCTGTTTATTGGCAGGAGCAAGTGCAATGGATTGCAAGCATCTATTCACACCATTGACAATCGATGGACCATACGAAAAGATCACAAAAGAAATCAACATAAATTCTATCAACTTAGGTCCATCAACAGACGACACATTTGTAGCCTTGATGCAACAAACATTAGATAGCTATGAAGGTATGACAAAATCTCTGGACATAGAAGCCGATAGCATCACTGAAGACCCTTTAACTGAAACCCCCATAACTATGCTTGATGGTGAAGTTAAAGTATTAAAATTGAGCTCACTATTACAACCTCAACTTGCCAAGCACATGGAACATGTGCTTCGAGAAAACATGAAAACATTTTCTTGGTCTTACAATGACATGCCTGGACTAGATCCTCGCATTATCCAACACAACATTATACTCGATCCCAAGTTAAGACCAGTGAAACAGAAAGCACGCAAGGTCAAACCTGAGGTAGCACTGGCAGTTCGCAATGAGATTACTAAGCTTTATCAAGTTGGTTTCATTCAGGCTGTTGACTACGCTGATTGGGTGTCTAACATGGTTATAGTCCCCAAAAAGAATGGAAGCATTTGCTTATGCATAGACTTCCGGGATCTCAACATCACAACCATAAAGGATGACTTCCCGCTACCAAGCATTGATCAACTTGTTGACTTAACTACGGGGCATGCTCTGTTGTCTTTTATGGATGGCTTTTCGGGATATAACCAGATACGGATCAACCCAGAACATCAGCTCAGGACAACCTTCATGACGCCATGGGGAACCTTTTGCTATACAATGATGCCATTCGTCTTGAAGAACGCCGATGCCACATATCAGAGAGCAATGACATTCATTTTTAGCAATTACATACTTCATTCGCTCAATGATTATGTGGATGACATCACAGTTAAATCAAAAACACTAGAGCAACACATACAAGACTTAGATTTGGTTTTAAAACATTATCTAAAATATGAACTTAGGCTCAACCCAAAGAAGTGTGTCTTTGGGGTAAAAACGGGCAAGATGCTAGGCTTCATAGTATCAGAAATAGGAATACAAGTAGATTCAGACAAGGTAAGGCTATCACCAACTTGAAACCACCAAGCAACCTTACCAAACTCCGAGGTCTACAAGGTAGATTACAGTTCATCAGGCATTTCATAGAAAAACTGACGGACAATTTGAAACCTATGAACCACTTGTTACACAAGAATGTCCATTTTGAATGGACTTCACAATGCCAGGAAGCATTTGAAAACATTAAAATGGCACTTGTTCAACTATTGACAGTCTATCCGCCTCAGAACAACAAACCATTCTATATCTACCTGGTCACTTCAGATTCATCCATCGTGTCTATGCTTTGCCAGAAACGAGATGATGGAATTGAAGTTCCTATTTATTATTTAAGTCATGCATTAGTAGCCCATGAGAAGAAGTACAATGAGGTGGAGAGGTCGTGTTTATCCCTTATCTTTTCCTTGAAGAAATGGCAACATTATCTCTTCCGCAACCAAGTCAATATAATCTGCAAGGATAATGTGCTCAGAGTTGTCATAGGCAACCTCTACAAATCAAGTAAGATAGCTCGCTGGAAAGCCATGATAGCTGAGTTTATCCTACACTACATAGCGTAGTCATCAGTTAAGGGTCAAGCTATAGCAACTCAAATGACTATATCACCAATGCATGATCAAGCAACAATAGAGCCAGAGTTCCCAGATGAAAATGTGAGTGCAACAGACATAGTGCCTAATAACTACGATGCCATTTTGAATTTTGATGGAGCATCCACCTCCCGAGGGGGAAGTGCCACCGCCGTCATCACCTACCCCTCCCGGGAGATCTGACCCTTTGCTTATCATTTCAATTTTCACTGTACCAACAACGTCACAGAATACGAAGGTCTCACAACAGCACTAGCTTCCAACATCACACGAGCCGTAGTCAGAGGTGAATCATAGTTAGTTCTAAATCAAGTCATAGACGTTTACGCATGCAAAGCACAACACTTACAACCATACTATGATTTGACTAAGCATTTGCTGAAGCGATTAGACAACATAGATGTACAACATGTTTCCAGAAATGATAACACCATTGCAGATGCACTAGCTATGTTAGCCCTAAACTTAGCGCCAAACATGTTCCACACGTTGCCTAGTTCAATAATCAATTGTGCTAAACCCATAACTGATACTCCCGATGAATTATCGATTACATCAGTTAGTACAACATACACAGTAGAATGGTATGATGACATAAAAGAGTACCTTCTACACAGCGAAACACTGCGACATCTAACAAATGCACAAAAGGACGTAGTACGAAAACGTTCTTGACAGTATGCATTAGTAGGTGACACGTTGTGTCATAGATCCTATGAAGGTATCTTGTTAATGTGTGTTAGTAGAACTGATGGCCAGACCATCGTGGAGCAAGTGCATGAAGGACTCTGTGGAGGGCACATAGCACCCAAAGTGATGACAACCAAAATAAGACGTATAGGGTACTATTGGCCACACATGGAGTATGACTGTATCTCCAAGGTCAAAAGTTGCGATATGTGTTAAAAGCATGGTAATCTTATACATGTTCCACCCAATGAGTTGCATACGGCTCAAATCACGTGGCCTTTCTAAAAATGGGGGTTGGACATCATCGGACCAATAACTCCCCCGTCTTCAGCGGGGCATAGCTTCATCATAACCACAACTGAATATTTCACGAAATGGGTGGAAGCTATCCCCATCAGAAAGACTACATAGAAACAAGTATGCAACTTTATCCTGGAAAACATCGTGACTTGCTTTGGCATCCCGATGACCATCATTACTGATAATGGACCACAATTCAGCAGTGTCGAAACAAAAACCTTTTGCAATAGCTTAGGCATTAAACATTCGTTCTCATCCCCATATTACCCTCAGAGCAATGGAAAAGAAGAAGCCACGAACAAGATTATCATCTCGGTGCTAAAGAAGATGCTTACCCAGAGCAAGAAAAGATGGCATGAACAGTTAGTGTATGCGTTATGGGCTTATCGCACTACACATCAGATGTCCACAGGTAAAACTCCATATAGCCTTGTTTATGGTTCCGAAGCTGTTTTACCTTTGGAATTGTAGGTACCATCTTTAAGGATCACACTCTCTAGACTCCTCGACAAAAGTCAAAGCAATGATTTGCGCATCATTGACTTGGACTCGGTGGAGGAGGAATGCACACGTGCGCTCAATCAGATCGAATGGTACCAGAAACAACAATAACACCAACATCAACATGGCATTCACAAGTGCCCGATCAAAGAAGGCGACCTCGTACTTAAGGCGGTCTGTGAACACGTGGACAAGTTCACAGCAAACTGGGAAGGGCCCTACTTGGTCACCAAAGCATACGATAACGGAGCATTTAAGCTAGCTGACATGAGTGGTAACAAGCTCACTCATCCAACAAACCACCTATACCTCAAACCATTTCACGTCTAAACATCTCAGGTATGCGATCATCCTGGAATCATGATGGTAAAATGATACCACAGATCGTCCTAGAATCATGACAGTAAACTGATACGACAGAACATCCACAATGACAATAAACTAGCACCAGTTTGGTACGACATTAAACTACCACAGTCTCGTTTGCTGGAGTCTGCTAAGACTATAAACTGGTTTGCCTCTCCACAATCTACCAAGACTATAAACTAGCAATGTACTATCTGCTACGACGCTAAACTGGCAACGTCCAACAGGTTATGAAATAAAACTAACCCACGACAGTTTACTACGACGCTAAATTGGCAACGTCCAATGGGTTATGGCATAAAACTAACCCACGACAGTCTGCTACGACACTAAATTGGCAACGTCCAACGGGTTATGACATAAAACTAACCCACGACAGTCTGCTACGACTACAACCTAGCAGCTTCATCTGTAGCCTCTTAGCCTGTAGCTATATTTGAACTTCATCAAAGCCGTTGCCTTGCTCATCATCAGTTGATCTTGACAGTATTGCCACCATGCATATTCAGTGCCTAAAATCTCATCTAGTGCTTGAAATCTCATCCGATGCCTTTGTTTTCTCAGTCTAAGCTTGCTCAATCACTCGTGGTTTTCTTGTCTTCTTGGAGTTGTGTTTGCAGGATGACACTCAGAGGTGTTCATATGAGAATGCACTTCGTCACTACAGCAAGGTACCATATTGTTCCTAACACACGCAACCAGGTTAATCAAGCCATTCACTAGTACATCCCTGTTTCCTGTTATATTTCTCATCTATTCCTCAACATACTCTACTCAGCTACACCCCTGATACACCTAGTACACACAAAACTTTGAGCACACCGTTGCACACTGCAACACTTTTAAGCAGTTGCAACACACAACATGGCACTTGAGCATGAGTACAAGATCAAAACAAAGCTCTTTGCAAAAAATATATGAAAAAAAAAACAAAGGAGCAAAGAGCAAAAAAGCCAAAAAGAAACACAAGACCCTTGGCACTTCCCATAGAAGCCCTAGGCGGGAAGGCAGTTGTCTTGGAACCAAGTACTCATGTCTCAAATGCTCAAGTAACATCTCATTGCATGCCTTTGGTTGTGTCAACAAGTCCTCTTAAACACTAAACAAGAATCTTGTTTAGCCAAAGAACGTACACCTCATGTCTTGGTTCCAAGTCTGCTAGACAATGGCTATTGACAAGGAGCAACATGACCCGTATACACACCAGAGCATCCCCTTCACCATGCACAATCCCTTGATCTGTCCCCAATCCCCACAATCTTCATTTCCCTATCCAGCTACAAACTTCATTTCCCCAATCCCATGTACTACTGAACACGGTGCGATGACATCTGGCCAAATGCCAAAGGACAATATTTCTACCAAGTTGCTTGTGGTGTTTTGTACTTCTTTGTTGATGCTTCTTGGGTTAATTCCTCCAAGTGTCAACAAAGGAGGGCCAATGAAACACCACAAAAGTCTGAGCTTAGCACTTCTTCAACAAGAATCGAACTAAGTCATGATGCTCCCCAACACGACCGAAGCTTGCGAACCTTAAAAACAGCATCAAACGGAGTCGAACTGAAGAGGAAAAGGTCCCCTGGGACCCACAGAAGACTACAGTGACATCCGAAATCAAACTGGAAAATCTTGAGCTTAAAAGACTTGGTTTTTACTAAGTATAGATCGTGCACGCCCAGCGTGCACGCCCAGCGTGCAACCCAGCGTGCAACCCAGCGTACACCAGTCGGAGCCTTCCAAGACCATGTCAAATCAAGCCCAGATGAGCACAAATTCGATAGGCAGCATTCTCAAATCCAAGGGCCAAGTTCAAGATTTTCTGTTGTAACAGTATGCTCGTTTGTAAAGTTCAATTCCTTTGTATTGGGCAAGTCTGTACGCTGAGTTCACATGCCCAGCATGTACACGCTGGCATGCAGCACGCTGTAAAGTTGTAATTCTCTTTACAGTCGGACAATGTAGCCACATGTCACCCAACCCAAAATTCTCTCACCCACAGCCACACATACCCTTCTAGATCCAAATCCAATCCCCAAAACCTCATAAAAATCCCAATTTTTCACTAGATCATGGTTCACAATTTTGAAAGAGAGACACAAAAAAAATGAGGAGAGGAGACACGGAACAAAATCTGAACACCAAACCTGCATGCTGGACTACCACCCTGCACGATGAGCATATATTCTTCATGCTATGCCTGCAGCCCAAACCAGCAAACCATCATCCCTCCGCATCCACCGAGGCTCTTCATCCGCCTTGTGTCAGATTCACAACTACGTTCAGACTAGTGCATTGTAATCTCATTTTGCAATAAAGTTGTTTCATTTCTGGTCAAGATTTTCTACAGTTTTCATCCATTTTTATTTATCTCTATATTTGTTTCTTGGCGCATTCATGTTCTGGTCAACATTTATCATACTGTTTATGCATAACCTAGCGTATTGCACATCGGCATATGTTGGGGAAATCCTTGTCTGATCCACGTGCAGACCACCCAAGGTACTCTACCTTTGTCAATTCTAACTTGCCCTCAAGAGAAGGTAGGGTCTTCTATGCTTGTCTGTAAATCATGCAGTGCTTGTCCCATTCCAGCCTTGCACGGATGATTTCGGATGGTATAGTCATGGCTCACATGCTTTGTTTGATGGGATAATCTAGGATACCTATAAATTTTAAATTAATTAATACAAAAATAAGGAGGAACCCATATCTTGGCCATTTATACTATCATAGTAATGCTTATCCATAATGCATGAAGTAGTACCAATAGTGGCAAGCTCTAAATCCTTGGGATGCTAATCCATGGAATCTTCCAACTCTAGTGTAATAATAGATGAAACTTATATCTAATCCTCACTTATATGGTATCCAAGTAGGTACTTATCAAATCCCAAAAATGATATCTCAGCAGTAGCTACCTGCTTCTAGCAATCTTGCCAACCAAGCTTCCTAGCAACACTAGTAGTAGCTTCTACTTTTGGATCCCATGCAAGGTGGAATACCTAGTTAACCAAAATAAGACATGATAAATCATGTAATATTCCATATGGGAAGGACCCAAATTCTATTCATGCATCTAGGAAATATTATTGATCATTTATTGATTTGATTGCGAGGGGAATTTTGAGGTCTCGCGATAGGAAATTTTATTGCAAGAATAGACACGTGAATCATGGGACTGGGTCTATCTCATCCTCTTCATCTTTTAGAGAAGAAAATTATCTAGGATAAGAAAAAGCCCATACTTATGAGGTCTTGATGAACATCCCTAACCATAATTGAATGATAATATTTACTTTTAGAATGAGTCCCATTGTTATGTCGAGTGAAGATAACACGATGGCATCAAATAGTGATGTTGTCATCATTCTTATGTCTACAGTGGAAACTTAGGTAGATAAAGAATGATGTGTACTTGAAAAGTGATCAGATCCTAATAGTCCCATGGTATAGATCCAAATGGATGAAGAGAGTCTTTGTTTAGCTCTCTATGACTGTAGTTTTAAAGTTAATATCATCTTGTTGTAGCAATACCCTGATTGGAGGCTTATTCCTCTTAAGTATATTAACATTTGATTGAAGCTAGTAGATTAATCATATGGATACCTCATGGGACAAGTATGTAATTAAATCAATTCTATTTTAGGTTGGTCATATCTCGTTGATTTCTTGATGCTTATATTAGAAGATAAGATGGAAGAGGATCTTCTTGTCATAATGTAAAGATCTAGGTTGAGCACTACAAATGTGAAGTTGATTTTCTGAGATCTCCATCTTAAGATTGGTAGAAGGGATAAAAGTGGAAGGATAAAATACAAGAGAATACTATGTGATCCTTCCTAGTCTTGTTGCATTATGGCCATAGACCATTCAAATGAGCCATAGAGAGCATCTTTTGGGCAACACCTCATATACCATAATGAACATCATTAACCTTTGAGCATGTTTAAAGATCAATTTACCACTTAGGGGATTCCTAGATGATAGACATGGTGGATCAGTCATGTTAAAGAAATCGTCCATACCATGTTAAAATTTGATTTCTCCAGTATTTCTATTTATGTAATTAATAAAAATGAGTATGTTTAGTTAGGATTTTATGCTTTTTTGAGATTAACAAATAATTAATCATGATATTTTATTTTCTTTTGGGATATTTTTGTTTATGTGTATGGGAAAGTTGATTAAGGTGTTTTATGAATGCTCATCCAATAAGCCAATGATGGATACATGAGTTGCAGATGTGATGATGATGAGAGAGTGCCAAATGGATCCAACGTGGAGCTTTGATTAACCAAATACCCATGCAACAATCTTCATTCATTCATTTTTTTCTATTCATCATCAGTGAACTAGGCTTAGATTTTGTAGGGAGCAAGGACTCACATTACAAGCTATTGAAGATAGTTGTACTATAACTATGGATAGTTGATGGATTGACACCTCAGGGTATGAGCTTCAGAATCTTGGACAAGTTCCTGGTCATTGGTTTGTGAAGGGTATGACATTGTTGATTCTTATGACCATTGGATGTATCTAATTGATGTGATTAGATCAAGGTGTACATGGTGCCTTACTTGGCCACCTTAGTCAGAAGAGGTTTATGATTTCATGAAGCTATGCATGCTATGTAGTGGGGGATGAACTCTCATATTCATGTAAGTTGAAGATTCTAGGTGGTGATCTAGCACTCCAATCATTTCCATAATTCCCATGCTCAATCAAAACTTCTCTTCCTATGAAAGAAATGAAAAGGTAATATATATGATGAAAAAATTAAACTAAAAACAAAGGATGATGGAAAGAAAAGAAAAATTAAAAAAAGAGGAAGAAAGAGAAAGAGCAAAGAGATGATAAAAAGATATGTATTTTTAAGCTTATTAGTTGTACAAATTAGTATGTTTACCATCCAAAAAGATCTCATAGTTGCTCACACCATAGTCAAACCAATGGTTGAACCTATACCTATGAAAACCTACCTCATGTTCAAAGAATCTCCTAGATTACTCAACTTCCCATAGTATGCAATCCAAGACAATCTTTTGCTTATTTCTATCCATGGTCATAAGGGTCCAAAAGTCTCTTTCTTTATGAATCTTGGTAATATCAATTATTTCTTTAACCCAAGTCCCTAATCAATTATTCTAAGGATCAACAATGTTTATCCTTGGTTAATGCCTTAACCAAATTTGAACTTGGAAAATTTTCTCTTGATGGTCATGCTATTATGCTTTTGTGAGAATGTGTGATCATTAGAGTAGCTAAAAAATCAATGAAAGATTTCCATTAAATTAAAATTCAGGAAGCCTTCCATGCATATGTGTATAGATGAAGGTAAAACAAATTGGAATCTTGACTTTTGGATGCTCAATGGTACATTTCCTTAGTTGGTTCACACCAATGGTTAGATCATGGGAGACTCAAGAGTAAATGGCATTGGATGTGATTGATGTGATCTTGCACTTGGATGGGAGATTTGAACCTTTATCCCTATTGTGTGGATGAGTAGTAGTGATAGGATATAGTAGCAAATTTCTCATGGAATGTAGGACATGATCATGTTCTTGATGAGCTAATTGAATGGTTGGATGAGGATCTAGTTGTCTTGCATTCTTTCCCTTTCTTTCTTTCATTCATTATTGATTTTTCATCTCTTATATGATATTCTTATCCAAGGTTGTGTGGCAGGAGGTCAATCAATAAAAATAGAGGATGAGATTTTCCCATCCAAGGGGATAGACTAGAATTTGATATTAATGTTTCACTAGTTGTTAAGAATCCATGGATGTCTCATCAATAGGTTTCATAAGGGTAATGTAGGAAAGTACTTGCTTTGGAGAGGACCCACTTATGAATCTTTGGTGAGTTGGCATCATATGTGAATGAGGTAAAGCTTATGTCCCAATGATGGTAAGGGTTGCATTGCATATGAGACTTGATTGATCCTCCACTTGTGTAAGTTTTGACTCTTTGTGCTTCAAGGTTTGACCATGATGAACTCTATTGATTTAGCTTAGTTATGCTTATGTTTCATTAGTTTTGGTACTATTATCATTCTTCTATTATTCTAACCCATCGTTTCTAGTCTTGGTCTCATGGAACCCCATAATTTTACTAATTAAATTATTTTCCATAACCCCATAATGTCATCCGAGGTAAGTTTACAATGTTATTATTTTCTTATTCCTTGTACACCTTGTAAGATTGGTTCTTGGTAATTTTGATATGTTACAAACCTTGTTCAGTGATCCAACAATAGTAAACTATAAGTAGAAGACATGATGGATAAAGTTTGGTATTTCTTCCTCATTGGGAGGGTGCATTGATGCATCCATACATCTATGTAGGAGTATTGATGTTCTTGTGCTAGTGCATCCTTATTGTGTTGATAGTATAATATATAGTAAGGGCAGTCCAAACCATACCCCATACTTTTCCATTTTTCCTTTTTCTTCTTTCCTTAATATGGTTAATCCAAACAATCAAAATTTTGCTAGATTTTTTCCACAACAAGTGGATTTGGAATATTTTCTTAGGCATTCTTCTTAGGTCTTTCTTTCCTTAGTATTCTAGCTATGGTTCAAGCCTAGTGTCTTGTGGCTTAGTCATGGGAGAGAGACATTACTTTAGGTATGTATTTAATAGTTATTTAAATATTTTTACCTTCTTCATACTTGCTCACACACATCATAGTTCAATAGTTGTGATGAGTTTTTTTTCAAGTATTTTCCAAGGGTTGTAGTTATCATTGTTCTTATGCATAATTGTTACAATGGTAGTATGATGCCTAGGGAAAACTAATTTTATTTTTAGTAGATTTTATAGTTAATCATGTAGGAGTGATTGTGATTCAAGCTTCATATAGCAAGAGGACTAAGGTTAAACAATCTCAGGCCTCTATCTATAGGCCTTTGTGAGAACCATGAGTTCCAAGAAGAAAGAAGGGGAAGAACTTAGATCTTCTAATTTGGAATCTAAAGGTCCTATCCTAGAGCCTATAGGTCCTACTCTAGAAAGACCTTTTTCCCTAAGCAAATAAAAAGGCTAATAATCATGTTCTCAATCTTTAGCTTGAGCATGTGTGTAGTAGTAGGCAACTAAACAAGTGTTGGAGGAGCTAGTAGAAGATGATGAAGATGATGCCAATGACATCTAAGAGGGTATGGGTGCCCATGATGTCTGCAAGTAACCCATCCATGAAGAGAAAAACTATCATTAGTTTCTTGAGTTTGATCCTCCTAAGCTCAAGAAATCACTATAGTAGGCAGGCTTCTACAACTATATCACTTAATCCTTCACATGAGACTACTATGAGGTAGAGGAATTCTACCAACACCTTGTAGGTGGTGATGCCATGAATTTTGTTAGTGAAGTTCATGTGCCTATTTTCACATGGGTAATCTTATGGGCTATAGGATTTCTGAATGAACTAGTGAATAATTGGTAACCATGAACTAAAAACACTAAGTTGAAGCTTAGGTTGAGAGTGAGGCTAGAGGCCTTTAACATTGACAAAGGTGAGGTAAAGATGTTAAAGCTTTCCCTAGTCTAGAATGCTATATGGAAAATCTTCACTTATAAATTTTTATCCATTAAATGACCATCGGGTATCTCTACATGAAGGGCTAAGATTATTGCTATGATGAGGGGAAGTATATCATCAAAATCTAATATTTACTCCATAAGACCTAATCTAGAAAATTAAAGACATGGTCAAAGATAAGAAGGAGACTTATGCCTTTCTAGGGCTAATCTAAAAACTCTATGAACTAGTAGGCATAGTCAACCATATGGGAAGACATCCCACAAGAGTAGGGATTATGGACTAGGAGAACATGATGATGGTTACTACAAGATGATGTCTTGAGATCATTGGAGCTATACCCAACTCAAAGGATGAAATGCTTTTCATATAGGTATCTTGTATTCAACCTCAAGACTAGCTCCACTAGTGCTAATCAAAATCATTAACCACACCTCACGCATCCATTTTCCAACCTCTCAGTTTCAGGATTGGGAAAAGCTAAGAATCTATTCCTAGTGATGATTTTTGGTCTTTAATGCACATCAAAGGTTAGGGGTAGGCTACCAACATCCATGTTGAAGGATCGTAAGACCTTGACAACAATTTCTTGTAAATAATGGAAGCCATTATGGGTGGTAAATCAATAAGTGATAATATTTTCCATTTCTCTTTCTCATTTTTAAATGATTCACTTATGGCTCATTTTGTTTACCTTGTTTGGTATCATGCTCATGTGCCTTCATGGAGTGCTTTCTCATCACATTGATCAAGATGCAACATGCATAACATATAGCATGTGGTTCAAGTCCTTTAGGTATCCACTAATTAACTTGGAACTAACTGTTGGGTGAAGGAGAAATAGAGACTTGAACCTTGTATTGAGCTGCTATTTAACATGCAATGGAGATTAAACTCGTTAATGTATGGGAAAAGATGAAAATCATCTATGTTGATAGAACATTTTATCTATGGGATTTGTGGAGAAGCCAAGTTGAGATATGATAGTTGCATAAATAATTAGAACATCTTACATTTTAAATACCTACACTTTTCATAATTACCGTATAGGTATAGATTAAATTCCTATAGATTGAACTATTTTAGGCATGCTAGGTTGCTGAAGAAGCTATGTTAATAAAAGATGACTTGCAGTGGCAAATCAGAATGTTAAAGCTTCAGTCATAAGAGTGGGAAAGAAAGAGCCAAGAAAAGGAGAAGTAGGTACTTTTCCTTTCTCAATAAGTGTAAACATTAGAGGATGAAAGTCAACCATGGCCTAGTTTTGGAACAAGTATCTTTACATAGAAAGAAGCACTAGAACTTGTGGTAAGAGATGGAAAATAAGAAAACCAAGAAATTGATGAGCTTAGACAGATTTGTCTAATTGAGTAGGTAACCTAGGATGTCGAGGTGCATATACTACACAAAGTTATAGTTCTTTTGAATGAATGAATAATCAAGGAGAGGCATGAGATGAAGTAAAAATTTGATAACTGGCATGCCAAACTATGACAAATGTTTACAAGTGAACTAATATTGAAGGAGAAAATGAACTTTTTAGAAAACATGTACATTCTCTTCCATGAAGTAGATATCATTTTCCTTAAGAGATGAGTCAAGGAATTGAAAAGGATGTGTAGGTGAAATGGAGGAGGTATCTCTATGTGGTCCAAACTTCTATAGGTTAACCATGTGTAATAGTCAAATTAGACATAGCCTAGTGCAAGCTCTTGCAGGAAAAAAAGAGTGATGAGTAGTTTTATGTTAATGTTGAGGAACAATAATAATCACTCTTGTGAGAGCAAGGATTGATGCATGAACAAAACTAACAACTTTGAGTAAGGGTGACAAACCTAGTAGTATAACTTTAGAGATTTCATATGTTTGCATCTAGCTCCTCTAGCTTCTTTATATATCAAGCATGCACATCAGGAAGATTCTTCTTTTAGCCATCATCCCCTAGCACTTCTTGATGAGGTGGCTTGTACTTTGTTGTAATGTAGTCATTTTTTGTACATTTATCCATTGTAATCCTCTACATTGATTATGTAACATGTCTAGTTCTAATCTTATATTTTGGACTTTAGAGTTATGGAACTAGCTTTACTTAGTTGTGGAGGTATGATAAGTCATCTAGTAACAATTTATAAGTCAATTATAAGACATGGATTTGGGATGTATGTCATGTATCTTGTGTTTATGGGTTTCACATACAAATTTGTGGTTTCTACCTCCCAGGTTTGCATGCTTGCCTTCCAATTCATACTTGTAGGTTTGGAGCATGTTTTAGACATCTTAGAAAGTTTCTAGCTTTATTTGGAAACCCTTGGAAAGCTCTAACATGTTCTAAGATATCTTAACTTTCATCTAGAAAAATGTATATAAAGTATTAGTGGTAAGGATGAGTTGACTTCCCTATGCTAGTGCACCTTCTACGTTAGTGCTAGGGTATTGATGTATCTTCTTGGTATCTTAGTTTAGGTGTTTTTCCTTCTCCACATCCTTAGATTAGGTCTAGAATGTCTTGGCTACATTGAGAAAAATCTATTGATGGCTGGGCATTAGCGAACCCCTACCATTGCATTGCAAAAACTATAAATAGCTAGAACAATTTCCACACATGATTAAATTGATTCTAGGCATTTTTCATTAGCTTTTGGCATCTAGTTTCAAGTGAAAAGCTCTTCATCCATCAGGTAAGTTGATTTCTTCCCTGTTTTATCTATGTTTCAAGTTGTTGCTTTCACAAGTACAACTAGACTTTGTCAAAGTGCTACCTTTCTTACGTAGGCCAAACCTATTTTGTGAATGTAGAGTTTTGTGTTTGTATAGTGAATAAAGCTTATGACTTTTTGTCATTTTTACACCATTAATGGATTTAACATTAAAATTTTAAAAACATTATTAAACATTAAAAATCATAAAAATATTTATTCATTTCTCATTTTCATTATTTGGGATGATTCAAACTTAATGAAGAGGTCAAAAATGTATGACATGGTGTTGGGCCATCAAGGTTATGACTAAGAGCCATTTTATTTGCATTTGTATGTTTGTGTGTGGTGTTTCATTTATCACCTTGAGGGATTGCAATAAAAGTAATACTGCTATCCGTAGGTGGAATTGTAATTTGTGTGTATTTATTTATTATTTTTTATAATTATAAAATTCATAAAAATTATAAAACATAAAATTATAAATATTTTCTAAATCTCACACCATGGCAAGATAGGTTATAATTGTACCATATGTATTATAATATCTTTTATATTTCTTGAATGTACTTATATACATGAGTATTCTTGGCAATCTACTCAACATCGTCCTTGAAGCTTATGATTGGATTGCACTACAATTTGTATGATATATCCCATTAGTCTAAAATTGGTAGGACTCCTATCAACAAAGCTACTATTTAGAGGTTATTTTTGACCTACCATATTTCATGATGCTCAACACTTTATATGTTGTTGTGACAAGTGCCAAGGTAAGGAAGATATTTCCTCATGTATAAACGAACCACAACAGTGAATTCAACCACTAGAGTCCTTTGATGTATGAAGTCTTGACTTTGTTGGCCTATCTCTTTGATCTTCAATGAGAAACCATACATCATTGTATGTGTAGACTACTATATCAAGTAGACAAATGTTAGTATTGTTGAGGATTATTCATATACCATTATGATAACTATTAATGTGAGGGAGATATGTCCTTATCTATGGAGGTACCAAAATAGTGAAACTAATCACTAAAATCCTTTGACATGTGGAGGATTAACTTTGTTGGTCCCATCTCTTTAACATTCAATGGTAAACTATACATCATTGTATGCATAGACCATTGCACAAAGTGGATAGAAGTTACTGCTGTTAAGGATTATTCATTACCAATGTAGCAAACTTCCTTTGAAATAATGTACCTCATAGGTTTGGTATTCCTCAAATCTTGATCTTTGATAATGGTACAAACTTCACTAGTAAGGTTTTCAAGAATTTATTAGAATCTTGTGGAATTAATCATAAATTAACTTCCCCTTATCACACATAGAACAATGGCTAAGAGGAAGTTACTAATCATGAAATTGTTAGAATACTCAAGAAAATGGTTAGTAGGTACAAAAGAAATTGGGCTAACAAGCTTAATGATGCCATTTGGGCCTATTCAATGGTGTGGAAAAACCTTGTTGGCTAGACTCTGTTCAAGTTGATATATGAATATGTTGCATGACTATCCATTGATCTTGAAATGAAAACCTTGGATAGTGTGACAAATTTTGATATGACCTTAGATTTTACATAGAAAGAGAGGTTGATCAATCTCAATCTTCTATATGAAAATCACAAAATTGCCTTGATGTGTAAGGAGTTAGGACATTCTTGCACCAAGGCTTGCCATGATATTCATGGAAGATAGTTTGATTTTAAATTTGGTACTAGCATTTTCTATTTTAATCCATTGTAGTTGTTCCATTTGAAAATGTTTCAATTTCAATTGGAAAGAATCTTACATCATCCATACTAGTTACTAGTTTATCATAGTATATATTTACCATCCAAACTTGCTAGATAAGATTTTCTTGTTCATTGGCAATACTTGAAGCACTATATAGGATATCTTTTCCCTTTGAGAGTGCGTAATACTCAATCTTGAATTTTATGCTTAGAGTTCTATAAGATGATAGATATGGATTAGTCATATGAGAGAAATCCTTAACAATATGTTAAATTTTCTTTCTTTTTAATTATTTTTTGTGTTTTAATAAAGATAGTATTTTTAGTTAGAATTTTTACATTTTTTTGAGCTTACCAGATAAGAATATTTTATTTTTAAGGGTTTGTTTTCATGTATGTGGGAAAAACAATTAATTTTCTTTATGAATGCTTATCTAATGAGCCAATAGTGGATGAGTGAGTTATAGATGCAATGATGATGTGAGAGTGCTAAATAGGTTTGAAGTATGACCTTGATTGATGGAATGACCACACAATAGAATTCATCCTTCTACTTTTTCTCTATTTGTCATTGGTGAACCAACCTCATATTCAGTAGGAAGTTGGGACTTACACTATTAGCTATTGAAGCTAATGCTACTAAAACCATGGACATGTGGTGGATATATAGCTTAGCATGTGAGCTCCAGACTCTTGAAAACGTTCTTAGTCACTACTAAGAAAAGGGTATATAATAGAGAGCCCATATGACCACTGGATGAATTTGATTGATGTGATTGAACTAAGAAGCATGTGCTTACCATGCTTAACCACCTTGATTAGAAGAGATTCATGACTTCCATGAACTTATGTGTGCCATGGGGTGAGGGATGCATTCTCATGTTCATGCAAGTCAAAGATTCCATATGATGATCTAACACTTTGATCATTTCCGAAGTTCCCATATACCATTTGAAAATCCTCTTCTCATGAAAGAAGAGATGAAAGAATTTTATATATATATATATATATATGAAAAATATAAAACGAAGAGAAAATGAAGAAAAGAAAATGTGAAAAAAGAAAAAAAAGATGAAAATAATAATAATGATAAGAATTGAAGATAATCTCAAGAGTAATATGACATAGATCTCATCAATCCACATAAATTGATATTCTTACCATTCTAGAAAGATCTTACCATTGCTCAAGTAAGATCAAAATAAGTGGTTGAATGAATATCCATGTAAGTCTATTTCATGTTCAGTCTATTACCTAGATCACTTAACTCCTAAATGTAATAGTCCAAGATAATCTGTTGCTCATCCCTACTTATGACCATGAAGGCCTAGAAGTTTCTTTTTTAGTAAACATTGATAACATTAAATGTTACTTCCACCTAAATTCTAAGTCAACTTATTCCTAAGAATCTTAACCCTTGATCCAACCATGACCATATCTTATCATGAAAATTCCAATTACTTATAACATTATAATCACTATTGGATTGGGATCAGTTTGCGTAATTAGAGGAATTTACAAGAGGTTGTCGATAGAGCCAAATTTGAGGACACTACTATGAAAATGTGCACATATGGAGGAAAATCAAACTTGAATATTAACATTTAGATGATTTGTAGCATGCTGCATTTGTTTCATTTTATCAATGATTAGATTGTAGAATTAGTAAGACTAGATGGCACAGGTAGTAGTAGGTGTGACCTTTACACTTAGAAAGGGGACTTGGATGTCTATCCTTACTGTGTACATAAGTACCAGTGAAGGGGTGTGGTACTTGATCTTTCATAAGATGAAGGATATTCTTACATGATCCCATGGCCTAATTGAATGATTGGCTAGGGATCTAGTGATGTTGCACTATCACTTCCCTCTCTTATTCATCTTTCATTCTTCATCTTTTCTCTTTCAATTCTATGCATTATTGTGGGTGGTAAGAACTCAATTAGGTAAAATGGAGGATGAAATTTGACTAGCCATGTAGATAGACTTGCATTTTATGTTGATGTCTCACTAGTTGTTAGGAATCCATGGATGTCCCATAAATAGGTTTTACTAGAGCAAGAAAGACATGTGCCTATTATGGGGAGGATCTACTTGTGAATCCTTGACAACTTGACATTATGAGAAAGTGAGCTCAAGGTTATCTCCTAGAGAAGGAAATAGCTGCATGACATAAGGTGCTTGATTGGTCTTCCATTTATGTGATTATGAATTGATGATCCTAATGGTTTAATCAAGATTATTTCTTTCCATCTTAATTCCGTGCTTGCATATTTTGATTATTGATTAGATGTCTCATAGAATCATGTTTCATGTTCTTGCATACCTCACTTTGTTTGGTAGATGGCATGACATATTTTAAAACCTTTTGATTTGTTTAGGATGAAAGATAAACATGTTCTTATCAATTCCTATGTTTATGCCTTTATATGTTATGCTTATGTTCTTTAGTGTGCGTATTCGATTTATATTGTCCAAGGCTATTGTCTTGTAACTCAATTGTGGGGGAGAGGCATAGTTAGGCTTTTATTCTTCAATTTACTTATATTTCATTTGTCATACTGATGTACATATTTTGCATTTGATTATGATATTATGTTTCATATTTTCTTTTGAAATTACACTTACTATCATTTTTGTGCTTGATTTTTCTAATGATGGTTTAATGCTTAATGAGTTCACATGATTTCTAGTATTGTTGTAGTCTAACATATTTAGATAGGTACACTCTTCATAACTAAGACCCATGTAAAAATTGGTTAAGATATCTTAATGTTAGAGTTTGTGTTTATGTCTCTTGAAGAACTCTAATTATACAAGGATCATTCAGATTATAAGAAAGTTTAACATAAGGTTCATTGATCAAATAAACTTATTATTATACATCTTTCATAATTATATTGTCCACATTCTACAATCACTCTTGGTATCTATTAAACTTATTATGAATCTCTCTTTTGTAATATATTCTTATTATTATTATTTATTTCTTATTTCTTCTTTGGATACATCTTTATCATGCTTGCATTTTCCTATTACTTGTGATAGGTCTTTTGGGAGTTTTTTTGGTTAGTTAATCTTACATGAGTTGGGCCCTTCTTAGACTTATTTAGCAATCCATAGCTTGGTCTATTATGGACTACTACCTCAATCATAGCCTATCCCTCTTCATAGTCATTTTTTTACTTCATTATAACCTTCTGAATAGCCTTCTCTTCCTCTTTAGGAACTATACTAGATTACAAACTATTTATCTTAAATCTTCTTATCCACTTTAGAAAAATGAATCCTAATTATGAATGACTCATCTTTGATCTTTTTTTCCTATTTAGAAAATCAGATCCTTCTTCACTTCTTCTACTTATGAGTTACTTGATAACATTTTGGTTTTTTTATTATCATTATGAATTTTATTATTCATAATGACTATTATGTTTCATCATATTTTTTTTAATGTTGATTACTTTCTTGCTTTGGACATATACATTTGGTTCTTGGTGGTTCTAATTCTGATTCTCTTCTTTATGATGCTATGTCTAGTAACTTCTCTCATGATTCATTATTACTTGAACATATGGTCTTCTTAATCTCTCATTGTATTACCATATATTATCACCCCACCTCTTCTTAGTTGGTTAATAGCTACTTATGTTCTACAAATAGTGGTTTGTATAATAATTCATGTCTTTTTGTTACGACTTGTTTATAAGTGATTACAAATAATATTGGATATTTATGAAACTAATGTTTTTACATGGTGTCATAACCATATTCTAACACTTAATCCTTAGTTTGTGGACTAGTTGAAAGATAATATCCTTCAACTCCACCTGAAGAATACTAGTTCAATTCAGAACTTGAGAGGTCTCTCTCTAAATGTAGATCCAAATGTAAAAGGATTATGTTTCTAAATCACAAGTAAGGGACATGCACAACAACTAGCATCTGAGTATTAGCCAAAATATTTTTCATATATTTCCATAAAGCTAGAGACATATTTACTTTTACACACATGCCAAGAGACTCTTCTTGTTAGCCATCATCAGTTGACTCCTCTTCTTAGAATGGCAATCTTGTAATCTATCTTATATAAAAGTTATTTATACATTTGTAATTTTTCTACATAGGCCTTATTATGTGTCTAGTTCCTATTCTTGTATTTTAGGTTTCAAAGCTATGGGACTAGGTTTACTTAGTCTTGAGAAAATTATGAGACATCTAGTGGTATTTTCTACGTCTATTGTAAGCCCTAAATTTAGAAAGTGTTTCACATGCTCTATGTTTATATTTCTAGCATGTTTGGTTAAGATTTATGTCTCCTAGGCATGTTCCATTACCTCTTGTATTACAATTTTGAATTTTGTGCATTTCTCAAGCTCCTTAGAACATTTCCAACCTTGTTTAGGTACCTTGAGGTTCTTCTGACATGTTTTATGAGAATTAAAATCTCAATTAGGATCAACACTTGGAATCTTGGGAAGGGGTGTACACTGACCCCCTTGCATCAATATTCTTGAATTAGTGCATTCCCTACTTACCTAGGTTGAGGTCCAAGTGATAAAAGTGTAGTTTTTTGATGCCTAGGTATTTAAAAATCTCCATCATTACATTATAAAAATTATAAATACCTAGGATGAGTTCTCACACATATCATTGGTAACTTAGTCATTTCATTTGGGCTTTTGGAATCTAGTTTATGTAAAGAGCTTTTTCTTCCTTAGGTGAGTTGATTTCATTTCTATTTAAATGTGTGCTTTAAGGTGTGTCTTTCATAATTTTAGCTAGACTCTATTAGAGTGCTACCTTGCTTACATAGCTTGGAACCATTTGGTCGATGTTGAGTCTAGTATTTGTGCAGTGAATAAAGCTCATGATTTTCCTTCTATTTCATGACTTGGATGTCTTAAAATATAAAATAAAAAAAATATTTATTTCATTTCATTTCATTTTTGTTGAATTAAGTCATGATGATTCATCCTTATCTAAGGAGGTTGCAACTATATGGCATGGTGTTGTGTCATTAAGGTTATGAGTGGGTGTCATTTATTACTTTCTATGTATGGTGTAGCATCTATTTTATAAGGGATTGCAATACGTCTACATGATTTTAAGCATTGCACCTATCCCATGAGGAATTATGATGTGTGTGTCTTTTATATTATATTATTTTCATTTTCATACAATGCATAAAAATTATAATATATATATATATATATTTTCATTTCCTTACCATGGCAATACAAGTTTTCATTATATGATATGTATTATAATATATTTTATATTTATTAATGCAATGACATACAAATGTGTTTTTGGAAATCCACTTAATGTCATCTTTGAAGCTTTCAATTGGATCAGATTGCATTTCATATGATATAATTCCATTGGTCATAACAGGTGGGATCCCTATCATATCTTCTTTGACATATTTTCATACATAGAAAAATTTTTAGTTTTTCCATAAATTTTTAGCATTATACACTCTAGTAATTTTTTAATAAGAACAACAACATCATCATTTTAGCCTTGTTCCAACAAAAATAGGGTCAGCTACATTAGTTTCTTTTTGTCATTCACCTCTAGAAAGAGCTAGATCTCTGTTTATTTGTGGTTTATCTAAATAATATTTGATTGTTTGTTCCCATGTCTTCTTTGGTCTTCCTTTTGGTGGCTTTCTTGGAATAGTGATGTAGCAACCTTTGTTTATAGACTTTTTGTTTGATTTTCTTTGCACTTGTCCAAACCATCTAAGCTACTATTCTTATATCTTATCTAACATAGAAGCTATTCAAAGTCTTTCTCTGATGCTTGTTGATGAATCATGTTTTACTTAAGCTCTGATATTGGAGTAACTGCGATATTGGGTACACGATATCGTAGCCCAAGATGCAATATCAGGCATC
>MNCI01035004.1:101569-126950 GCA_015680685.1 Gnetum montanum | reverse complement strand
GTACACTCTCTACAACTTGTGACCTTGACATGGATCTAAGTGTAGCACAAAAGGAAAGATTAATGAACCTCAACTTGCTAGATGAAAATTAGTTAATGGCCCTATCATCCAATGAAATGCATAAGGCATTCAATGAGAAATGCCATGACCTCAAAATAAGAAAAGTCAAGTTTCAACTAGGAGACAAGGTTCTCTACTAGAATCTTGCACACGTACCTCAACAAACCAAATTTCAAATATTGTGGGAAGGAACTTACATTATTGATGAGACTTTTTCATCTAGGATCATGATTATTTATAAGCTTAATAGCCCAGATAAGAAATAGTTAGTCAACATTCAACAATTGAAACCTTTCCATGAGCCCAAGCCAACCAACTCAACAAACACCTCGCCAGATGGAAAATCATGCGCAATATTTTAGATCTCTCCCTTCCAACTTAGTTTTGGGGGAGATGGTCATCCATACTAACACTTTACATGGCTCCTTAGTCTTTTGACTTTTTTTTTGTTTTACACATTTTTGGTTTTACAACTTTTTGTTTTCATATTCTTTGATTTACGTTCTTTTGTTTTTCAGGTTGTTGATCTTTTCTAAGTTTTTGTTTTATATCATCATTAGTATATTTAATATTTCTTGAATACTCTTTTCCTTTTTTTTTATATTTTATTATTTTTGGTATAATTCTCTACTCTTTTTGCTAATAAAGTACTAGGTACAATAGCAATGTGCTACTCAATGGTGGTATGTATCATTTGTGATTTGATTGTTGATGTTTTCTTTCTAACTTTGAATGTTGTTATTGATGACTAGGACATGGTTTCTTTTCATGTAACAAGTAGTGAGTCTACATCATCCACCCATCCATGCACTTTATAGTTTTCCTTGTTTTGGAAATGTGCAGTCCCTTTTTCATTAATGCAACCTTAAAATTTTTTTGACTTGTGTAGTTTCTGGAATTGGGAAAGAATCAAAGGTTTAGATACGGTGTGGCTTCAAAGGGATGTAGTATTCTTCATGCTTTTCCAATTTCCTATGTGCGAGGATGTTCTCGTGAACTTCTCACCATTCTGTGTCATTCCACAATAGGAAGTCAAATAAGTCCTTACATGGTGTGGTCCTCATTGAAAAAAAAAAGAGGATTCAAAGCACACCCCTTGGAAAAAATAAATGTGGAAACACATGGGTCTTTGCATGGTTTGGTTTCCATTCAAAAAAGAAAATATGAGAATTCAAAGCACACCCCTTAGATGAAATAAAAGGGCTACAAGCATTGGTTATGGGACTTTTCTTGTATCCTCTAATTAAGGCCCTTTCTCACTTCCTACTTCTTCTCCAATTTGCTATAGTGGTTGTTTTGTGAGAGCATTCTTATGTCTTAGGGGATGGACTAGTCTTAGAATGTCGATGTGAAGTCACTGAAAGTGGTTACTTTTGGTCTAGGATAAGGATGGATCCTACCAAGTCATTTAATCACAAAATCCACAAGGGACTTCATGTGACCATAATTAGGAACTCCATTCCATTCTCTCTCTCATCCATCTATGCTTTTCATGCCTCACCTTAGTGCTAGTTTCATGTTTTGATTTGATGTTTTGGTTTGATGTGTCGGGGTTTTCAGTTAGTTACTTCCTAGTTTTTGTACTTAACCTTTCATAACCATTAATCATCCACAGTGCCCATGGACTCCTTGGTTTGAAGTTATGCAAGGGCATAAAAGGCTTGTGCCTGCTTTGGGGAGGATCCACTTGCATATCTTTTGGTTTGGTTAAGTTAAGTTCTTTAACCTTAAACATTTTACAATTGAATTCTTTTTATTTACCCCATCAATGCCATCCAATTGTGTGCATCTTCACAACTATTTTTAGTTAATTCCTTTTTATATTTTTGTGAACTTCTATACCCTCTTTCTAGTATTCCTTATGTTAAGCTTTTTCTGAATTTTATGGACTGCTTCTCTTACTTTGCATGTCAGTCAAACATTCCATGCCTCCTAATATATTTTGCAAGGGACTTGTTCCTCTTCTTCTGTACTCAAGGACGAGTTTTCATTTAATCATGGGGGTATGATGAATCATGTTTTACTGAAGCTTCGATATCAGAGTGTCCATGATATTAGGTACATGATATCGGGTACATGATATCGCAGCCCAAGATGCAATATCGAGCATGTGATATCGCAGGGTTACTCCTAGGCCTATAAATATGGCCCTTGCGCACATGATTCGAGAGTAGTTTTTGGAAGTTAAGAAGCGAAACTCTTGTAGTTTGTTCATTTGAGAGTTCAAGCATTTTCCAAGTGCCCATAGTAGGAGGTCTAAGTGTGATTAGATATTTATTTAAGCATAGATGTACTTGCACACACCGTTGTATTGGCAATAAAGACAAGCTCTTTGATTCATCCTTGTATCCCTTGAGACTTTCTTTCTTTATGCATTTACATATCGTGCATTCATGTAGTTTACATTAATATTATTCATTTAGCAATTAATTTTGATTAATTAAGAAACTAATTAGAATATACAAGCATGGCCTTCGAACATACATGTGACACTTGGTAGCTCAGAAATGGTTAGCATTTGACAACGTAGTAGTGTTTACACGAAGTTCAGGATGTGTTCGGGAAGTGGAGCAGGTTACTTGTGTTAGGCTAGATTAGACAATAGTTTACTTAGCACTTAATTACTCTCACTTTTATTCTTGTTTTAAGTGATCAAATTGATAAAATAAAAAATAATAAAAATATTATGCCTTAGTCACACTTAACCATACACTTGCATGTCACAAGTGAGATTGGGAAGATGATGAATGGATAACATAAAGTCACCATTAGCTCTAGCGTACTTGGTAATTAAAGTGTGTGGAATTCGACCAAATTGCACATGAATGCCTATGATTTGTTTGGTTGGGCGTAGGGGTGCCTTGCTGCTCATCACTTGTATTACATAATTTATCTCTTACAGTAACATTTAAAGTCCATCAAAGCATTCACATTTCTTCTACACTGATTTGTTATTCATCCCTCTTTTGTACTACCTAGTATTTAGTATCATATATGATAGTAGGCTTGATTCCTATCCTATAAAATTTCTTCTTTAATTTTATTGGTATTTTTTTATCATATAGAACACCATGAGTTTGTCTTAATTTTGAGCATCCTAGGTCAATTTTATTTCTAATGTATTTATTAATTTTATCATCTAATTATAGTATTGATCTTAGCTAGTCAAATTATTTACAATGAGAGACTTTTTTATCTTAAATTATTAGTTCTATTTTACCAATATTTATGTTGTGATTAATATTACATTCTGTATATTTTGTCTTGTACTAATCCTAATATTTTATCACTCTCCTATCATCACTAGTTTGTTTTTGGTAGGATTAACTTTACATTTTACTGGAGACTTATACTCTATTTATGTCATTATTGTTGATGAAATAAAGGTTACATTAAGTTGAAGACTATTTGTGGATATGACTAAGAATTATTATACTTAGTTCATAGAAGTATCCTTGTTGGAGCATGAATAATATTTCTACAAGAACATTTTTGATGCTAGAAGAAGGACCAAATAAGTTTCTAGTGTTAAGAACCTTTGCCTAGAAACTTATAGGATCCTTTATAGTAGTTAGAAAATTTTTTTACATTATTGTAGAGTTTCAATTTTATAGTTGATCACTCTTTCTTAAGTATGCATAAGAATACTTATTGATTTCATGTTAGGATAAAAATATGAATTCTTTCACATATTTCAAATTTATAATCTAATGGAAGCATAGAAGGCATAGGTTCTTATGACATCCATAGTACAACATGTTTATAAAGTTTCATGTGCTAAGTGAGAACTAAGCATTGCACTACCTAAGAATGAGTTAAGAAGAATGATTTCATATGAAGTAGCTAGTAGTTTGGGATCTTTCTTACACAACTCAAACAATCCCATGAAGTCTAGGTAATGATAAGTATCATATGGGATCATTTCATCAAAAATTTCAACATCAATATTTACAGCAAAATCTATTAGTTTCAAGACCAACATAGCAAGCAAAGTGGGGACGTTAGTGTTCATGATGGTAATGAGGAGAAATATCCCTATGTCTCTATGTCTATAGATTCTTTTCATTCATCACACAATCCCACTATATATTATGTGAACCTCATTGCTTCTACCAATTTGTTCTTTGTTCCCATACTCAAAATATCTTTGTTGCATTACTTGTTTTAGTCAGCCTTATTATCATAGTTTCCTCAACAACTAATATACCTTCTTCCTACAGCCTATTCCCAAAAATTACTATGGTTAATCCTACTCCTTCAACACTAATGAAAAGAATTAATCCACCATTGAACCTATTTTAGGCTTTACCACACATAGTGATAGTACAAAAATCTTAAGTTTCCATGTCATTTATACTCTCCTTACATCAGAATTCAAAGTAAAATTTTACATTATTATTACTAAAACACCTCAAGGAAAATTACAATTTTCTACAGGAAATCCTTGTAACCAAATTTTAATTGTAATTTTGAGTGGATTCAGGAGTAAAAACAAATGTCTTGAAATTTCCCTCAAAAATTCAACTTATGACCCTATTTCAACAAAACTATAAGCATTTTAAAAATGTAATATGAAATTCATGGCTTGCACTATCAAATAAGCTATGAATTTCATTAAGCCAGTGTATTTGAGCATGTAATTTTCAAATACATTGTCAAAAATATTTTAACTAAATTCACATTAGTAAAAAAAAAATGCTGGTGCCAAAAACACTGTAGTTTTGGGCCACAAAAATGACCAAAAATTCTCTATAATTGCCCAAGACACTTGTTAGAAGCTAATTAATAAAGTACTGATAAATTTTGGCCTATAAAAACAAGAATCTACATCATTTTTGGAATATTTGGTAGATTGTTGACAAGGAGACCTAGGGTCTTTTCAATCATTTGAGATTTCTCCAAATGACTTTTGGAGTAGAGTAGAGAGTCAAGAGACATTTTTTCATTCCAATGCTAATCATCATGAGTAGTGAGAATCTATTGTAGTTACATTTAGAAGTAAATTGAGCAAGTTGAATACATTTGTAAGGACTATGAGACACATACCATCCACCCACAAGCAAGACTTTCATCACCATTTTTATTAAAGATCTACAAAACATTCATAGTTTTATAATTTATATTCTCTCACCATTGTAATTTGTATTTAATACAAATTTTACCTTTTTTGATGATACTTTCTATCATCTTCCGTATCATTCTTTGTTCTCACTTATTGATCTAGTATTGGATATGCTATTTGCATCATTACTATTCATTTTGTCCATATTTCTTTCAGTAATAGATTTTCAAGTCCTTAGGTGATTGACAAGACCACCTAAGATACCTCAGATCCTTTTTGAGGCTCATAGATTTTGAGGTAAAACTATTTTGTATGGATTCTTTTGATTTCTAGAATTGATTTTTTCTATCATTACAATTACCTATGCCTATTGCCACACCTACTGTTCAACCTACTATGTCATCTTACAACCTATTACTTGCAACTACCCTTATTTAATCCTTGCCTAGAGTTCCTCTAGAATTAATGCTACTACTAGAAGATCTTTTTACCAGGTTACAAGAAAAAGAGAACCAAACCAAAAAAGGCACTACATTACATGGGGATAACCTTGTTGTGTCATTAGTTAATCTTCTTATGGAATCCATTGGCTTCTTAATCCCATTGACATAGGTCACAAGGGGATCTTATTGCCTAATTTCACCAAGTAGAATGAGGATTTAATCCCATCAATCATGTTATCACTTTCTATAATGAATGCATACTTTTGGCTAGCTACCCATGTATTATATTGCATAGTTTTTCTAGCTTTATAATGGGAAAAGCCCTCGAGTGGTATAGGTTACTTTCTCATAGTTCCATTACTTCACTTAAGTAGCTATTGACAACGTTTGTAGAAAAATTCAAATAAAACATTTTTAAGGATGGTATTCTATAGAATCTCTTTACCATCAAACAAGCTTATAATGAATCCATCTCAAAGTTCATCTCTAGATGGACATCTAACACTATGGAAGTTATGCATCCTTTGCCTAATGAATAGTTGTTGGATATCTTTGATGGAGTAGTTAATGACTACATTAGAGTTAAGTTGATGTATTCCAAGCCACTTAGCCTACATGATGCCATCATTTCAGCCAAACACATTGGGAAAGTAACCATATAGTAAAATGATCTAGAATGAGTAAATTTCCACAAGGTAAATGAGGTAGCTAGTAAGATAAATCTTCTTAGAATGCAAGTTAAATGATGGCTTCAGTGAACCAAACCTACTATAATTCAATCACCTAAAAATACTAACAATGATGGAATTAGGAGTGTGAATCCTAAACCTATCAAGAATGAAAAAAGCACATTCAACAATTGGCATAGGAGGTCACAAAAAGATAGGTTAAAATATCATAAATTTTCCATGACATACACTCAACTATATAACATGCTATTAAATGAGGGAAATATAACTGCAAAAAAGATATTAGAACAAATAAGAGCTCATTTCAAAAGCCTCTAAAATTTGGCAATCAATCCTTTCAAATGTGTATGGAAGATAACTTTCAATTTCCAAATGATATAATTCCAATAAGTTTTTTTATTATCATCAAGTCATAGGCTATGATATGGAGGATTGTAACACTCTCAAAGATGATGTATAGACACTTGTGGTGAAGAGGATAATTATGCTTAATACTCCTAGGTGTTGTGACATTTTGGCCATTAATGAAGTAGGAATTAATTTTTATTTCTCTATTCAAAAATGATGCAAATTTGAGATTAAGTCAAAATTCATCGCGCTATGATTAAAATGAAAAATGAGCCCTAACCAAAGTAAATTCCAAGGGATGACTGATTGTAATACTATAAAGATCAAAGTTTTCATGCCAATTTTTCTTTTTAATAAAGGGTTTTAAGATTGAACAATCCCATAACATTCAGCTCTATCAATTACATAAGCTTAAGAAATACCAGGTAGTTTGAAGAGATAGGGTTTTAAATTTAAGTTAGTATCACATAGAATAGTTGAGTTAATCATTAAGGATAAAGCTTACACAAGTTTGAATTGGCTCAAGCATACATTCTATTTATCTACTAGATGAGATCATTAAAAGTGGAATCATAGAGCCTAAGAATCATGTTGATAGACATTAGAACAAATAGTTAATCATAGGAAGAATAACTAATTTTAGGAAAAGGGCTTGATCCAAGTATTAAAGGAGGATTCATTAAGAAAGCTTGCCATATCAGCTAATTGAAAAGCTCATAGTTCTATGAAATGACTCTACAAAGTGGTTCTACCTGACTTAATTTCAAGGGATTTAGGTAAAAAGGAAGTCAAAAATTAGCTTTATGAAAATACCATTTGCCACATAAGCTATTGTATGAAGTATGTTAATAGAAATAAGAAGTAGCTCTACAGGAAAAAGCTTGGAGAATAGGTCTTCCAAGATAGCGCTACTAAGTTAGGAAAGTTCAAAAGTTTGGAAAATGGTTTTGCTATGGAGTACATAATTAGCTCTACCATGTTAGCTTTATCTCATGATAAAGATTTGTAAAGACAAATACTAGTTCTATGAAATGGCTCTTGAAGGAACACACTCATCATCTCTACCATGTTAGCGCTAGAGAAAGGATGTCATTTGTAGAAGTAAAATTTACCTTTACTAAGTAGGTACAAAAAAGCTTTACCACATAAACTATAGAGTAAAGGTATTGCTTGTTGAACTAAAATTATATTCTAAAAATGGGTATAGAAATGATTCTATTATGTTAGCTCCTTTGTAGGATGATTTTACATAAGATGATTCTGATTCTACAAGAAAGTAGCTCTACCGCGTCAACCTTGGAGAAAAAAGTATTATTCGTAGAGTGAAGATTTGGTTCTATGAGCAAGCATAAAAATGGTTTTGCCACATTAGCTTGTAGGAATAGTCTAAAAAGTGGTAAATTTGCTCTATAAGAAAGCTTAATGTTGGTTCTACCATATCAGCAGTCATGAGAAACAAGATCATTGAACCAAAAGAGACTTTACAAAATAGTTCTATGAATAGCTAGGAATGCATAAGAAGCTTTTAAGAAATAGTTAGCCTCAGTACCATAATACCTTATAGAGTTGATTTTGTGAAGTTAAAATTTAGCTCTATGAATGGATCTCAAAGAAATTCTACCATGTCATCTTTTGTTTAATGCTAATTTGTAGAGCTAAAGGTTAGCTCTATGAATAAATGCTAGAATAATTCTATGAGCCATATTAGATCAATAGAATCTATTTTTACCATGCTAGCCTTGGAGAAGATGTTACTTTTAAGGTCACAATTCAATTCTACAAAAAAGCATGAAAAAAAAGACTTGCTACATTGGACTTCATGGTGAAGATTTGTAAATCCAAGAAATGATTCTACAAGATGGCTCTAGAAAGAAAAGCTAGAAGTTTCAATAAGCCTAGTTAGATTAAATGGAATTTTTGTCAGTCCACAAAGAGATTACAAGGAAAAATATGCACATGCTTATTTAGTTTTTAAGTTAATGCAACATGATAAGGACTAGATGGATGAAGAGTGAGAAGCTAAGGAATATTATACAAATGGTAGATCTGAAGATTGATTCTACAAGGAAGCCTAAAAGTGATTCTTCCACATCAACCTTTGAATATAGTAGATATGTAGAACCAAAATTTGGTTCTACGAATAAGATCCAAGATGGTTCTATGAGCCATGTTAGCTCTAGAAATTCAAAAAATATTTTAAGATGGAAGCGTAAACTTTAAAATTGGAAAACCTTGCCATGTCAACAACTTGTAGAAAAAAATTACCAATTCTATAAGGAAACTATAAAGTCACTTTGCCATGCCAACTCCTTTGCAGAATGAGTTCATAAAACATGAAATGATTCTACAAATAAGCTTTGAAATGGTTCTACAAACCATGGTAGTTCTTATCTTGAGCCTACAAAAGCATATAATTTATGCATAAGCTTATTAAATTTTTAATCCAACTCAGAATATTGAGTAAAAAGCTGAAAAATATAGCATAGTTTGTAGAACTAGGATTTGATTTTATAGGGAAGCTTAAGAAACACATTGACACATGAGCTTAGGAGGAAAAGATTATTTGTAGAGCTAAAATATGACTCTACAAGAAAATACATGAATGACCTTGCCACATTAGCATCATCATGGAACAAATTTATAGAGTTTAAATTAGAATTTATAAATAGGTTTAAAAAGGTTTCTACAAGTTGATGTCAGTACTAAGATTAAGCTACAACCATGAGAATAGGTTGAGACGTTAAGCCTAAACCCTTAAGATTTAAATGAATTAACTTAACAAAATTAAAGCATATGACATATGTTAAAAATTGAATTGAACAACTTCTCTAAAGTGAGAAAATTAAAGAATCAGAGCTCTAAATATTAATAAAAGGATTTGAGTAAGGTTTCAAACATAGAACCATTAGTGAATAGAGCTAGAAACTAAAGTAGAGCTAAAAGTTGAAATAGAGCATGAAAAAAAGAGAGATAAAATAACCATTAAAGAACACAAAAAATATTTAGAATCCTCAAGAAATAATAGCTAAGATATTACACAAGAAAAAGCAAGAGGCATCCTAGAAGCTTCAAGATGTTGATATCTTCACTTTTTTTTGAATACCTATAGTACTTTAAATTAAACATCTACCAGCTTTGTCAGTGGATCGATGTCACAAGACTAGAACTAAATGTAGAAGAGTTAGAACTATTTTATTTTGATGAAAACCATGATTTAGTGATAAAATCATGGAGAAATGATGAGAATTATATGAGAAAATAGGATTTAAAAGCTTGATTTTAGACCTAGTGGAAACCTAATCAGGGATTTCCTAAATCATTTAATTACAGAAATGATTTATGAAAAGGATAAGCTATGATTTAGAGGTAACATTTAATGCTTTATCGACATTAGTGTTCAGAAGACTTATGAGCTCTATAGAATAGTTGAGCAAAATATTATAGAAATAGAGGATCATCAATATAATAAAGAATTACTAAGTGACAAATTATGAAATCATCCTAAGATAGGAAAGGCATCAAGCTTCCACCAGCCAATCTAGTAAAGGCGTAGGGGTATAGGAATGCCATCCCCAAAGTTGCAGTGCTCAAGTTTCCATACTGAATATTTATTTTTGCTTTAAATTTTTGTTTTAGTTATGAGGTTAATATTGTAGCTGATTACCATGTCTTGGCCTAGGTAGCTTTTAAAAATAAAAGGTATTTCTTTCCTATACAATATATGAATGATGCCATGTAGTAGAGCTTATTTGAGATTCATAATTAAGGGGTTTAGCTAAGCCTTAGCTTATTTTTGTTAGAATTTTTGCTAAGTGAAGTTCATAAGCCTGAGAGAATGACTCTAGTTTTTGTAGGCTATGCATCACAAAGAAGAGCTTGCCCAGAGGATCCCTATTGTGACTTCTTTTTAGTTATCTACTAGAGAAGCTACTTCGATGCACAATATTTAGAATTTCTAATGAACTATATTTAATCTCACATGATTAAGCTAATTTTAGGAGTTTTTCCATTAAGGATAGACTATAAGGTTATAAATAAAATAAGAGGAAAATGCCATGGAGCTATCTTCCTTCATGCTTGTTACATCTAGTTCCTTATATTAGTGTTTGAAGGCAAGGCTTTTAAGCTACCAAGGTTTGTGGACCCTTACATGGCTATATTAGAAGTGTTGACCTTTTGGTATGTCAAAACCTTGAGAAAAATGCAGAACAAGGATGCTTATGTGGTTGTTGTGTTTATAGCATAAGAACATGGAGACCATGAGGAGAACTCAAGAAATGACATCTACAAAGAGATGTCAAAAGTGGATATCACAAGGACTTGCTAGACATAAATAAATATTCTAGTAATGAGAGCTACAATAAGATATCAAAGTGAAGATACAATGAATTAAGTAGGAGCAAGGACAAAGATGAAGACTACAACAAAATTAAGAAGTTTCCAAGATTAGGAATGAGCCAAATCAATGAAAGGAAGCCTCAAGAAGCAAAGCCCAAAAGTTGAGAATATGTCCCATATAAGTAGATGTCTTGGCTAAGGTGTAGAAGAACTAGAGAAGATATCTTGTAGAAATAATAGATGTCTCATGTTTGGAGAAGATGTTCTACATGTAGATGTCTCCAAAGATACATCTCCTTTGATGGAGAGATGTCTATCATGAATTGAGGTCTATGCAGTGAGATGTCCTAATCTCAAAGAAGACATATTCCATAGTTGTTAGGTAGCTATTGCACAAAGTTTGAGGCATTTTTAGAAACTTCAAGACTATTAGAAGACTTCATTCTCTTGAGTTATGTGCAAGTCTTGTGCATGAATAGTCACTATTAAAGTAATCATTGCATACTATCCTCATGTACTTAATTTATCATATCATTTGGTTGTGTATTGTACCTCGTTGTCATATCATATGTGCTGCTGTATTCAATGCCATTGAATTGTGCCTCAAAGTCAAGAATCTATAAATTAGTTACATTCTTTTCTTGTGAATTTACTTCTCTTTTTGTTGCCCCATTGGGGTTGATGTGCTTCTTGTAAAAGGGCATCATCATTGAGCTTGTTAGGATCTTGGAGGATTGAGTGTTGGTGTAGTATCACAAGACTTCAAAGTGGAGCTCAAGTTGTAAAGGTTGTGGCATCTTAGAAACCACATTCTAGGCTTGTTGGAACCTTGCAAGGTTGAGTGGATTCATGATAATGAATCACTCCAGAGTAGATCTTAGAGCTTGTATAGGGTGTGATATCATTCAAATCACAATTTGAGAGGAACAAAGTCTAGAGGTGTGCAAGAGATCTACCCTCCAAGTGTGGAGTACCCAAGCTGGGGAACCATGTAAAATTAGTATGTGATTTTGTTGGAGAATGTTTGTTTAGGGAAACTTATTCATCCCTTCTTTTTAAGTTCTATGGTTCTCAAGTGGTATTAGAGCCTGGTACTCTTGCGCTCTACATCTTGCAAGAGTGAATAATGGAGGGAACTTCCTATACAAAGACATCCATGTTTGATGGATTTGAATTTTCCTATTGAAAGGCAAGGATGTAGGGATTCTTTGAATTGGTGGAGTTTGAAGTCTAGGAATACATCCTTGGAGGCTACACATCACCTATCGACAACACAATAAGAGCCATCAAGCCTCACAACAAATGAATACAAGAGGAAAAAAAAGTTCATGTTTGATTCAAAGGCCAAAAATTATTTATATTGTAGTTTGAATAAATTTGAGTTTAATAGAGTAGCTAGATGTAAAATGACCAAAGAAATTTGGCAAACATTATAGGCTACTTTTGAAGGAACATCTATAGTTAAGTAATCCAAATTGTTAGTTTTGCAAAGTGAGTATGATAAGCTAAAAATGAGAAAAGGAGAAAAAAATAAAAGATTATTTTTCTAGATAAAATGATCTTAGTGTATCCATTAGAGGTATAGGAAAAGATCTACCTAAGAGTGATGTCATAATAAAAATGATTAGAACTCTCTAGCCGAAATTTAGAGCGAAGGTCATGGCCATGAAAGAAATCAGAGATTTTTTGACTCTCAAATTTGAAGAGCTTCAAAGTGCTCTTATTGCTTATGAAATGAACCTCATAAGCAAAGGAGGTATCTAATAAAAATCCATTGCTCTAAAGACCACCTCTAAGGAAAAAGAGCTCAATAAGCATCATGAAGGAAGTGAAGAAGAGATAGCCTTTCTCTCAAGAAAATTCCAAAGACTAATAGTTAGAAGAAGTAAGAGCTTAAATTTGCAAGGATCCAATCCATTCAAAGATAAAGAACGAGGTAAAAAAATTTTAAGTTCTAATTTTGATTCTTCTTCTATAGAATGTTGGGTTTGCAATGGAAGAGGCCATATGGTGTCCAAATGTCCTAGTAATGGTAGGTTGCAGCAAAAGAACATACCTAATGAAGAGATGAAAAAACCAACTTCTACACATGTTGGGATGATGGGGAGAAAAGTGAAGAAGAAGTGGAGGATGATGTGAAAAATTCACATCTCATCTATATGGCTCTTACAGATGATGATATTGACTCCTCAGATGATGACCTTAATGAGGAAGAAAGGTTTAATCTTTTATGCAATGAGTTGTTCTTCTTTCAAAATCTTTGCAATAAGTTGAACAAGCACATTAAAACAAAGGATCAAGAAATTTCTTTATTAAATTCTAAAATTTCTAATCTTACTAAAGAACTCTCAGACCTAAGGGCTGAGAGTGAAAAGCTAACCTTGTCTTATGAGTAGGCTAAAATAGAAATTGTAGATGTTAAGCTTGTGAATGAAAGGCTAGTAAAGGATAAAGAATCCCTTCAAATAGTATTAGGATAAGGAAGAAGTCCACATGATAAGAGTGGGCTAGGATGCTATACACATAAGATGAATCACCTTCAACAACCCCATCACAACTAAATGCTACTCCAAAGGATAATGGCACTACATTAAAATTAGAAGAAGCTTCTATCCATCAAAAGGATCCTCAAAGGTTTGATCATCCTAATCACTATTACTAGCATAGAAGGATTAGATGCTATTATTATCATAAATTTGGATGTAAATAATGGAAATGTAATTCAAAGTATTATCATATGAATAGTTGGACATACCATAGGACTCCTTGATCTTATCAAAATGCATTGATAAATGAATTTATGTAGGACCATAGGAAAGATTGGACAACAACTCAAAAGAGGAAAGGGGTTAAGAAAGAGTGAAGAGTCACAAGAAAGAAGAAAGAGAAAGAGAAGACTCTCACAAACAAATTCATGAAGAGAAGCCAAGTATTAGAGTTAGAGAAACTTTACCTAAGATGAGAAACCTTGAAAGAGGAATCTCATTCTCTAACATGCTAAATATCTTCTTTCTCCTTGTCAAGAAAGGTAGGAAAAGGTAAGTTTTTAAATTAATGATAAGTATTCTTAGGGCTATAGAACATGGTAGCCTATTCCAAATCCCATCCTGTAGAGCCTTATCTAGAGGAGATGTATACCTAAAGACATTTTCTAGGAGACATCTATTTCCATGGGATGTCTACTAATAGATGTCTACATTAAAAAGAGGATGGCTACTTGTCATATCTAGAAGCATGGTAGAGATGTTGACTATGAAAAGAAGATGTCTACCTCTAGTTTTAACTACAGAGAAGACATCTTCTTTCTCATCAAAAAGCCCTTGTTAGCATGGTTATAAACGATCCAAGTCCTCATTTTGTCCTTATTCTTTGAAGACAACCCCACAGAGATGACCAAGGCTCCACTAGAAGCAATGATTTCATTAGATATGGCCTACAATAAGATTGGAACATCTAGGGTATCACTGAAGAAGTGATCCAAAGCAAGTTCGAAAAGTGCACCAAGCACTTACATGCCCCAATTCAGGACAATAAGTGCCAAACATTGGCTTGAGGTATCTCTAACCACCAACATCATCTTTGAGCATGCTCTCTCTTTTCCCTTGCATAGGCAGAAGACGTTGATGAATTATTTTCAAGCTCTAAACTAGGCTGAGTCTATTATAATCAATTTCTTGATCCCTAAAATCTTGATTAGGAAATTTTATTGTAACATTGTAATTTCAAATGCTATGATTGGGGCTTTTACTTCCATGGTTGGGGGTTTGCTTATTGAGGTGCCTTCTCAAGTTGTGAATGCACTTGTTGGAATTTCTAGTGCTAATGTGTTTTGGGTTACCATTAATTACATGGAAGATATTTATACTAATGGTATAATTCCTATCATAAATGATGAGTTTTTTGATGCCCTGTTTGATTAGTTTGTATCTTTTGGTAGAGGTAAGATTGATAGGAATAGAATGGCTCTTGATGCTTCCACTATGTCTCTTATTGTCTTATATAATATCATTGTCAAAGGGGGAAGCTATAGTTATCTATTGCCATCCTAAGCTCTTGTGCTTTACTACCTCCTCATAGGATAACTATTGGATTTTGGTCATACTCTTTGGTAGGACATGTTAAGTTTGTATGCTAAGAAGAGAATCCTTGGGCACCCCTATCTCATCAATTTTCTGATAAGTCAAAGGATGTACCTATTTTGGAGATGCCTTTATTCAAAGGTAAGAGTAGTCTCAATGAGTATGTCAAGAAGATGAGCCACTCACATATAGATGAAGTAGGATCGAGTACCAGGGCACCTCTAGCATAGAAGAAGAAGAAGATTGCACCATCATCCATGACCCCTCCTCAATGGAGTAGGTCCAAATCTACTAAAGCATAGCTTTTATCATCCTTGAAAAAGCTTTTTCAATCATTTGGTCATGCTTTTGGGATGCTGAAAAGAAATTAGTCTTACTTTTATAAGAAAATAGATGCTGCTTGTGTACCTCTTCCTCTAGATGGGTAATAGTTCGAGTTGGTTACCACTCTTATTCTAATAGTAAGGAGGACATTCCTGTATCACTATGTCATTCTATGGTAGCTAGTTCCTCTCATGGTTATGACTAAGGAATGGATTCTAATTCTAAGCTTGATGCATCACCAGCTCATGTGTAGGAGGAGCCTCATGATCCCACACAACTTGAGCATCATGTTTCACCTTTAGATGATGCGCCCAAATCCTTTGAGTCAAAGGCTATGGAGAGTATCTTTGGGACCATGTCCCAATGGGTACCTATTTAGTAGGCTCTAGCTTAGCCTAATCCACTAGCTTCATCTTGATTTTGAGTGAAGCTTCATCCTTGAAGGACCCCCATCTAGCACAATGAGTCCTTAGATGAGGATGAGCAATGGTAGAGTAGTCCCAGCACTAGTAGTGATGATGATGATGAGGAGAATTATTGTTCATCCTGAGTAGTGGTAGACTTTGAGTTTTATGATGTGACCAAGGTTAGTGAATAGGAGCCTCAAATGCTCTCTTTTTGTTGATGTTCAAAAAGGGAAATAATTTTTGGTTGTTCTATTTTGGGTGTTCAAATGGATGCTCTGATATTTACATATGTTATTTTTGTGGACTTACACATATGTGGTTTTTGTATATGGTGCAACCATTGTATAAATAGTGTATGGATAGTTGTGGATGATTCTTGATATAGACTAATTTGATGGTGTTTCTTTTGGTTATCTCTATGTGGTGCACTTTTGGAGATAGGTCTTTACTTTTGCATTGTTTCATATTATCCCTAATTTTGAACTACCTTGAATGTCAGTGATTTTATCCTAGTCCTTGGCTACCATAGGAATTTATATAATATCATTTTTTTATTTATTGGTTTATCTCATCCATTTTCTGAAGTTTTGGACATCACCAAAAATGGGGAGATTATCGACCTTTTAGTATGTCAAAACCTTAAGGAAAATGAAGAACAAGGATGTTTGTGTGGTTGTTGTGTTTATAGGACAAGAACATGGAGACAACAAGGAGAGTCCAAGAAATGAAATTTGTAAAGAGATGTCAAAAGTGGTGAACACAAGGACCTATTAGATGTAAATGAAGATTCTAGAAATGAGAGTTACAATGAGATATCAAAGTGAAGACTACAGTGACTTAAGTGGGAGGAAGGAAAAAGATGAAGACTATAGAAAAATGAAGAAGTTCCTAAGATTAGGAATGAGCCAAATCAACAAAAGGAAGCCTTGGGAAGAAAATCCCAAAAGCTAAGAAGACATCTCCTAGAAGTAGAAGACATCTTGGTTGAGGTGTAGAAGAATCAAAGAAGATGTCTTGCAGAAATAGTAGACATCTCCTATTTGGAGAAGAAGTATACATGTAGATGTCTCTTAATAGATGTCTCCTTTGGTGGAGAGACATCTATCTTGAATTAAGGTCTATGTAGCAAGACAACCTAATCTCAAAGAAGACATCTTCCCTAGCCATTAGGTAGCCATTGCATGAATTTGAAGATGTTTTAAGAAACTTCAAGGCTACAAGAAGACTTCATTCTCTTAGGTTATGTGCAAGTCTTGTGCATGAATAATGACTATCAAAGTGATCATTGTGTACTATACTTGTGTACTTAATTTGTCATATCATTTGGTTTAGTATTGTATCTTATTATCATATCATATGTGTTGTTGTATTCAAGGTTATTGAAATGTGCCTCAAAGTCAAAAATTTGTAAATTAGTTACATTATTTCCTTGAGAATTTGTTTTTCTTTTTGTTGTCCCATTGGGATTAATGTGCTTCTTGTGAGAAGGCATCATTTTGAGCTTGTTGGTATCCTGTGGGATTGAGTGTTGGTGTAGCATCACAACACTCCAGAGTGGAGCTCAAGTTGTAAAGGTTGTGGGATCCTGAAAAACACATTTTAACCTTGTTGGGACCTTTCGGGGTTGAGTGGATTCATGGAGATGAATCACTCCAAAGAAGAGCTTAGAGCTTGTATAGGGTGTGGTATCCTTTAAACCACATTTTAAGAGAAATAAAGTCCAAAGGTCTGCAAGAAATCTATCCTTTGAGTATGAAGTAACCAAGTTGGGAAACCATGTAAAATTGATGTGTGCTTTTGTTGGAGAATTTTCATTTATGGGAACTTATTCATCCCCCCATTATAAGTTCTACAATCCTTAAGAAGTTGGTAGATAGATGTGGGAGAGCCCTCTAAGGCATTATTACAAGCATAAATAAGTTTTTTTCCTTAAATTTGGCTTTTGGGAATTCATTAATTCAAGTCATTTGAGTGCCATAGCTAGGAGATATAGAGAGTAGCGTAGCTTTCCTCTACCTTTGAAATGGATATACTTCATTGCCAAGAATATAAAAGTTCCTCTATCTTAGAGCTACTTATAAAGAAGTTAATCAAGTCAAAGAGGAAGCTCTAGTACAGTTGAAAAAGAGCCTATCAATAAAGTTATTACCTATGGCTTGTGATGCCCTTATTATTGAAGTATGTAGATGGATGGAAGAAAAAGATTATCCTTTATCCAGATATTTCTTAGAGGAACACCTAGCCATAATGGAAGAAAATTATTTTCATGGAAACTACTAGATCTAGAGAATGCCATGCTTGATGAGAGGTTTTCCCTTTATTGGGATAAATATGCCAAGGTAAGAACCATAAGGAAGACTAGAGTTAAACAAACCAAGGCTAAAAAGAATCAACAATAACAAAAATAGCAATAGTAGCTACAGGAACAAAAGCTCAAGGAACAGTAGCAACAAAAGAAGGGAAAAAGCTCATCATTTTTCCTTTTCAATATAAATTTTCCTTTGGGATATTTTATGAGAGGAGCAACTAAATCATTTAAGATTGAGGAGAAAGAAGGTAGAATCATACTGAGCTAGAATCTTTCCATCAAGCCTAAAATAGAAGCCAACTTCATTTTCCAATGCAAGGAAGATGATCCATAAATAGGGAAGCAAAAGCTTGTAATGCTAAATGAAGAGATGTTAGATATCATAGCTAATATGATCAAAGATATGGGACAAATAGTTGATGATTAGATAGCTAAATTGAAATAATTTTTGTTGCAAAATGAGCAAGAGATGTCCAACATATGAGAGAAAATGAAAAGCTTAAAAGAGGAGAATGAATAATTGAAGGCAATTATAACCATTAAGGAATCATTGGTAGAAAATAAAGAATATTAAGTAGCTCAAATGGAGGAAATATTGGCTATCACCAGCTCTAAATTAAAGTAAGACAAAAATGAAAAGGTTCTAGATTGTTTGTATCTAACTCAACTAGACTTCAAAGATGCAATTACTGAGGTTAATTACAATAGAGAACAGGTACAAGAAACTCAAGAAGAAATTAGAGAAATAAAGAAAAAACTAGGTATTTTTGTAGAGATGGATAAAAGAGCCAAAGAGCTATATGATTTAGCGAAAGGAAAAAGGGAGATACTACCACAAAACAAACAAGGCTTTCTAGGCATGATGATGGTAGTTACTGGAATCATGGGAGAAATTGCTAAAAAGAAGCTAGATTTGGAACTAGACTACTCAAATGTGGTAGCCACATTTATAAAATTAACTAACTCCATAACAAAATCAGATTTTGGAAGGTTAGGTGTTGAATATGTTCTCAAGGGGCTTAATAGCTTAGAACTAGATATAATGAACCAAGCTGTTAAAGTCCTCCTTAGTCATGAAAAATTGACATAACAGCTATCAATGGAAGGGCTCTAGATTCAAAGGATAAAAAGGATTTTTTCAAAAGATTAATAGTTGTTTAATGGCTTATATTTATATGAATAGAACCTAAGGCAATTGTAGCTTTTAATTTTTTGAAATGGTTATAACTGCCAAAGACAATTATATAAAGCCTAGAATAGATTTTGTTGGGAATCATCTTGGAAAGATGGAAGCTAAGAATAATTGACTCTTGTACAATGATCCTTTAAACTTCAATTTAATTTAGCTCGTTTGCTTCTATTCAGTGAGTCATTTTTATTTTTTATTTTTTCTTTAACATAATTACTTAGAGAGTAGTGAAATCATAGTGTGCTCTATAGTTTGTTTATTAGAATTGATAAACTACTTGTTTGAGCTAAGGGTTTCACAATTTTTGGTATTGTTGACTAACTTGAACAACTCTATTTTTCAAAGTATTTACTCATGTCAATAATAGCTCATCTTAATGCTTAAGAATTTATGCAATTCTACTATTATATCTTTTTAAAATCCATTGAATCTTGCTTTATTTTTCTTGTATTTTTTATAGACTTTTCTTCTAGGAAAGGTTGGTAATAGATTTTTCAAATTGCATCTAAGCATTAGATGAAAGAACAACTTGTGTGAGTAGCACATGATCTAGATTATATAGACTAAGTAGCTTTAATATAGTTTGGATATTGTTACTCACTGAATAGAGTAAAATGTGGCTAAATCTCTTTATTAAAGTACAAATTTCTATTAAAACTCTTAAAGTATAATATTGTAAAGATTAGATTTTATGTAACCCAAAACACATAGTTTCTCTATAACCACTAAGTTAATTTGGAGGTATTCGGGTCTTGGTGTTTCTAGAAACCAATAAACACTTAAACATGAGATTTGAAAGAATGCTTATCATTGTAATTTTTATTACAAGGAAGAGATAAATCTTGGTTTTGAATAAAGCTCTTCCCACTGTTGGTTTCTTGTTTCTAGATAAGCAACAAAGAAACAAAGATAGTCCAAAGTAACCACCAACACTATGTAACCTAGCAACTAGAATGTGTAAATCTTCTAAGACCTCTTGAATGTCCATTGAAGGAGGTTCTCTAGATTTTACTTAGATAACAAGATTGATTATCCAAAATCAGCCTTTATAATTTAGTGGGAATCATCCCAAGCCAATTCCTACATACATATCCAACCAAACTCATAAAGTCCCTAAAAGCCTTTCATTATGAACCTCTAATGGAACAGAAAAATTCCTCATCTACCTTCAAAAATGCCTATGATACTTTGTTATTAATATGACTTCTCATGATGATGAAGACTACACTTATTCTAACTTTTCTTTTGTTTATCCATCATCTTCTTTGACATATAATCTCCTTTTTCCAACTTCACATAAGCCTATTAATTTCCCTCTAGTTTTACCTTATCCTATTCCACATCCACATCATGCATGGCCTTATTACCCTTCCAAGTATATTGACCCTCCTTTACTTCCAACTCCTTCTTCTTCTGTCAAGATCCTAATAATAGCACAAAAGGAAGCTAAGAAAAACAAAGAAAAAGACAAGAAGAAGGGATCTAACCTAATTGTTCCAAACAAGAAAAGGGTATAATTTCAAGCAAATCAAGGTTTGATTCCACCATCTCATATTTTCATTCTAGCTCCTACAAGAATAAGTGTCATTCCTCCTACATTGGTGGTTAAAGAGGCTACATTTGAAGGCAAATATTTTCTCCAAATCAAAACTACTAGGAAGTCAAAAGGAATTAACCTTTCTATTTTGACCTCATTTTGATGTCCAAGGAGCATTATGTGGCATTAGAAGAGTTGTTCAATTAGATCACAGTCCCATCTAATATTCAACCACATGCTTAGGAAATCTTGCCTATTCTCAATGCTTCTAAGTATAAAGTAGATTACCTTGTATTTAGAGAAAATATTAAAACAAATTTTATGGTGAGGGTAGTGTGCTAACTTACTATCTACATTATGATACAAGTTAGCAATAATGTGATCCTGCTAATGGTGCACATGGATGATGGTGTAGGATTTAATGTTAATTCATGGTTTGTCATTAAGCATCTTTACTTAGAGAAATAGATCAAGTACTCAAATTACAACTTCTCTTTAATTTCATTTAGTGGTGCTAGAGTAGACATCATAGGAGTGATTCAATAACCTTTTTGGTAGGGAGTTGTATTGCATTTAAAGTAATATTTGTTACTATTAGAGATTTCTTTGGAATAAGTGCTATTCTAAAAAGGCCTTGGTTAGCTTATCATCATGCTTTTTCCTCTTCTTTGCACTAGGAGATCCATTTTCCATGTAGGGATAAGGTGATAGTTGTTCACATAGACCTCATTGTTTTTTTCATATTCTAGTTAGATCTTATAGAGGAGACTAGTTTAGGATCCTAACCTACATTAATTGGATAAACATCCACTAAACAAAAAATGAAAGAACTAGAGGCTACTACTCCATGATCATGGAAGGTCTACATGTTAGTTAAGACACTTAAGTATCTCACTTGTTCATAAGTAAAGAAATTCATTGCTAAAGTATAGCTAGGTAATGCTTTATTCTTCTTGTATATGTCCTCTTAATGTTTATTCTTTTTATTAATCTTTATATTTACTTTACCTATCTTTAACTTATATTTTCATCATTATTTCTTTTCTAGCTTAGATTCATTTCTATGACCAAGAACAATCATTATTATTATGTTTTATATTAATTTTGTATTCGATGCTTTTTTATTTCTGCACCAAAAAAATCACAAAAATCATAAATATAGAAAATTTAGAAAAATTCATAAACATAAAAAAATTAGAAAAAGTACAAAAATGAGAATATTTTAAAATTACAAATGCAAGAAACTCAAAAGTAATAAAGATAATGGTTCTCTATACCATGATTCCCTATAGCATAACTAATAGTTCATATAATATCTACCAAAAATATATCCCATCCAACATCCATCAATAAAAATATGAAATAAAAAAACATATTATATCCAAAATCCCATTCTACTTTCTACCATGTTCATCACCATGAATCCTATATTTGGTCAAAAAAATCTTTCCAACAACTTCTATGTCTCTTTTATCCTTTGCATCACTACTAGAACCTCTTGGAGCCTTTGCATCTACAAAAATAAAAATATTTAAAATATAAAAATCCATAAAGATACTAACATATATATATATATATATTTATATATAGTATGAGCTATAAAGATACTAACACTATTTATCAACACACATAAACAAAGAGACTCAGATAAAAATAAACTAATAACTTTTCTTGCCTATAACTATACCACTGGAAGTAGCTTCATCATCTTCCTCTCCTATGACTGCTCATAACTTAGAATCCTCATATTAGAAGAAATCAACCAATTTCTAGGTGATTTCTTTGGGTGAGAGGAATGGGTAGTCTAGGTTGTCTATTGGTATATTTTTTATATCGAAAATTCTAGGATCATGAATGCTAGACTCTTTCTTTGTTCTACTCTTCTTCCTAGTACTAGGAGCATCTATCTCTTTCTTCTTTATTTCTACATGCATACATCTTCTATCTTGTGCATCCATTTTCTTTTGCAGTTTAGGCACATCATGCACAGGAGGCTACAAATTAGGATCCATGATGGATACCTTACTTTGATCTACTATGACATGAATATTTGTAAAAATATCCATTGATTATATTTCTAACTAATAAATATGGCTAGATAATTTCTAATTATTAACTTAGAAAAGAGCAAAAACAAAAGGGTAATAAACATAAATATAAGCCAACTTACCATTGCTTAAGATGACCTTTAATTTCTTACTAACTTATCAACCGTCCCTCTAATAAAGCTCCTCTTTGTTCACATGCTTTCATACCAACCTTAGAATATCCTACAATAAAATAATAACCAAAAAATATAAAAATAAATAAAATTAAAAATTACAAACAAAACTAATCTTTTAACATAATAAAATTGTAAATAAGAAAAATAGTAACTCATCATAGGATAATGACCCTTTCTTCTTCAATCTTTTTTCTAACCACTTTATCTTAACTAAATCAGACATCTCTTTTTTTTGTGGTTACAACCCATTGGTCCTAGAATAAGATAACATCTTATCCATATCAGTGCATAGAGATCATGATTTGTGAAAGAAAATTGTTAGTCATCTTTGTGTTAAAATAGATTGATTTCTAATAAAATAATTTAAATTTTCAAAATTTACCTCCATCTTCTAGATCAATGTCCAGTGCTTCTTCAAATAGCTAATGTGCCAAGGCTGCATTATCTACCCTCCTTGCCTCCTCTACTACTTCCCTTTTCTTTCTCACTACTTCTTTTTAAGCTCTATATTCTATTTTTTCATCCCTTATCTCTTAGCATCCTTCCTTGTCTTCCTCTCTATTTCTTCCTGAGCCTTTTTTTCTTCTTAGTCGTTATTACTGTTATAAAAAAAATAAAGGTTAGAAAACATAAAATAAAAAATTTAATAAAGAAATTAAAATACTAAATTACAAAAATAATAATAATAAAAATGATAAAGTTATTAATATTTTTTAACTTACCCACATTTCCACTACCCTAGCTACTTCAATTTCTAGTTCCTCATCCTTAGAGTTGTAACTATTAATTAACTTAGCAAGGATTTCTCTCATCCCATTTACTATCTATTTATTATCCTATGTGTCCAAGGCATGCTTCCTTATTACCATCATTCCACAATTAGATTTTTAAGAACCGATTATTTCTTGGGTAGGGCTATGCTATTAGAAATGGAGGATTTGGCTACATCCTTCTACAAGGATGTTGTTACCTCCATGGGACCACCTAGTGCACTAGGGAGGGTTTTCATAATGGTGGTTGTTAGGATGTAAAATAATTCATCTTTTTACTTGGTTTCTTCAAAGTGTTTGGATTGGGATAGGTAGCTATGAGATCATGTGACCCATAGCCACCTGTAGCTTAGAGTCATAGGACAAGAATTGAATCTTCAATAATTTTTGAATTCCAAAAGGAAGATTGTCCATCCTACAGTCACTGGAAGAGAAGTTTAAAAGGATGAAGAGATAGGAGCAAGTGGAGTTAGTTGTGAATAGAGATAGGGTAGCACATTAAAGTTGAATTTGCATCTGACAATAAGCTATGAGTTTATGTGACCCACATAAGCTTGTAGGTCATAGAATTTCTACTAGCTAAGGATAATAGCTAGTTGCAATTTACTTCTAAATAGAAAATAGGAATTCATCAATGCAAGGCTCTGTGACTCAAACCTCTGTTGTAGCCCATTATAGTCCTCTAGGCCTAATTAGTCATTTTATTGTTAGGATTCAAATATTTGATCATTGGAAATGATTCACTGAGACTATTGCTTGTAGTCCCTAGTAGTGGTTAATTAGCTTTATAATTCTTCGTTAGGCTATGAGATGCAACCTAGCTATGGCTCACACCCAAGTCACAACTGTTAGCCAAATGTTATTCTAATAATTAGCTTAGTTGTTTTAATGTTGAATCAAAGTGGAATTATAAAGCATTCACCAAAAGAAGAGAGGAAGACATGAAATAGAGAATAACAACAAGATAGATAGAAGAGTTCTTAAAGAGATATAGAATTTAGAGTAATTTGGAATTGTTTTATTGAATGATGTTGATTGTAGTAGATATTCTTAAATAATAATTTGGTTATTTTCTTTCTTTCTTTAAGTGTGAATTCATATTGAGTGTTATTCATTATAATTATGGTAATTAACCTCATGTAAAATGAACTCCTTTGTTTGATTGACTCCCATAATTCTACAATGTAAGAAAAAATAAATGAATCAATATTTTGACATTATTGCACTTGTTGTGAGTTATGATGATATTTTCTCAAATTTAAACTTTGTAAAATTTCTATTTTTCTTTATTCAATTATTCTATGTATGGATCCTAATTAGCCTTTCAATTTATGTCTATTAGAATTATTACATTTTCAAGTGATGTTGATTAATTTGCAGATGTTTCTTATTAATTTGAAAATAATGATGATTTATGAAACACTTATTAACACTTAATGATTCTTGTAGTAGATTCTTGTTCTACTATTTTTCTTCTTTAATTTTCATTTCACTATAGGTTTATGGTTTGGATTCGTGAGAAAGATCAAAGATTGATTCATGATATGGTAGCTTCTTATGTACCTATGAAAAGGACTAAAAGGATTCCAATGTCATTAGAAGA
>MNCI01035004.1:80637-101508 GCA_015680685.1 Gnetum montanum | reverse complement strand
GGTAGGTTGTGTTATTTTTTGTTGAATCTGAGCCATATCAAAAAAATCCATATGAACAAAAGTTTACCTAGATTAAGAAACAATAGAAAAAATAGTTAATATGATAGTCACTTGTGTTGGAATAGGAAGAGATTTAGAGATTAGTTGATTTGGAAAATATGACCATGTATTTTGAGCAGTTGAGTCAACACATTTAACAAGGATTTTTGAGTGGCTTGTAGATGTTGAGGCAAAGCTACTAATGAAAAAATATCAAAGNTCCTATTCCAACACAAGTGACTATCATATTAACTATTTTTTCTATTGTTTCTTAATCTAGGTAAACTTTTGTTCATATGGATTTTTTTGATATGGCTCAGATTCAACAAAAAATAACACAACCTACCTTTCCTTTTAATCCACAACCTATTGCTCCATCTTCTAGCATAACTGTTCTACCACTAGTACCATATAGAACCACATTTATGTAAGTACCCCAATAGCCTTATTTTAACACAATTGTTGATGAATATTCTCGAAAGTGTAAAATCTATATTCAATGTACAAGTTGCTCAAACACAATCTATACTTTAATTATAAATTCCATAATAAGGACTTCAATAGATACCACACCCTTTGCCTCATCATTTAGTACCTCCAAGCAACCAATTTAATCAATTTTTACAATTTCAAAATCAAGTTTCTTATTAGGGAATGCCTGAACAACTTTTGTTAAAATATTTAATGGGAAGGAAATCAACTACCACTCTCTCCCCTCTTTTGTTACCAATTGGACAAGATGTTGAAATTAAAAATTTAGCAGCATTTCCCCAATTTTATGGTATAGATAAAGAAAACCCATACCATCATATACAAGCCTTTGAAACATTAATAGTCACATGTGGTAATAATGTTATGGAACATACTGAAATGAGTGTCTTTCCCTTTACTTTTTTGAGATCATGCATTATCATGGTATTGGTCATTAAAACAATACTTTATTAGGTCCTAAGAAGGATTTAAATATGAGTTTTTAAATAAATTTTTATCTTCTGCAAAAATTCATAAGTATAAAAAATAGCTCTTAGGATTTTAAGAAAAAGAAAATGAGACTTATGAACAGGCTTGGAAGCATTTTAAGAACACAAGGGCAAGGAACCCTAATCATGTCTTTTCAGAGTGTCAATTTGTAGGAATTTTTTCTTGATGGTTTGACACTTGTTACATAGAAGAGTATTGATTTTGCTTGTGGTGGCACAATCATGTGAATGTCACCTAAAGCAACATTTGATGCATTAGATCAAATAGTGAATAAGATGAAGAGTTGGCCTATTAATAAAAAGGCCAATATGTTGGAACATACAATGATGATATGTTTGGAAAAAAAAATTAAAGAAATTAATAACAATTTGTCATTTTTATCTATGTCTTCTAATACTATTGTGTAGGGCCAATCTTCTCAGTGCCAAGAGCAAGCTTCATTAGTTTGTACTAATGAGAAAATTCATAACATTAACCAACCCTAGGCTAGAGCTATCGATTTTCCTTATGCTTGTGTAATTTGTGAAGATATTGACCATACTACCCATGATTTTTCTATTTTTCCATTTATTAAAAAAGAAGAAGACAACATTGTAGCAAGTCAAGGTGGACAAGGGAGAAGCTCAACTTTGCAAGGTGGAAAATGGAATTCTAATCAAAAACAAAATTAATAGTCATGCGCTCCATTTTGGTCTAACTATTAGAGTTATAATAATAATTTTAACTAATCTTGGAGATCCAATCAAAATCTTGAATTTAAATAGCATATGCTATAACAAAATGAGAGAAAATGATCATATAATTAAGCTTATTCAAGCCCTACAACCTAAGGATACATTACCAATACAAACAGAAAGAAATTCTAAGTATCAAGGAAGAAAATAATTGCACATGATTTCTTTAAGTAAAATGAATCAATTTAATGTGGTTACTATTGATCTTCAAATTACTTTTTAAAGGTTTGTTGAGAATAAAGGATGAAAGAATCAATTTGAATGAATCTTTGCAAAGGAGCTTCCTATGAAGGAAGAACTTGATCCAGTGATTTCTTCAGATGAATCCAATGATTTCTTCAGATGAATCCAATAATTCCTCATAGGTTAGAATCAAATGAGGTTGATGATAAGCAACTTGAGAACCTTTTCAAAGATTTCATGTTACATATTCCTTTGTTGAGGGTCATTGAAGATACTCCTCAATATGGTAAATACCTTAAGGAACTTTATTCTATGAAGAAGAAAATTAGAATACCTAAGCATGTTAGCCTTGATAATAATATCAAAAATATTTTGAAGGCTAGGATACCTAAAAAGGCAATGATTTTGGTAGTCCTACAATTTTTTGCATGATTCATAATAGAAAGTTTCATCATGCATTAGTGGATCTAGGGGCTATCATAAACATTATGGCATTTGAAATCTATCAATCATTGGGTTATGATCATATTAAACCTACTAATATTACCATTTATTTGGTAGATGGGTCTACTATTTATTCGAAATGTATTGTTAAGGATATTTTGGTACAAGTATATATAGCCTTGTACCCTATTGATTTCATTGTGCTAGATTTTTATACATCTTTAATAATGTTTATCCTATGATTTTAGGTAGGCTCATGTTGGTAATAATGGATGTGGTTATCTATGTAACAATTGGATTGATAACCTTAACACTTGGAAATATGAATATGTCAATCAATTTATATAACCTTGACAAGCAATTCTAGTTTGATGAACTTAATATGCTTAATGCTATTGTAGCAAACATGGAATCTTTTGAATTATGTGATTGGGATGAGGCATATCAAGTACTAATATTGAAAGAGTATAAAGATGTAACCATGGATGAAAAAAGACAACTCCTATGTATTTAAGTGGAATATGCCTTCGATGGTAAGCATTTATTTAAGCTAAAGATTCATTCTTTTTTTATGAGTGGTGAGGAGGTAGCTTTAGATTTAAAGGAACTTGCTTCTCACTTAAAATAAATTTATGTTGAGAGTAATAAATCATTGATCATTAGTTAAGGTTTAATAACTCATTGAGAATAGAGATTAATTCAAGTTTTAATGAATTCACTTAAAGCTTTTGCTTGGTTAACTTTAGATCTTAAGCAAGGGATTTATCCATACATTATTCAACATCATATCCATTTGGACGTTGAGGCTAGACCATAACAACAACCATGTAGGAGGCTAAACCTAGCCATGAATCAACTGGTAAAAGATGAAATTTTGAAATTGCTTTAGGTAGGTATTATTTATTTAATTTCTAATTCTAACTAGGTTAGCCATATTATGGTGGTGCCTAAAAAATCTAGTAAGTAATGTGTCTATATCAATTTTCACGAGTTAAATAAATGGATAAGCAAGGATCACTTTTCACATCCATATTTAGATTAGGTTCTAGATAAGCTTCAAGGGCATGAATTTTATTCTTTTCTTGATGGTTTTAGGGGTTATAATCAAATTTTTGTTGGTCCTGAAGATCAACATAAAACAACATTTTCTACATCATGGGGGATTTTTGTGTTTCAATGAATGCACTTTGGGTTGCAAGATGTTCTTATTACATTTCAAGGGGTTAGGAAATCTATTTTTTAGAGATGAATGATTTATTTATTGAGGTTTTCATGAATAATTTTTTATTCTATGATGATTCATTCTCTAATGCCTTATATCATCTTAAGTTAGTCTTGCATAGGTATATTGATCAAGGTCTTAGATTTTTTGGGATAATTATCATTTCATGCTCTCTTTTGGTGTTATGTTAGGCCACATTATGAACAAGAAGAGAATTTTAGGAGATCCTAAAAAAATAGGAATCATCTCCCATCTTACTTCTCTCATTAATGTCAAAGGTTTACATGCATTGTTGAGACATGTTGGTTTTTACAAATGATTCATCAAGAATTTTTCATTGATTACTCAATAATTGGTGAAACTATTAAAAAAAAAAGATGTTGTTTCTAAATGGAATGAAGATTACTAAAATGAATTTGAAATTTCAAAAGGTAATATTTCTTTAGCAATAATTTTACAAGAACCTGATTAGAGCAAGGACTTTGAACTTATGATAGATGCCCCAGACTTTGTAATAAGAGCAATATTGGGTCAATGTAAAGATAATGTTTCCTATGTTATTTATTATATTTCTAAGACATTTAGCCATAATCAATTTAATTATACTATAGAGACAGAGATGTTAGTGGTTGTATATAGTTTAGATAAATTTCATCATTATTTAATTGGTTTTCATACAATAGTTTATACTGATCATGATGCTATTATGTATTTGCATAATAAATGAACTAAAATCCCTAGATTAATTCATTGGTATCTTTTGTTGCAAGAATTTGATTTTGTGAATTTTATAAGAAGGGTTTTGAGAATTTAGTGGTAGATCATTTGTCCAGATTGGAGTATAATTCATATTTGAAGACATCTCACATCTTGAATGATGTATTTTTGGATGAATATCTATTTGCTTGTTGGGCTAGGACTATTATTCCTAAAGTTAAAGATCCTTGGTATGTGGATAGTGCTAATTATTTAGTTGTATGAAAATTATCAAAATCTTGGACTAAGGGATAGGCCTTCGTAATCAAGGCACAGTGGTTCATTTGGAAAGATCCATTCATGTATAAGATTTGAAAGGCTTAGATCATTCGATGATGTCTAACTAAACAAGAAAAAGAAGAGGTAATTACTCTAAATCATAATGGAGTATGTAGAGGTTACTTTGTAGTTAGAAAAACTTCATACAAAATCCTCCATGCTGATTTTTATTAGCCTACCTTATTCAAGGATACTTATGCATATTATAAGTGATACGATTAATGCTAGTGAATAAGAGGACACATAAGATAGTAAGACACACCATAAGATATGATTTTTGGGACATTGATTTCATGGGTCCATTTTCTTCAAGTAATTCATGTAAATACATTTTAGTTTCCATTTATTATGTTACTAAATGGTCTCGTAAAAGGTAACTAGGCATGATGATGTAAAATTAGTAGTTAAATTCTTGAGAGAGGATTTAATTCCATGCTTTGGAAAGCCAAAAATTCTAATTAGTAATTAGGGAATTCATTTTGTTAATGATATAATGGAAACATTGTTACATAAAATGGGAATTACAAATCATATTGCTACTACTTATCATGCTCAATTAAATGGCTTGGTTGAAAGCATGAATAAGGAAATTAAAAATATCTTGCAGAAAGTTGTAGGAGGTAATAGAACAAATTGGCCTGATCATTGATCATTTACTTGATGCACTATGGGCCATTTATATGTCATATAAGTCATCTCTTGATTTTACCCTATATGAATAAATTTTTGATAAGCAATGTCTTGTTCCTCATATACAAAACAGGTCTTTTTGAATGGAACATCAATTGGAAATGAACTTCGATTCTTGTCTTTCTACTCTTTTATTTTCTTTGAACCATTTAGATGAAGATTTTATGCATGATTTAGATAGGAAATTTTTGCATAAGAGGTAGATGAAAATGTGGCATGATAAGAGGATTATGAGGAAGCTTTTTTGAAAAGGAGATTTAGTTTTATTACTAATATGAGGCCCAAAAACTTTGCTAGGAAATTAGTGTCGAAATGGGAGGACTATATAGGGTTATCAAGGTCTTACATAATGGTGTGATTGATATTTCGAGGCATTGTAGTTCTAAGTCCTTATTTGTAATGGCTAGTGGCTAAAACATTATTTTGGACAAGACCCTTCCCCTTTTAGTGAGATGATTATTTTAACTAATGCTTCTTTTCAGCAAGTTAAATTTAATCTAATCTTAGACCAGTTTCAAACTAGTCCTTATGAGATTGTTTGACCTTAATATTTTCTTTATTTTGATAGGTTAATAACTTTGTTGTTCTGTGCTTTATTTTTCTATAAGTATTTGGTGATAGGTATTATGAGCCAAATATTATATTTTTATTAATACTTATGCATGGTAGTGGTCATTATTGTTATTAATTCTTTGGAAGTATTTGTGGTAACATATATCTCATGGTATTTAGTGCTTTAATGAGTTAATTTGATAAAGGTTTGACTTGTCTTATGGCTTGAATTTCCAAGATCTTATTTATTAAAATCATTTTAAATCCTATATTATGAATTTTATGTTAAAATAAATAGAGGANTTTATAGACCATGTTCTGATGGTAGTGCAACAATCCCATAATTATAATAATACTTGTTGAGAAAAAAGAAAAAAGAAAAAAGAGAACTATTAAGAAATGTAGTGTGTTGAATGATAACCTCTTTATTGTTCATGGTCATAAGATAAGATTAATAATGTCAATGCATGAGGAGTCTCCATCACCAATAACTACTGTAAGTAGAGAAGATTGTTTATTTTCAAGAGGTATAGTGCCATAAGACATGGATAAGTTGGTAAATAATGTACATGAATGTCTATCGTGACAATGCCTTGTATTTGTATTATGTTTATTAGAAGTTAATCTAATTAATGATCACCTAATATCTTGATGTTCATAAGCATCAACACCTTAGTTATTATTTTTTCATAAAGTTTTCCCATTTTTTATTGCTTTTTCTTATTTTAATCCTATTTTTCATCTTGTTTTCTTTTTCTTTTTAGCCATAGAAGTATTTTGGATTAGGAAGTAGAGGTATGGTGCAACTTGCAGTCCCTCATAGTCTACCTTTGACCTCGACTATCAGTTGTGATTACCTTAATGTTATTTTAGTGAGTTGAGTTCTTGAGATGTTGTGAGATCGGCACTTCCATCGCATCTCAATTTTTAGATACTAGTTCAATTTATTAATGCAACCTATTGCGACTTGTAACCTATCATAATTGAAAATTTAGGATTTTTAGTTTCTTGGATAGTGTGGATGCCTACAACTTATAGTGTGCTACATTGTAATTTTCTATTGCTCAGCTTTCAAAACAATGTAGGTAGATGCAACACTTAGTTTCTAGATGTGAATAGGTGTGACCTATAGTTGATCATAACTCACAAATTCATTAAAATGTTTTTGCTATAGTGCTGCTGTGGATTGCAACCTATAGTTAGTTGCAACTTGATTAAAAAAATTAAATTAAAAGCATGTGTAAATAATGTAATCATTCATTCTTCCTTGTAGAGAATCATAGGTCAGATGTAAGCACAAGATTGGACTTTTACATGTGTGTCTAGTTGATAAATCTTACCTACAAGCTTCTTTCCTCACATAACATGTCAAAGGTAGGCCCCCAATTTCGTCATTCTTATTTTTTTCTAACTAGATATGTTGTTGCAAACTATTGTGAGAAATCATGCATCATGAGCATTTTTTCTAAGTGAAATTGGAAATTATAGTGGCAAAATCTTACTTTTTGTGTCTTTCTTTTTCATTGTAGATGTTGTAATTAAATTTTCCACTTTTTTTTATTTTTAATTTTTTAATTTGTAAATTAAGCCAAGATTTTTTATTCCTTGACATGGTACCTGTTTGATGGAAATTTGTTTTTTTTTTCCCTATATAATATGTCCTTTGATGTGAAAGTTGGGCTAGGGTTACTCTTCATTAGCAAGTTGTCTTATAGGATGTGTTACACATAGCTTCATGATAATTTTAATTTCTACTTTGTTATATAGTATGGGTATATTGCTTTCCTTACCTTAGTTATTATGTTGGGTTACGTTCTTATAACTAATTCACATATAAGGTTTGGGTTTAGTTTCTTTTAAATTCTAGCCCATCAAGGGCTCTCATGTGAAAGATAACCTCATCTATGTAGATAAATTTAAGCTTGTTGGCACTAGAGAGTAGCACAATGATATTTCTGGGATGATTAAAGAAAGTTGAATAACTTTTTTACATTCTTTATTTTTTCATTATATTTGTCGTGAAGTTCATCTCTAAGTAGTTAATTATATTATACGGCTTCTCATATAAATGGTTAAGGGACTCACCTTTTATGATACTGGAGATTTTTATATTTAGCTTTTACCTTTAATTATGTTTTTTTATTTATATTATGTTGGGAATAATGCAAACTTTGTTGGGAGCAAGAACATTGTTGAGATTTGTTTGGAATAGATTATGTAGTTGTTTATAGTATTTTACATATGCATGCATTATGTTGAATTTACTTGATGCATTTGTATTATGGTATAATGTATTTTCTAACCTAGGTATTATATTTTTATTATTTTGTATGTTGTACTAATATTTCTAGATAGCAAGGAACTTCTTGTGCATCGTAGCATAAGAAGGTTTGTGCATAGGAATAGTCATTAGCATCTGTAGATCTGATGTCATAGAGACATGCTCAAGAGGTGTAGTAGGAGTGTGTCCATAAGAAGTAGATGGGGCACCTCGAGTATGAGCAATGGAAGGAAAATTTCCCTATGATGCCATTGATGATACCTAGAAACTTCAAGCCTCTCATGGAGCTTGTGAACTCACAAATTGCTACATACTTGATAATTCATAATCTTGATTTTGTTTTGATGGGATGTGAGGTATTGTACAAGCATGAGGCACATTAGTTTTATCTAAATTTTCAGAGGATCTTGCCTATGTCTTGGAATTTATCAGTTGGTAGGAGGTCCTGTGAAATCAGTGATGCTTATATTGCCCAAGTCCCCAAGATGTAGGTTGGACTAAATAGGGAGCACTTGTGGTAGCATCTTTGAAGAGGGAAACTCAGTTGGCTAAGCTCTTCCCTAAGGCCATGATGAATGAATGTCCTCAAAATCTCTCACTTCATGCATGTCATGTCATTTGACATGCTAGTTATTAGTGACTTGGAGGTTCCTTGTACCCTCAGTTATCCATTCATCATTCTATCTAGGAAGGAGTTGGTGATCTAAGATGCCCATGGGGTTCCTTTCCCATCTTAGTATTGTATCAACACTTCTAGAATTAGCCACTAGCCCTACCCATCAAGGAGATTATTTTGTGGGGTGATTGCTAGTTCCCAAATCTAGGATACAATTTCTACACTAAGTGGTTATCCTAGACATGGTATGAGGAGGTTAGGTGGATTTCTAACCTATATGTCCCTAGTGATAGGGACAAGGTTGCTTGGAAGGCTCATTATGTAGAGGAGCAGCATCAACAATTCTAGCAGCATAACATGATAGGTGATGACTAGGCTTTGATAGGAGTCAAAGCAAGGATCATGGTATAGTTGGATGCATTGGAGGTAAGTCTCATAACACATTATAATGAGATGGAGACTCATATACATGACTGATGTGACTAGTTGAAGAGAAGGTAGTATCAACTCACCTCCAATGTGGAGATCCTTGGATGTCATATATTCTCCCAAATAAGGAAGCTATAGCACTCCTTCAGCCATCTAGAGGTTGGTAAGTAGGTGGATCCAAGGTTTGTACCAATGGGCTTACCTATCACCAACAGCAAGTAGGTTGGGCCATCTAGCCCTATGGACCAAGTGGATGATGAGGTTACTAAAGAGGATTTTATGAGTAAGGAGCCTAGAGAGGATGCTTCTCAACCTTCTTCTTTAGCAAAGGCTCTTGCACCTCCTCCAAGAAATGGCTCAACTCTTCTAGATTGAGCATTTTTTTCTGACTTCCTCTATTTCTTATATTTTTTCTTTGTATACTCATAGGGTATTGTGATATATGTGTGCTAATTTTATGCTATGCCTTATTTACTATAATTTTCATTAATTCATGTGCATTCTTTAGTTCTCTTTTATTGGGATGATAAAGAGCTAGTTAGGGGCTATGTTAGGATGTGAATTAATGCTCATTTTTACTTGGTTTCTTCAAAGTGTTTAGATTGGAACAAGTAGCTATGAGCTCATGCAACCCATAGCTGCTCGTAGCTTAAATTCATAGGCAAGGAATTGGATCTTTAATAATTCTTGAATCCTAGAAGGAAGACTATCCATCCTACATTTGTTAGAAGGAGGAAGAGAGAGAAGAAAGTGAAGTTAGTTGTAAATAGAGATAGTGTCATGTCCCCATTCCCAAATGATGCAGTTGCCTAATGAAGATGGTGTCTCTTCATAACAAGTGTTATTGTCATCTTAACAAGACTTGAAAGGGTAGTTGTGATTAAGATCCAAAAGGGCATGTTGTAATAATGAACGTCTCTCTTGAGGTAACCTTTGGGGGTTTGATAGAAGGCATTTATACTCAGGGTTAGAGGTCATGCCAACATGGAATGGTAGAGTTGGTATAGGCAAGTCATGGGCTGGCAGAGCTAGTATAGGCAAGTATAGGAAGCTAGGTGAAGTGGGATAGGAAGTGGACTAGCCATCCCTTTTGGTCGGGTTATAGGCATAACCATGGTGGTAGTGTTGGATTGCCTCTAAGGGATAGATGCCAAAGGAAGAAAACCCCAAGGAACACTCTTAGAGCACGATTCGGATATGCTATTCCATATCAATAAAGCATTCTTTTCTTTCTTCTTTTGCATTTTTCCTATTATTTCCTTTATACATAATGTTGAATATCACTTATATTTCACATTTGATATATTTTCTTTGTATGCATAATGTCTAATATATCATATATTTGATGTTTTCCATGACATCCAAGGATGAGATGTCATAATTGGTATTAGGGTAAAACACAACCCAAGGACCATTCAAAATCATGCGCCAATTACAACATGAATCAGATGATGAACTTTGAAACCACAGCACATGGAAAGCCATTGATCATCACCATATGTACCATATGTTTGTGATGCAATTTAGAAGATACCTTTCCATTGACTTTAAAAATAATGGATCAAGCATCTAGATCCCAACAACCAACAAAGTTTCTTTCTTGGACATCATTAACTGATGAAGATTTGATCATAGCTCATCAAAATTCATCAATTACAAGAGATGTTGGTAAGATAATGATACACCGGTCTAGGTAAATCTTACCCATATTAATACTATAATTATTAATTAATTAGGATTATTGTTAAATTTCTTTCAAGTAAGTTAGTAACTATAACCTAAATTGATCTTGTTTTGTTGAAATTCACTATCCAAGTAATCTAGAAGATTCTAAGTTACCATATGTTAGCTTAGAAATGTTAACTCAACAAAATAGCCCAGTTTGGTATTTTTAATTTCTAAACATTTTGATTCATTTTTAAACTCTAAAAATATGTCCAATGTGTAGTACTCGTTAAGATGATTCCAACAGTAGAAATTTTGTCTCAATTGGACTTACGGTTTGGGAGATATTGATGTTTAAAGTATCTCATTATACATGCATTAAAATAATATTAAATTATTAAATTATTATTTGAACAGAAAATTTTTTCAAAATTTTAGGGTCGGGAATCAACTCGAAATTGTTGTTTACCCATATCGAACCCCTACCCTGTCATCGGTTGAACCACCACATTAACCAATGAGGGAAGGTGGAATAAAATAATAATAAAAAAGTTAAAAAAAAATCAAGTAGGAAGTCTCAGGTTCAAACCTAAGCCCCAAAAATATTTATTTAAATGATTTTGAAAAAAAATAAAAAAATAAAAATAATAATAAATTTTTGTTAAAAAAATTGGTCGTGGTTAGGCTTGTGGCCAACCATGGCCAAGCCACCGGTAGGTTGCAGCAAGGCCCTCGACTAGGCTTGCAGCCAGTTGCTGCGAGGACACAATAGTAAAAGACTGGTCCTTTGGGCAAGCCCCAAAAGGGCACTAAAAAAATTAAGCTCGCGTGTCTCCGTTGCCTCTGTCTGCGTGCCTCCATCATCGTTACTACTTTACTCTGCACCATGCCACACAGGTAAACCTTTTTCTGCACTGCTGTGCAACTAAGTTTGTCATCATCATTGCTACATGCACTCAAACCCTTGAATGTCATAGCAATAGTACACGTGCAATTGATTCACATGCATAACTCTACTCGCATCGCACAACCCTACCATAGCTTAGCTGTAGCTATAGAGGATTGGCCTGTCATGTTGCACCTCACACTATGCACACCCCATCATGCCTCATGTTGCACCTGCTACACTGCACCATGTCTCACACTACTACATTGTATCACTCTACACCACCTCACCTACCAATGCCATGTCTATCACTACTACCTGTTGCTTGCCCGTTGCCTGCCACACACATTGCCCATCACCCCCTCCTACACCATCCATCATCACCTTCTGTGCCACCCATTACTACCTCCAGTGCTGCCCATCACTGTCTCTAGTGCCATCCATCACTGCCTCCAGTGTTTCCCATCACTACTTCTAGTGTCATCCATCACTGCTTCTAGTGTCATCCATCACTGCCTCTTATGCCATTCATCACTGCCTTTCATGTTGCCCATCATTGCCTCTAGTGCCATCCATCACTACCTCTCATGCTACCCATCACTACCTCCAATACCACTGATAACCACAAATTTTCCGTTATACCAATTTTTTGTCAACTGATGAAAAAATTTGAAACACCTGTCAATTAACAAAGAATCCAAATTTTTGTCATTGAGCTATTAGTTTAAATCAAGAACTTGTGAAAATAGTTTTCAAAATTAGAATTTGGTGTAGTGGTAAAAATAGAGATAAAAATTTCACAATTAAGCATGCTTGCTCTGGAGTAGAACTTGGATGGATGACCTCTTGGGAAGTCTTAGTTTTCACACCAAAGTACTTCCACTCTGGAAGTCATAACTTTTGATTTGGAAAAACCTTTTCTTGGTGAACAAAGAGTCATTTCCTATAGATTTCAACCTTTCCTATATAATGGTGAAGTCAGATTCATCCCAGGGAACCCCCAAAATTTGGTTTTTACTCCTTGCTCAATATAGTGCCTCGAGATCCTCAAAAGTTTAATTTTCACACAACTTGAGTATACAATGTACATTTTCAACATATGAATAGTATTTTCTAAAATTTTTCACCCTTATAAACTCAATGGTGAGGTTAGATTTATCATTTGGACACCCTATAATTTAATGATATTATAAATTCAACATTTTACACTTTAAGATTTAGTACATAACCCTTGCAGATAGTCTTAAGATCACTATGGCATGTTATTAGTTACACTGCTGGAGTCAGTATTCCCAAGGGGGTAGAAAGGTAATCAAAAATAATATAGTTAAATATTACTAAAAATCAAGTAATGTAATTATATATTACTAAAATTAGGTAATATAATTATAAAATTAGATAATGTAGTTAAATTAGTTGGGGAATCAGTTGTTGTATCAATATCAGTCAATTATTAGTTAATGATCAGTTGATGTATTAGTTGGAGAATTAGTTTAAGAAATAGAACAATATTCAACCATCAATAAAGGGTATATTAATCTATTATGCAATCAAAACATAGGGCAAAACAACATGGAGACTCAAAATGTCATTTGAACAAGGAATATGATACTCATGAAAAGAAATGATGTAGACAAGAATCCAAGAATAGGAATGAAAGTTGCAACATACAAAATGCTTGTAAGATCCCTAGTGAGTGAGAAAAAATATTTGCTATGTCCATCATGGGCCTTGAATTGGCACAAATATTGATACCTATGCATTTTAGCAGAATTACAAGATTTGGATGTAGATATCTTATGCTTACAATAAGTCTTACCATGGGAATTTCTATATCAATTCCAACAATATTTGGAAAATATGAGATATAGTGGAAATTCTTCTTTTGAGCTGTGTAGATTAGCCTATTGTAGAAATCACAACATGGATGGTTGTGTGATCTTTTATAAAGAAGCCAAGTTTGAATTGGTACAAAGATTTGAATGGAGTTTAGAAAATATGATTTTTGAAATTCTAAAACTTCAAGTAATGGGAAAGAAAGAACAATCAAGATTTTGGAAAAATCACATAGCCCTGGCTATGATTCTAAAAGTTCATCTATTAGGAAGATGTGTATGCGTGGTTAACACATATTTAATCACCAAACCAACATGTTCAGATGTTAGACTTTGTTAAGGAGCATGCTTGATTAAGGAAATAGAAAAATTTTTGAAGAAGAAGTTATCCCTAAGTTGTACTGATCTAGTTCCATTTATTCTTTGTGGAGACTTTAATGCAAAATTTGGAAGTAGAATTTATCAATTCTTAAAATATGGATCTGTAAAGAAATCTTGGGAAGATGAACCTAACTTGAAAAAGATGTTTCCATTAATTCAACATGAAATCCCATTAGTCAGTGCATATTCTGCTTACTTTTAATCTTCAATATATAAATTAGACTCTAGAATTCAAAAATAGATGATGTTGATGGATAACACTTATCAAGAACCATAGTTTACAAATTACTTTGTTATGATTAANAAAATTATGTAAGTATCAAGAAAGAAATATTTAATTTTCCATATATTTTTCTCAAATATATTTTATTTATAGAATAAGCAAGAAACAACTTCAGGTTCAAAAGAGAAATAAAATTATTGGAGCATAGGATCAAGAAAGAAAGTGTTGGAGTTGGAAAAAGATAGAGAATGTGGATTTGTTCAAGGATGAACAAAAGCTAAGGGGGGTAGATTGTCACATCCACATTCCCAAATGATGTCGTTGCCTAATGAAGATGGTATCTCTTCATAATAAGTGTTATTATCATCTTAACAAGACTTGAAAGGGTAGTTGTGATTAAGACATGAAAGGGCATGTTGTAATAATAGACGTGTCTCTTAAGGTAACCTTTGGGGGTTTGACCAAAGGAATTTATACCTAGGGTTAGAGGTCATGCTAGCATGGAATGGTAGAGCTGATACAGGTAAGTCATGGGGTGGAAGAACTAGTATATGCAAGTCATAGGAAGCTGGGTGAAGCAGGATAGGAAGTAGACTAGCCATCCCTTCTGGCAGGGTTATAGGCCTAACCATGGTGGTAGTGCTAGATTGCCTCTAAGGGATAGATGCCAAAGGAAGAAAACCCCAAGGAATACTATCAGATCATGATTTGGAAATGCTATTCCATATCTATAAAGCGTTCTTTTCTTTCTTATTTTTATTATTTTCACATTTGGTATATTTTCTTTGTATGCATAATGTCTAATATATTGTATATTTGACGTTTACCATGACATTTGGGGATGGAATGTCATAGATAGAGTAGTACATTAAAGTTGAATTTTCATTTAGTAATGAACTATAAGCTTATGCAACCTACATCAACTTGAAGCACACAAAATTTCTACTAGCTATGAATTGTAGCCAATCACAATTTACTTCTAAATAGAAAATAGGAATTCATTAGTGAAAGACCCTATGACTTATATCTTTGTTGTAGCACATGGTGATCCTCTAAGCTTAATTGGTCACTTGAACATTAGGATTCAAATATTTGACCATCAGAAATGGTTCATTTATACTATTGATTGCAATCAATGGTAGTGTTAATTCGCTTCATAATTCTTTGTTGGGCTATGAGATGTGACCTAGTTGTTGTGTGCACCCAGGTTGTAGCTATTAGCTAGACATTATTCTATCCATTAACTAAAACCATTTTAGTGATGAATTGAAGTGGAATTACAAAGCATTCACTAGAAGAAGAAAGGAAGACATGAAATAGGTCATAACAACAAGATTGACAAAAGAGTTCTTGAAGAGATATAGATTTTAGAGTGAATTAAAATTGTTTTATTAAATGATATTGATTGTACTAGAGATTATTGAATAATACAATAGTTGTTTTCTTTCTTGCTTACGATTGAATTCATGTTGAGTGGTCTTCACCATAATTCTAGAAATTAATCCCATAGAACTTGTAGTCCTCCATTGGATTCACTCTGATAATCCTACAATGTAAGAAGCAAGAAATTAATAAAGAGTAGTAATGTGTTGATACAAAGGACAAGAGAAATCTTCTTCATGTAACACCTTTTCATTATAATCAACATGAGCTAAGAGCTTTGCAAAACATCACAACATATCATAATAAAAGCTATAGTTTGTGGAATTTCTAGAGTTTCACCATTCACAATGTTAATGTTGATTAACTTTCTAAACACACTGTCATCTAAATAGCTATCCCAATTGTAGTAAGTACCATGAACCATGAAATTGTAACTTAAAGTGAGCATAAGTAGTGAAGCTATCCTATATTATTTAAACTTACTATAAAATACTCTGTTAATAAATGTATGAAAAATACATACCAAGTTATGATTCTTACACTTGGAGATGTTATGAGCTAAATCACCATACTGAGCCCAATTTTTGATCATCTCCTAACTTACTACTAAAAGTTTATCATTTTTCTCAACTACTAGCCTAACATTGGGGAAATCAAACTAGTGCCTCAACAAACCCCAATTCTAGAACAAGATAATTCCATTATCCTAAAATTGAAAAATGAATAATTATAGCTAGTTACTATAACATCTTACCATAAGAATCATATCTATGGGTGAGATGTTAGGAGACCTTATTATGAATAATGGAATTAATCCTATGAACTTTAAGTTGGAAAGGCACTTTCTCCTAGGTTCATCCACTAGCCATTAGTAACTCACAAGAGTGTTGTGTATATTAGCTTACAAGCTTTACTATTTTACATTCCCAAGATAAATGTACATAATCATAGATGTTTTTTATCATATCTACAAAAGTAAAACATGGATAACTAAATGCATGCCATGCATATATAGAAAAATCAAATATAGATAAAATAAAGCTAAGTACAAACATGAACCTTAGAAAATCAATGATGTACAAATTACCTTTAGATAAAAAACGAATGTGTGAACACTTAGGTTATTTATCTCTTATTCCAAGATCAAGAATATCATAGAAATCATGAACTAAATCCACTTGTAAGAATTCTTGGTATCACTTGTGTTTATGGACATTAGCCACCTTATCTAAAAATTAAGGAAATATAGTAGGACACTAGTTCTCTCATAAGATTTTCTCGCTCCTTCCAAATCTCTCTTACTATATTCTTGGTCTTCCTCTATTTCTTTTTCTATATTTATTTTTCTATCATCATTTTTCAATATTCTTTCATATGATTTCCTTTTTTCTTCCTAATCTCTCATACTTCATTCTACTCATACTTCTTCTTAGAAACATATTATGATGAGGGACTTTATTAATAATCTATCTTTTACAAAGAGCAATAAGTGTTCTATCAATTTTTTTATTTCATGTGAGCATGTGTTGAGTATGAATTGGTTAGGAAGGAAGTTTATTAATTAATCATTATCAACATCAATAATTAGAGCATGAAATTTACTCATACCTTACTTCTATGGTATAGTAACTAGCTTTGGTATATTTGTGAAGTCTCCCATTTCTACCCCTATGTTTATTATCTTCTCTTGTTGCAACTTTATTTTTCATTCCATATACCTCTAACCTCTTCATCCTTTCTCTAAATTCCTATTTCTATCTTTTTTCCTATCCTCTCATCAACACAGTAGTGAGAATTAAGTAACCTTATTTCATTTTGCTAAGGGTGAATTGAGGTCTTAAGTAGGATAAGATGTGAACATCATAAATGACATTTTTATGGTCATCTTGTATGTAGGATTTTATCATGCTTCATTTCTGTGGTATAGCACCATACTCATGATTAGTGTATAGGAGATATTATAATTTTATCTCTTTTTTTCCCACTTTTTTCTATCTACTTTTTCTTTTGTAGGTTCAACATTTTCCAATCATCCACTTCTTAATGGATCATCTTTCATCACTTAGTAGCATTCATTAAGAGAGAACAATGTTATACTCACTTTCTTTGGTTCACCAATGACTAGGTCAAGTGGGGTCTTGACATCTTTCCACATAAGTACAAGAAACAAAAACCACCAATTCAACACTTTAAGACATGTTCAAAGCTCCTATAGAACTCTAGGAATCATCCAATTTCATAATTCAAATTATGAACTTCATTCTTGGTGACCCCTAGAATCCATGTTAGCTACAATCTTGTTAACATTACTCCACCAAACTACATTTATTGACCTTTTGGTATGTTAAAAACCTTGAAAACTGGAGAATTTGTTAGTGAGTTTTTGAGATCTTGCAAGTCTAAAGAAGATGAATTTGGCATATTAAGGAGACCGAGATAAGAGCAAGAATTGACAACTTGGAATACTAGAGTCCAAAAAGAAGATGTAAGGATTCACAGGGATGTAAGATGTACCAAATCCTAGAGATGATGTCTTGGAAACTAATAAGACATCTTACACTATAGAAAGGCATCTTTGCTTAGAGCTATATTCTTAGGCAAGACATCTCCTCAAAATAGGAAATGTCTCATGCCAATTCAAGATGTATTATGCAAGATATCTCATGTAAGACATCTTGCCAAAAGTTAAGACATCTTAGGACAAGACAAGACATCTTACCTACAAGGAAGTAAAAACAACAAGATATCTCAAGCTCATAGAAGACATCTTGACTAGTCATTTCTAGCAGTTGTACAGATTCCAATGGGTAGATTGAGAGAATAAGACTATAAAAGAAAGATATCCTAAATGGAAAAGTAAAATAATTGTATAAGTAATCAAGTAATCAATTATATACTTTTTTTTAAGAAATATTATTCTTCAATTCTTAATAATTTTGTTGTATGCTATGTGCCCTAAAGCAAGGAATCATAAGTTTAGTTCACTCATTCTTTGATCATTCTATTTTTTGTTATAAGCCCTGAGGGGCTAGATGTGCTTCTTGAGGAAAGACATCCTTTGATCTTATTGGAAGCTTGAGGGATTGGGTATGTTTTAAAGTGAAAACACTCCCAGAAGAGCTTAAGATTTTGTAAAGGTTATGGTTTCTTTGAAACAACATTTTGAAGAAACAAAGTCCAAAGGTATGCAAGGATTCTACCCTTCGAGTGTGGATGTACCCAAGTTGGAAAATCATGTACATTAGTTATGTAAGAATTATGTATTATTAGCTTGAACTTATTCAAACCCCTTTATAAGCTCTTAATCATCAATATTTTGTCATTAAAATGGATCTCGTGAGAACCTCAAATAGCACATCCTAGCCTTTCATGGCTTTACCATGATCAAATTTGATGATTTTAGATAGTTTGATTTTGAGGCCTTAAGACGTATAAAAATCCTAACTCTAGAATAACACTGATCTTGACGTCAACATTAGTAATAAAAATGGATCCTTAGGTGCCCCAAGGCACATCCTACCTATGGTTCAACTTCTTCCCAACTTTTCTAGGCTTCTTGATGATTGGTTGACATTAGTTATGGACTTTGGAATGGCAACTTTGGTAACATAAAAGGTATTTTTGGTAGTTTGGAGCTTGAAAATTTTCTAACTCTATAGGTGACACTAATGCTAATGCAAACATCACCATGATGACATTATCATGATATCAAGTATTTACAATTGATACTTGATGCTCTTTCTTCAGCTCTATAGGCTCGTCAACATCCTATAAACATCATTCCAATATGTTTTTACTTCAAGGTTTCCATATTAGAGGTCATAAATATTAACATGATAAAAATGAAAAAAATATTACTAGATACCATTGATGCTAACATTAGCATTAGGGCTAGTGCCTGTGGGACCTACATCTTCATGTTCATGTTCATTTTACTCAGCATGCAATAAAATTTCCTAGCGTCATATCAATTTAGGCATCAAAATAAGCTCTAGAAGGATGACACTTGAAAAAATTTTCAAAAATTTGACTAAGTGTTAATGAGACTTTAATCAGCATCTCATCAATTCTTGGAAGTGGATACTTATCCTTTTTTGAGGCATCATTCAGATTTCTAAAGTCTACACAAAGCCTTATATCACCATTTTTCTTTCTCAATGGAACAAGGTTAGCAAGCCATGTCGAATATCATACTGGATATATGATTCGTGCTTGCAACAACTTCTTGATTTTAGCTTCCATAGCTAGTTCAAATGATGGATTAAATTTCCTTTGTTTTTGCTTGACTGTTTTGCAACCTTTTATTAAAGGAATCTTATGTGTCATCACATCTTGCCTAAAAGCTTTAAGATCATCATAGGACCAAGAAAAATTGTCCAAATTATTCCTTAGACATGACAACAAATCTTGCTTGAAATTCGAATCCCTTTCCTTTGTAACATTCAACATCTTGGGCATCTTGTCTAACCCAAAATTCACTTCCTCGAAAGTTTGACTATCTGGGTTTTGTAAATCCTTTCCAGTATGTAAATTTTTCTTGAACTCGTGTTCCAATTCAATCATCTTTTTCGGAATGGAATTAGCTTTGGAATTTGATGATGTTTCAAGTATCACTTGACCCTCAAATTCTTATTTATTTTTCATAAATCTTAGTACTTGATCATTGTCTTCAAATACTTGTAAATGTCTTATATTATCTGATACTGATGGCTAATGTTCTTCTTCAATCATAACATCTTTGTAACTCTATAATAATTGCATATCCAATGTTGAAGCTGCCTTTGCCACATCGTCTGCTATAAGATTCTCTACTTTGTTTATATGCTCTATTTGGCAATGTTGAAATTGATCTAACATCTTACAAGCAAGTTGCTTATAAGGTCTTAAGAATGAACTCTTTACGACACAGTTACCTTTTACTTGTTCACAGACTAATCTTGAGTCTCCTTTTATAGTGATTTCTTTGATCTTTTTGTCTAGAGCTATTCTCATACCAATACATAAAGCTTCATATTCAGCCTTGTTGTTAGTGCAAGGGAAAGGTAAATGAATTGCTTTGAGAATTTCAAGTGAACCATTATTTAATATAACTATACCGACTCTTGCACCTTTTGAATTGCATGAACCATCAAAGTATAAATCCCATTTATCCTCTTGCTTTGACTATTCTTTTTCAGAACTATAATTTTCTTGGAGTGTACAAATTTTGTTTTCAACATCTCCTTTTTTAGCCATTTTACTTCTTCCATTTGAAGTAATATTATCTATCATCAAAGGTTCACTATAGATGTA
>MNCI01035004.1:0-56392 GCA_015680685.1 Gnetum montanum | reverse complement strand
TTTACTCTCCTATGGGAACTTTTGTACACATCTTTAAGTTCATTCTTTATTTATTTAATAAAGTTTATAGTTTAGTTTATGTACAACTGGTATTCATTTGAGTTTTAGATCTATAATTTTTACATTCATACAACCCCTATTTTGCATCTCCCTAAGTCCCTAGGTGATCTACTAGATTGTCCAAGGTTCCTTGAATTCCAATTTTTCCTAAAAGCCCTAGGAATTCAAGGTTGAGGCTGCTTGTGGTTCAGAATCCTTGATTTTCCAGTAACCAATATTTTCTGTCGCAATAGGTAGTTAGAGCATCCTTGCCTCGCATACTCTACCTACATTTTCTAGATGAAAGTTAGGATGATAAGGAACATGCCATAAGTTTCCAAATATCTTCAAATGAAGCTAGAAACATCTCAAGAATCTTGAAACATGCATCAATACTACAAGTGTAAAATGAAAGGATAAGATGCAAACTTGAATGGTAGAAAGCTTAACCATGTGCACAAAAACCATAAACATAGGGTTCATGAAACACATACCAAATATAGGGATTACAAGTGACTTATAAAATTTCATTGGATGACTCATCATTCTACCATGAATGAGTTAAGCTAGTTTCATAGCTTTAATGCCCAAAATACAAGACTAGAACTAGACTTATGATATGATCAATATGGAGGGATATAACTAGATAGATGTTGGAGTAGCTTCATTGCAATAGAAAATAAACTTCAAACTCACTAAATCCAAATATCATGCAAGAAAAATCAATATGATAGAAAATAAGAAAACTAGCTATCTTTAAATATTGAAAAGAATATTACAATAGGGTTCCACAACCCACAACATCATCCAAACACACTTTCACTACTCAAACAATGCTACAGAGCATGAGCCTCTATAACCACATAATGATCATTCTTAATGTGAGACATAAACAAATGAGATCTCTTCCATAACTCAAAACTAAGACCTCACCTTATAACTAAGACACAAGAACACATTGGCCAATACACCACACAATTGACCTTGGAGTTGTAACCACATATGCACTAACTTTATGTGCTCTCTCACACTTATCACATATATTAATTCTCTTATTAAAGATATCACCAATCTCATTGTTATACAAGCATGAAAAAACAGTAATATTTTCTAGAAAAGAAAGATAAGAAGCTTAGAAAATCTTTCTTAAGCTTAGCTTGAATATCCCATGATGTTTCTATCTTTTTCTTGATCATTTCAACTATTTTGCAAGTTGGAATAGAAAATTTTATATGTTTCCCTACTCGTTTGGGTCATTCATTATTATGCTTTCTTGGTAGATGTGATGTCTTACATATGCTTGAGATCTATCCATTGTAGTTGGGACATAGCTAAATATGGTACATATTAGCTAAGGCATCTCACTATTTCTTGGGTGTCTAATATAATTTGAAATGTCTCACTCTCCTATGAGATGTCTCACCAGAGATGACTATTTTTTATCCAAAACATCTTCCTTGAATTTGGAACATCTCTTGCATGTTCAACTCTTGGCCAAGATGTTCCCTAACTTGTATATGTTTTTCTAGAGCTCAAAATCTTACAAAAACCATTGTAGAAAAAACAAAGAAGATCGAAAGAGGTATCCCTATACCAACTCTTCCATCTTCTAAAAAGTAAACTCATGTGAACAAGGAAGTATGGGTTAAATTGATTTCCAACTCATGAAGTTTGGTCTCATGGATACATACAACATCATCAGTGGATTGATTCTTCCAATGGATTAAGTACTTATGCCTCTTCACATCATTAGTTCTTTAAGCTTCCCTCCACTTAAGTACAATTACCTTCCTCTCCACTAAAGGTTTGGATTGATCAATAGTCCTTTGTAGGTCTCATCATTAACGAGTTCATGATACTACATAAGATCTGAAACATTAAATACCAAAAAAAAAAGCCAACATCATTTAGTAAGTTAATTTCAAAAGAATTATCATTAATTATGGTCCTAATTATAAAAGGACCCATCTTCTTGGATTTTAACTTGAAGAAGTTGATGCCTCATATCCCCTTCATCTTCAAGTGCACCTAAGCCAAGTCATCATTAATAAAATTTAACTTTTGTTTACTCTCATTCCTCTTGAGGACTCTCTCTTTAGGCAACATGACATAATAAGTTTTTCCACCTTTTTGGTTGCCCATCACACACATAATGCAAAATATTCAACAAGGATTTATTGTAACAACATATATTTTTAACCACTTTTATTATCTTTATCTTTCATTAATCTTTGTTAAATTTAGATTTGTAGATGATTTGATCTCATCACCTTTAAAACATTAATGATTGCACTATGTTATATTGTGAAATATTTTAATTAGCTTTTATTTAACCTACCTTATATTTTTATGATCTTTCCATATTGAAATATTCATATTTTAAATTCATATTGTTGGTATCTACTAACATCTTTTGTTAATATTCTTTTATTAAGATTTTGGATTTAGATGCTACTAATTTTTTTGGAGTTTCTTGCTAAAGAATAGGTTGATGGAAGGTGGCACAAGTTGTGGACTAGAGCATGGATTTTTTTTAGAAAAACATATTTTAAAATTTTTTTACAAAACTTAATTCTATTTTCTTTTTTTGTGTGAACTAGATATTTTATATTACTACCAAACTCTTATTAAACTTTTCATTTGATCATGTGTATAATTTTTGAAGATAACCCATTGGAAACCATTGTTGCTATATCAAATAGAATTTGTAATCTAGTATTTAATTATGAGTTCTCATGTTCCTTTGAAATCAATTACTCTTTTTCATTGGTTGTGTCTTCCTTCCTTTTGGTGATTAGATTCCTTGGCGTTCATCTCATGTGGTGTAGTTCAATCTCCATTGTAGCTTGGTTTACTGAGGTAGAGTAACCAATCCAAGCTTTGTTTTTTGTTTTTCAATTTCAATGTTCTAGTTGTTGCTTTGTAATTACCCTCTTTCTCATTCATGTTTCTAAAGTCTAAAATGAATTATTATCCTTTGGTGATCTTTTGTGGCCTTTTTGCTCTTTTTTCATCAAAACAAGACATCTTGAAGGTGAGGGAGACATATTTACCAAAGCACTAGGAATTTCAAAAAATGTATCTTTGGTGGAAAAGATGTCTTTCCAGAGATATCTCTTTAGGAGAATGACATCTAGTAAGAGAGATCTTCCTAGAGAAGAAGATGTCTTTAAAAATATTTATCCTTTGGACTAGAGACATCTTCCCAAAGATGTCTCCTGGTAGGGTAACATGTCTCACCTACCAAGACTATTTAGAAACCTACATAAATTGATATTTGGAGTTCTGATTTATGTTCAAACAAGTCTTGTTTGATATTGGGATATCTTGAAGTCTTTGAAACACACATATAAACACCTAGAATTATGTAAAACATGTTATTTTATGGTCATCTTATGATTACCATTTATCTTGCATGTTTTATGCTATTTTCATAATCTTTTGTGTATGCCTAATTTTCAATGTCTCTTTCTGACCTCCTAATAATATACCATTATAAGATCGATGGGTAAGCATTATGGAGAGTATAAGATGACCTCTAGAACTTGATCCACATTGCTTATGATTGTACATTGGGTGGCTAGATCTAAGTGTCAATAGGTAGGTATTATGAAAAGTAAGGATGGTGCCCTTGCTTAACCCACATTTCCTATGATTGTACTTAGGTTATGACACTAGGAAAAGCATTATGGGAAAACTATGTAGCTAAATATGTTTACTTACATCATTGTGAATATCATGTGGCTAGTTTTTGTAATGTAAAACTAAAGGATGGGTAATCTATATGAGTTTGTTTCTAGGTTTAGTTTGTCCAAGAGAGGTAAGGTTGATCAACTAGTCCTTAAGAAGGATGACTGCCATCAAAGATAGGTGAGACTATCACATACCAAGAATCTTTGTAAATGATTGATTCTAGTTCATTATCGGTTTTCCTAACTCTTAATGTTTTGTGGATATCATGATTTTAGATATGACTTTTGATATATAATCTAATGGAACTTGAGATGGATTCTTGTCCAACATGTGCCTATTCATCAACTTGTTTTAGATGCACCAAGGTGGTTAGCTCTACTAGAAGATTTCTAATCCTTCCTTCATGTGTGGATCTAGATTCAGGTGGTAGAAGATAGGTTCTAGATGGTGACCAAGTTAGATCTTAAGAGTCTCTATGTTTTTCTGATTTTTCTTGTGTTTTGTTGATGGTCATGATGTATTCAAGCTTTTATAATTCTGAATTATAAAAATTCTCTTTTGAGGCTATGAACATGTCATCTTTTGAGATTCTTTGATAGTTTAGGAACAATGGAATTGTTGCTCAAAGTACTCTGATGTATTATTGTTTAACCATGCATTTTGGTTAAGGTTTATAATGCTTATGGCAATTATTATTTTTAAATATAAGCATTATGACATCATATATCCATGTTATAAGATTTGAGTAATTAAAATCATATTACCTAAGTATGAAATTTTTGGGTATGACAAGTTGGTATCAAAGTATGGTTTTTAGATCATTAATCAGATTTTTTAGTTTTTGTAGATGCCTCCAAGAAGAAGAGAGAATGTTGAGGCAAATTCTAGCAACGTGGAACAATAATTGATCCAAATACTAGTGAACTCATTAAGCAAATGGAGCAGCAAAGGTGGAGTTACAATTGTAGAACTTAGTAACCAAAGGCTAGTTGGAGAGTTTAGGAAGCAAAAATGATAATCCAATGATTACCTATAAGTGGTTAGAGGAGATGGAGAAGGCTTTTGATATTTTGAGTTGCACACCAAACCAAAAGATAAGGTTGTCTGCTTACCAACTCCAAGGTGCTACTAAACATTGGTGGAATAATTTACTTCAAGTTAAAGGATGGGAAATAAACAACATGGCATGGGATGACTTCAAGAAGGAGGTAGAAGATCACTATGCCATTAAGACCTATTGCAAGATGAAAGAAGATGAATTCTATACATTGATACAAGATAATATGATAGTTCATGAATATGACAATAAGTTTTCAGAGTTAGTTTAGTATGTTACTCATGTTTTGAAACATGATGAATCACATGCCAAAATATTTTTGAAGGGTCTAAGGCCATCCATTAAATAAAATTTATCAACGTTTATTATATGAGAGTATGGGAAGGCATGAATGCAAGCACTGCAAGTGGAGAGGGACAAAATAAGGGGTGAAGGATAATATGGAATAGATAAGAAGCTACAGAAATGGAGGCCTCAACTAAGATTGATGAGAGGAGGAACAAGGCCCCATAAATGGAGCAAGAGAAATCATGTAAGAATTTTCCAAACTATTACCAATCAAGGGACCAAAGTGAGATAAGAGCATGTTTTTATTACAAAGAACTAGGAAACATTAAGGTGGTCTACCTTAAGCTAAAGAGGAATATGAAGTCCTTCAATAACCATCCTAAAGGTAAAGTGTATAGTATCATGGAAGTTTCTTAAGGAAAAGAAGTAAGAGTAACTCCAAGTATATACAACTTGCTAGAAGCTTAGTGTGATTTGGGAAAAGGTGTGGTTTCTTCTCTAATCTTTTAAAAGGAATAATTCTTAAGGAGGGTATAATTGTATTTTAACCTCTTGTGTTATCTTTATCTTTCATTAATCTTTCTTGAATTAAGGTTTGTGGAGGATTTAATCTCATTACATTTAAAACATTAATGATTGTGCTCCATTATATTGTGAAATATTTTAATTAGCTTTTATTTAACATGGCTTATATTTTTATAATATTTTCATTTTGAAATAGTCCTCTTTAAAATTCTTTTTTTTGGTATCTAATAATATCTTTTGTTAATATTTTTTTTTGTTAAGGTTTTGTATTTAGATGCTACTAATTTCTTGGTGTTTCTTGCTAAAGAATAGGTTAATGGAAGGTGGCACATGCTATGGACTGGAATAAGAAATTTTGGAAAAAAAGATATCATATTTTAATAAACATGCACAAAAATTGATTCTATTTTCTTTTTCTATATGAATTAAAGATTTTCTATTACCATAAAACTCTCATTTAACTTTTCCTTTGATCATATGTGTAATTTTTGGAGATAACTCATTGGAAACCATTGCTACTATATTGGTTGAAGTTTGTAATTTGGTATTTAATTATGAGTTTTCATCTTCCTTTGACATCAATTAATCTTTCTCATAAATTTTTTCTTTCTTCCTTGTGATGATTGGATTCCTTGACATTCATCTCATGTGTTGTAATCCAATCTCAATTGTAGCTCAATTTGTTGAGGTAGAGTAACCAATTTAAGCTTTATTTTCTTTTGTTCAATTTCTATGTTCTAGTTGTTGCTTTACAATTATCAACTATCTCATCCATGTTTTTGAAGTCTCTAATGAATTATTATCATTCAATAGCCTTTTACAAATATTTCCTCCTTTTTCCATTTGAATGAAGCATCTTAGAAGTTAGGGATATGTCTTTGCTAAAGCACTAGAAATTTTAAAAGATATCTCTTTCGTAAAGAAAATATCTTACTAGAGATGTCTCTTTAGGAAGAAGACATTTGATAGGAGCCATCTTTCTAGAGAAGGAGATGTCTAGTAGAAGTCATTTCCAAGAAGATGTCTTATAGGAGATATTTCATCTAGATTGGAGATGTCTCCCAAAGATGTCTCCTAGCATGGCAAGATGTCTCACTTTCTAGGATTATCTAGAAATTTCTTCAAACTGAGATCTAGAGTTTTTTTTTTGTGCTTAAACAAATTTCCTTTGATCTCGAGATATCTTGCAATCTTTGAAACACATACAAAAATATATAGAATTAGGTAAAACATGTTATTTTTGTGGTCATCTTGTGATTATCATTTATCTTACTTATTTCATGCTATTTTTATAATCTCTAAAGTATCCTTGATCTTCAATATCTATTTCTGACCTCATGATGATGGACTATTACCAAATTGATGGGTAAGCATTGTGGGGAGTGTAGGATGGCCTCTAGAACTTGATCCATGTTGCTTATGAACATACCCCAAATGGCTAGATCTAAGTTTTAATGGGTAGGCATTGTGGGGAGTAAGGATGACACCCTTGCTTGACCCAAGTTACCTATGATTACACTTAGATTGTAACATTGGGCAAACATTGTAGGGAAACTATCTAGCCAATACTATCTACTCACATCACTTGTGAATGTCATGTGACTAGTTTTCATGATGCAAAATTAAAGAATGCATAATTCATATAAGTTTGTTTCTAGCTTCGGTTCATCTAAGAGAGGTGAGGTTGTTCAAGTAGTCCTTGAGGAGGATCATTTCCATCCAAGATAGATAAGATTCTTACAAACCAAGAGTTCTTGTAGATAAATGATTCTAGTTTATTCTTTGTTTACCTATCTCTTGATGTTTTGTGGATATCATGATTTTAGATTTAACTTTTGCTATATAATCTCATGGATCTTGAAATGGCTTCTTGTGTAGCATGTGCCTATTCATCAACTTATTCTAGGTGTACTAAGGTGGTTGACTCTAGTAAAAAATTTCTAACCCTTACTACATGTGTGGATGTAGATTTAGGTGGTAGAAGCTAGGTGCTAGATGATGAAGAAGTTGGATCTGAAGAGTCTCTTTATGCTTTTTAGATTTTATTTATGTTTTTTGGATGATCATGGTAAATTCAAGCTTATGTAATGTTGAATTATAAAAACTTTCTTTTGATGCTATGAACATGCTATGTTTTAAGACTCAATCATATTTATGGATAATGGAATTGCTACATAGAGTATGTCAATGTATTATTGTTTAACCGTACATTTTGGTTAAGGTTTATAATGCTTATGGTAATTAGTTTTTTGAATATAAGCATTATAACATCACATGTTTGAAACACCGTGAAAATTGTGAGTCGGCCTTAGGCAAAGATTCGCAATTTAGGCAAGGACGCATCTAAGCATTCCAGAGGGGGGAATAAGATAGAGCAACACCAAGAGGCACGTAGCATCAAGTCCGCAACTTCTTGTGCAGATTCCTAATCTTTCTATGCTTTTGCTGTTTACGCTATATCACGCGACATAGCGTAATGGTGCTTAGCGTGATGCTGTTTCAACATAGCCCGGCATCAGAAGGATAGTTACTTTAGCATAGGGAGAAGCTTTAGCAGCGTGATATGCGATTTCTTGTGTATTTTGCTAAGTCTTTTGTTCAAGGCCTGGTTTACGCTCTGCTACGCACGGCAGCGTAATAAGCTCCAGAACAGTCAAAGGCAAAGTCTAAGAAAGTGCGGCTGCTCATCATACGCTCATCACGCAACATAGCGTATCGTAGCGTATTGCGTCGCCAGGCTAAACATTGTTCTACGCTTCATTACGCGTGGTCGCGTAAGCAGGCGTAAAATAGCTTTAAATCCATTGTTCCTATGTTACGTTACGCTCATACACGCAACACAGCGTGAATGAGCGTAATATAACTCAAAGACAGCTGAGACATGCCCGACGTGCATCTCTTCTTCACACACACAATACGCGAACGCGCGTATTGTGCGTAATCAGGAAGATTGACACAAAATGGTCCAGTCAATAGTACCCAAAACATTCAGGGCACACGTCATCAGGGTTGCGCCTTTTCCACAGGGTGTCACAACTTATAAATACCCCAGTTGACAAAGATACAAGGGTTGGCAAATCAGAGAATCAAAAGCATTTTTTCTGAGCACCAGAGCACTTATCACTTTTGGAGCAGAGATACAGAGAGCAGCGCTTTGGCAATTGTTGATAGCATCACCTTATAGTAGAAACAGAGCACAGTTCGCTTTGAGCACTAGCGACAGGAGTAATCATTCTGCTGGGAAGACTCTATTGGTCAGAAACAATTGATTGGTAGACGTCAAAGCTTGGCCTTCCTTGCATCCCAGCTTTAACCCACAAGGTAGATCGGACTTCTGTTTGGACCGTTTTGCTTGTTGTTTTGTGCTTGCTTCACATCCAGTAATTGGGGATTCCCCAGTGTAATTTCTCATACACAATATACATTTTTCAAGTCAAAGCGTAGATCTTGAAACTACATGCTTCTCTTATGTCAGCCTCCTCTTATCGTGTTTAGTGTTATCATCGTTGCAATTTGTCTACATCATTTTCCCTCGATCTACGATTCCTCGAATCAGATCATTTTCATGAAATATTCATCGGTTTACTGATTAGTAAGTCCCTGTCTAATCGACAAGACCGTTCAGGGTGCCACGGATTTGTTTTTCCAGCATAGCCCTCACGCAGATCCGTGGTTAAAACTGTGTACACGGGTTTCATTCAGTATTTTCCAGCTGCAGACGTTTTCCGTCATTACAGTTTTCTGGTGCTAGAAGGAGGGCCTTCAGGCTCTGATCCGAATATTTCGGGTAGCCCTGGTAGCGATCCATACCCTAAACCGTAGACATAATACCTCTAGGGAAGTCTACGGCCAATCGCGTGGTATAGATCGGTCGCAAAGACGATTTCTTTGAAATCCTACAGGGTAGAAAGCCTATTTGTGCTTTTGTTGCCAGCCATCTCTTAGATCCCATTACCAGTTACCGTTAACTTCATTGATCAATGGATTCCTTGTACACAACCACAACTGCCATGGTCCCTACCAATCTGGGTGCCACATCTGTGAACCCTATCGCGGTCACCCGACCAGCTCCGGGCGCAACGGGATCTCATGGACCATTGCGTCGATCATTGCGACTTCAGGGAAAAGAGCCTGTCTTCACCATCATAACCCCTGAAGAATATAACTTTATATGAGTTAAGATCCAGGCGAAGCTGGCCCTTAGCCGAGCCGAGGTTGAAGTGAAACGAAACTTTGAGGTGGTCCACCGAGGGGGCCATGACTTCAAACCAACAGCTTACGACATTATCCCTTTGACCGAACATCAACATGAACTCATTACACAGTTGGTCATGGCCAAGGGCCAGGCAGCACAAGCTGTGGTGGAGCCCTAGCATGGGGAAGAGGAAGAGGATGAATTGGCAGCCCAGTCGGAACATTCGTTCCATACCCTGAGCCCCCAAACGTACATAAATCCCTTGTTTCCTTTCAACGGAGAGGCTGCTCCTCTTGATCCAGCCATGACCACACATATGCATTTCCTTGCCACGCTGCAAGCCACCGCGCAGCCATCTGGGCCGTAAGCACAAATGTCGCATACTAACGTGGGGGCAGCTTCATCATCGCGGGTTCTCCGCATTCCGGCGGTGGTCCCCGCGACCACCGCGCCCCATTTCATCCCGCAGATTTTACCACCTCCGCCCCCTCCAACTCAACAGATCACCGCAACTTTTCGGCCACAAACATACATCCAACAGCCTGTCTCAGGTTAGTGGGCTAACCCGGTGGCGCAACATACCCAGTCTGTGGTCTATGGCGTGCAACCCCCGGTTGCACCTGCAACGCAAGTTCCACAGGCGGTACTGCAGTATCCTCATCCTTATCTCATGCAGCAGGCGGCGGCTAACCCCTCTGCGTAAGCCAGCGGGTGGTGGTCTTCACAGGCTTCCTTGCCTGCTGGGATCCCCGCCCCATAAGCAGCCAGTCAACCTCTCCCATCGTTTCCGTTCCCTCACGCTGCTCTCCCGGTCCAACCTCCTATGCCTTCTGCACAAACCCCTCCGTCAATGGGTCTGGACCAAGCCTTCCAGCTTATACAGACTCTCGCTGAGGAGGTTCGACGCCTCAAAGCCACTGGTTCTGATACTATTCAGATCATGGACTTTTACCAGGGTGATCCGATTAGTCCAGTGGTTCCTATGCTGTCGTTGTCGCCAGGGATGTCTCTGCCTCATTTTACCAAGTACAATGGGGAGGGAGATCTCAACGCTCACCTGGTCACGTTCAAGTCTGAGTCCTTGTTATTGCAACAATGGCCACACACCATCATCCGAGTCTTTGCAATGTCCCTGACAGGGAAAGCTTTGGATTGGTACCGAGCCCTCCCACGCTCTTCCATCTCAACCTTGGAAGAGCTGCTGACTCAATTTGTGACCCGCTTCAAATATAACTTGAAACTGGAAGTCACATTGGATCAGCTCATGGGGGTGAAACAAGACCCGCTCGAGCCCATCCAAAGGTTTATACAGCGTTGGAATGCAACCTTGAATGAGATCCGCGAGCCGATCGCGGATTCGCATCTACTTGCTATATTCAAGGGGGCAGTCAATGACTTTATTAAGTCAAAACTGTATTATCTTTCCCCCGACTCTCTATACTAGGCCTTCGCTCAAACTAGAAGCATCCAAGATGCTGCGGAGGCCAGCAAAGACCCAGAGTATGTTGCCTATAGGAACGCGCATAACAAGGGCAAAGACAAGGGCAAAGCAGTGACAACGAAAGTAGCTGCAATGACTGAGAATACAAAGACTAAGAACAAGAAGGCACCCACGGTGCCTCCTGAGACCACGGTTGGTGCCGGCACCAGCCAAGACACAACTGCCCCTGAAAAGGCCCCCCAACCTAAGCCAAACTTTGAGCGTAAGGATCTCTCAAAGTATACGGCATTACCTGTAAAGAATTCTGAACTACTGAAACAACTATTAGGGGCAGGGCACATCCAACCTAAGAAGATGTCTGAGGAGGCTCTGAAGCGTCACAGACGTCATTGTGAACTGCTGAAGAACCCTTCTTTAGCCTTACCTAATGAACCACCAGTTCCGCGATCTTTCAGGCTGGACCATTTCTGTGACTACCACCAGCTGTGTGGTCACGATACGGATTATTGCTGGGCGTTGAAAGACGACATTCAACGTATGCTGGACGATGGTTCACTCAAGTTGGACAGCAGCAACCCGACGCATCCAGAAAACCAAACATTGCACCGGTATAAGGACCCGTTGAATGCAAACGATGATCCTTATACAATCACTGTGGTAAGTACGGATAGTGGGGGGAGGGAACCGCCAAAACAACCTTTTGTTTTGCATATCCCTACCAACTCACCAAGGGGGCCAACCAATTCATCGGCAGCCGGTGGGGTCTCGTGGCCGCCCTTCATTATACGGGCACCTTCACAGATACACTCTCAGTCACGCAGCGATACCCAAGCCGCGGCCTCGTCCGCGCCCATGCCCAGGGCACCCTTTATTATTAGGGCACCAAAACCACAGGCTGCTCCTCTCACGCAGGGGCAGCCCTCCAACCAAAAGCGTCAACTTTCGCCTCCCAAACAAAAGGGAGAGGACACATTAGTTAATGCAACGAAAGACCACTCTACGCTCGGCTTCCCTAAGCCTAGGCCCCTGGCTTCTGTACCTTCACCTGTGCCTCAGGGGTAGGATAAAGGTGCGAAAACGCAACCACCTTCTCTTGGCAAGGAAAAGAGCAACCCTCCGACTAAAGCCGTTCCACCTCGGGAGATCCATCTCTTGGGCCGAATGGAAGAGGACAAGGGGGAAAAATAACCTAGCCGAGAGAAGGATCTCCTCGATGCATTCACACAAGTTAAATAGGCTCTCAAACAAAAGAACACAATGCTGAGCCTTTACGACCTGCTCATGACATCTCGAGAACACTGCCAGGCTATGGTTCGCATGCTGACATCCATATCAGTGGATGAAAGCCTACCAGCAGAAGAGGAAGCGATACATGCTATCATGTTTCCTTCCGAAGCTGAGCAACCTACGCCTTCCTCGCTGACCTTCCACGATGGGTCTATTAAAGATGATCCTGAGAAAGGTAAGGTAACCACTGAACCTATGTTTATCACTATTCGGGTCGGTCAATACAGGATCCGGAGAGTGCACATAGACGATGGTGCGGCTACCAACGTCATTCTCTATTCCATCGTGGATAGGTTGGGTCTGGTCGACCAGATCATGCCCACAACAATGGCCTGCGTAAAATCATTCAACGGGGCACGGGTTCAGGTCAAGGGGATGGTGCGCATTGAGTTTGTGGCGGGGGATCAATTCCCAACAGAGGCCACTTTCTTAGTCGTCGAGGAGATGCTAAGGTTTAACCTGATCTTGGGGAGGTCGTGGTTAGCCCAGCTGAGGGAAGTTTCGTCACCGATACACCAAGAGATACATCTTCCCTATGCTGGAGGGGAGGTTGTGATACGCGGTGACGAAATCACCCCCAGGACTGTCAATAACATTGAAGAAGAATGGGATTCAGAGATAGAAACGACTGATGATCAAACCTGTCTCCAAACCCCTCAACAAGCTGACAGCAATGACGACGGTCTAGCTTGGGCTGACCTGCCATTTCCAGATGATAGCGTAGAGGAGTCAAACCATAAGTCTCCTCGCCCTTACGCGATGCTCAACGTGAAGGCCATCAAAAGATAATTGCATATCAATGGTTGAACGATGGTCTTTGCGTACATTGTCCTTTTCTTAACAGGTTATCGTGGTTATGACTTAGCAGTTTTATGTCATGCATTTTCACATTACTTTTGCTTTCGGTTCTTATGCTTGTCATTTATCTTCGCACTGTTGTTTCTTTCATACGCATGGTATTCACGTTTCTTGATCACCTTAGCAAAATTACGCGAAATTCTGTACCAGCATCATTTACGCTTTTCGTATTACGCAATGGCCCGCAACGGCCTTAAACTAGTAATGTAGATTTGTACGCTGTTATCAGTTTTGTTGTATTACGCCATGGCCCGCAACGGCCTTAAACTAGTGACACAGAATTGTACACCACTATCATTTACGCGTATTACGCAATGGCCCGCAACGGCCTTAAACTAGTTCTGGCCTGTGATGGCCTTAAACTAGTCGCTAGGTTACGCAGAGTCATGTAACGGCCCGCAATGGCCTTAAACTAGGAATTACGCTCTATCATTATCACTTAGGTGAAATTTTCAACAATTACGCTCACCACTCTATAGGCAAAATGCAAAAAAGAATAAAAAAATGTGTAACTAACATTTAACACACCCACCAGGTTTTATAACATGTCTTTTCAGTCATTCATAAAGTGATATTGCACTCAACATTAATAAAACTATGCGTAAATCATAATTACGCATTTCCCCTACTGCCACTATCACTGGTATCTCTTAAGTTCAGATCCAACGCTAATGGATTGTCCTCCAATGGGTCGTCGTTTCTAGGAATGATTCTCTCACGAAGAATGTCCTCTTTGCGAGGTCCTCGTTCCAGCGCCGGCTCCACGGACGAACACTCTTCATCGTTGTGTTCTTCTGTCTCGTCTTCTACCCCTTCCTCTGCTTCTTCCTCTGCTTCCGCCGCTTCCCCTGCTAACTCCTCAGCTTGTTCATCTTCCCTATCCTTGGCTGGTACCTGAACATAGTAAGCATATTAGCTACAAAAGACTTAACATCATAATTAGAAATGTAAACTAAGTCGCGCGTAAACTTACTTGTGATGGCCCTGCTTCCGCAGCAAAGGGAAGCTTGTCCAGGCCAGCCCACAGGCGCTTCATAATTTCTTCCTCCGTTAGATCTGGCCATACATCCTCTCCCAACGCAGCTCCAGCCTTCACTTTCCCTTTCTCCACACTGCTTCAGCAGGGTGGGTCCGGGAAGAAAGTAGGGATTGTAGCCTGATCCCCAGGGAGGGTCACCTCCCTTTCCGGGGATGCACTTACAGTCACTTGCTCTTCGAACTTCTTGAAGGCTTCAGAGGCTCCGATGACATCCAGAAAGATTTCCAAGGATTGGGTCCTGACGACAAAATCGCGGTAGAGCTTCCAATAAGCAATGCTCTCCCGCTTGTACAAGTGCTTGTGGTCCTTCTCCTTCTGCCCCCATTCTTGCACGCTTGCACAATAGTCCCTCCAATCCTGGCTTTTCTGGGCTAGGAGTTCTATCTGCATCTACTGCTCTATTAACGCTTAACTAGTTTGTACGCTGTTTTTGATGGCTGTCCAATACCGAGAGTAATCGACAACAGCAATACGCCAGTCTTCATCCCCCATTGCTCGCGCCTGTAGGAAGTTGCACCGTGACTTTAAGTCTCCAACCTCTTTGGTCAGAGACTCAACCCTATGCTCTAACCTTTGCAACCTTTTCCATAGATTCTCATTAACGCCTTTACTCTCCCATAAGGAGCGTGTCGAGCGTAACGCACATTTATGCATTTCCTCATAAATGTGATGTGGCATGGCTGCTTCATTGGATGGTGGCTCCACTGTGTCCAAATCAATGGGCTCAGTGGGATCCCATCAGAGGTGAGCTCCTAAAAGAAACAATCATCAGTGTTGGTGACACATTACCATTATGTAACATCACAAACTGACTACAACCATAATGTACGCGCTCCAGGTTCAATGCGTTCCAGGCGCTCGATCATGTCGCTGACAACCCCTTCCATGAAGGTGAATTTATCAGGGAAGTCTCTCCACGCTCTGCTCACAGCGACAGACGTGGACGCCTCCTCTTCTCCTGTAGCGTAATCCAGTTAAAAACCTCATTTTACAGAAATCCTGCAAACACGCTAAACATACCCATTACCTCTACCGGTGACAGTGGCGATTTTGTCGACATCTTCCGTATCCCTTTCCCTTTCACGCACTTGAGTCTGTGCGTCACTGGTTCCAGTAGCTGGGGCCTCCTCATGCACCAAAGCCTGTATACGGCTCATGCTAATAGCTGGGGCCTCTTCTTCCAAAATTGAGGCCCCCTCCCTACGACTTAGTGTTACTGCCCCTGTCTCAGGGGTCAGTTTTCCCGTAATTTTTACTGGTCATGTCATAGCACCTTAGTACATCATTACAAAACATCTAAACAAACATTGCGTAATATAATTCTTTCACGCTTACCAGGCGGAGGCTTATTCCGCTGAACTTTGACCGCCACAGTTTGGCCTGCGTCACTCTCAGGAGCCTTGGCTATGCGGAGCCTTTTACGCTGAGCTGCAGGTTCTACAATTTCTTCCACCAGGAATTTCCCTCGCGAGGCATCGCCGGTGTAAGTAGGCATTATCCCTCCTACACTGTCGAGGCCTTGCACTTGGGGCGCCGCCAGACCCTTAGTCATTATAGAAAACGACTCCCCGATCCCTTCCAGCGGATCCTGCCCATGGGTAGTGCTGAGGATGTGGGCAATCCAAGGTCTGGACAGCTAGTCTCGATCTTGCTGCACCCAGACCCCATTCCTTTAAATGATCAGAAACTCAGCAAACCGCCGGAGGCAAGCTATGAAGAAGGTGTAATGCACGTTGAAATGGGACTCAAGCTTTTGGCGAAGCTTGATCATCTCATTACATAGTCCTTTGGCAAAATAGCTTGCCCAATTGAACTGGGTCCCCTCCTCCAGAACCTTTCGGATAATACGGGTCTATTCTACAGAAAAGAACTTCCCTTGCGAGAGGGTTTTGGGGAAGGTCTGGGCCCGAAAAAGGGGATAAAGTGTCTTGGCAACGCCCATCTCGAATTTGTCGCAGGGAAACCCTTTAGTCTCCTTCGAGACCCTTACCCACTCCTTCAGCCAATTCTGGAAAGCGACGCTCCTCTTTGCCTTCTCACTTACGGAAGCACCGTCTGAGGGGATGCCAAAGAGGTCCACGAAGAGCTGAGCTTCGATGTTAAAGCTTACGCGCACGTTATGTACACGCGTCCAGAAATGCTCGGCCTTTTCGTTGAAGGAGTTGACCAGGGTTAGCATTTCACTGGCAGGGACATCAGGAGTCGCAGCCAAAAATAGGTGCATTAGCCCTGCCGCTCGGATCTTGGAGGTCACCGCGACTGGGGCCGCCGAGTGGCCGAGCCAGCGCTGTGCGTCTTTGATGTCGCTGTAGCGGAAGAGGACAGTGTTTGCCTCGCGGTCGGAAATTGTAAGGGTAATCTCTCGAGATTCCCTAACTGCACAACATGAAGCACGAATTAATCAAAGCTCTATTACGCAATGTCCGCAATTTACAACCATATTACGCAGTAACCAACTATACCACAGCCTTATCAAGGCCAAATGGCAAGCGAAATGGCGGGAGTTCCCTCTGCACGTCCTCGACGGTGAGGGGCGGATCTAGGGTCCAGTCATCGTGCAGCCACCCGAGTTGTTGGCAATACTCAAAAGCCCTAGCGTAACGGGTGGGGTACTCACGCATGTCAAAGCCAATCTGCGCTATAACACCAGCGCGCACGTTGCTAGTTGCGGTAAACGCCATTATTGTCGTTTCGGCCCATGATAACACATCCCCATCTCCAACTAACCTGTTGTCCTGAATAAAGAACCTTTACCATACAACATAAGCTTATTTTACATTTTGCACATAGGCTTCTCTTACATTGCACATCAATAACAGACATAAGACAAAACAGAAATAATAGACAGTTACTAAAATTCGCTTACCCGCCTGCATAGTACATCGTGCCTTGTGGGTTCTGGAAATAAGTCGAGACATGGCGGGCCATGAATAGCGTGTTATATGCATGATAACAGCTGAATTGGGTCATTTCCCAGATCTAGTTTAAGCTCCACAAGCCCCGGGCGCTAAGTTCTCGGTCCTCGGGACGGCCCATGTCGATGGCCCCGTCTGTCAAAAAGGCCAGAATCCTTTGTGCAGAACCTACCAGCAGGTGCTCTAACAGGGCACCGACGATGTCATCAAACAAATCAGACCACACGATGACACTGAAGTTGCGCAACAAGAACTGCAGAAACTCCAGCGCACCCTGTCGAAACCATATTGCCTTCCCTTGCAACCACGTGTGTGGGGGAGGGACATTGGGGACGATGGAGTTTATACAACACAGAACCCCAAAAATATCCAACACAACCAGAATGGGCTTTAGCACCACGCTGTACAGAAAACCCAATACATACATCAACACCCGCATTCACATTTGCACGACTAATACAGAAAAACTTATAAATTACACCTAGTTATCCAGGCCGAAATCACCCAAACCCTTGCAATAACGCAAGGTTTGTCCCTGACAACGGCGGTAGACGCAACCCCATTAAACCCTCGCACTAACCCGAGGTCCGCAATTTTGAGATTCACATTCATGCAAAAGACATCACGAAAAATAGACATTAGAAACAAAACATAAGCATATGAGGAATGGCCTACCGGTTCAAAGGCGTAGGGTCGCAAACATCGACCAACGCCTGTGAAACACGATTCAGATTTTCTTGCACTTCATCAATCTTGGCCAGTTTTGCATTCTTCCTCTTGATCTTCAGTGCCATTGCGACAGCATCAGAATTTTTCACAGCTTAACACTTGCAAATCTTCGCAAGATTACACGCTCTAACTTTCTGCTCTTCCTTCTCTCAGCGACAGTCATGAGTTCTAATTCTCAACAGCCAACAACCTATGCTCATCAAAAAACTACTTACTTATACGCGAGGATCACCGACTTGATATCCGATTTTAGCGGGACCTTCCTAAAATGAAACCCAAAAATCCAGATATTAATGTGGCTGATATTGCATGCGCCACTGTCCGAAATGACGTTAAACTACCACATTTTATCGCCTTGTAATTGGGTAGCATTGATTACAGCTTGTTTACAATATTCAAAATTCAATTAGCTTGCCACGTTCAACGATGCCACGTCACCCTTCTTCTAATCATTTACGCACTTTGTGTTTTTGCAGGACAGACTGGAAATGGACACAAAATTTTCAGCGCCTCTAACTTTGACAGGCCCAGACGGGAAAGTAGTTAGGTAATTCGATTTCACGCTAGTAGACGTCAACCCCCCTTTAGAAGGCATAACCATAGCTGCGTTGGAGATGTCCCCAGAGTGGCCAGAACAGTTGACGCGTACGCTAGACCTGGAGGCTAGGGACATAACTGAAGACCCCCTTAGTAAGGTTCCTATCGTTACGCATAAGGGTGAGACTAAAACGCTTAAAGTTAGTTCTTTGTTAGACCAAAAAACGCACGATGTCATAAAACAGGTCCTGCAAGACAACATTACTGTCTTCGCATGGTCATACGAGGATATGCCTAGACTAGATCCCAGGTTAATCCAACATAACATCATCCTAGACCTGCAGGTTAAAGCAGTTAGGCAAAAGGCACGCAAAATCAAGCCAGAGATCACGCTAGCCGTGCATGATGAAATCACCAAACTGTATCAGGCTGGTTTCATCCGCGCAGTCGATTACTCAGATTGGGTGTCTAACATTGTAGTCGTCCCAAAGAAGACTGGAAGCATACGCATCTGCATAGACTTCCGGGATTTGAATAAGGCCACAATCAAGGACAACTTCCCGCTACCGAGTATCGACTAGCTAGTCAATACAACAACTGGGCATGCGCTTCTATCCTTCATCGATGGCTTTTCAAGCTATAACCAGATTCGCATTAAACCAGAACATCAACTGACCACGACATTCATGACACCCTGGGGCACCTTCTGCTACACTATGATGCCTTTTGGTCTGAAGAACACTGGAGCAACGTATCAATGAGCCATGACATACATCTTCAGCGATTACCTCCTAGGAAGGCTGAATGATTACGTAGATGACATAGCTGTTAAGTCTTTAAAGTCTGAGGATCATTCAGGGGACCTGGAGTTAGTCCTTAAAAGATGTTCCAAACACGAGCTCCGGCTTAACCCAAAGAAGTGCGTATTCGGAGTCAAAACCAGACGCATGCTGGGGTTTGTGGTGTCGGAAACTGGCATACGAGTTGACCCTGATAAGGTCAAGGCCATTGTCGAGTTAATGCCTCCTACAGACCTCAAGCAATTACATGGGTTACAGGGATGCCTACAATTCATACGACGGTTCATCTCGAGATTAACCGATAAGCTACACCCTATGCAACACTTGCTAAAAAAGGGGGTTAATTTCGAATGGACTGACAATTGCCAGCATGTGTTTGACAGCTTAAAACAAGAGCTGCAGCATTTACCGACAGTTTTCCCACCACAAAGGGATTTGCCATTTTACATTTACCTCGCGACTTCGGACGTAGCATTAGCAACATTACTTTGCCAGAGGAGGGATGATGGGTCGGAAGTGCCCATCTACTACTTGAGTCATGCTCTATGTGCTTACGAAACGAGGTACATAGACGTAGAGCGAAATTGCCTAGCCTTAGTTTTTACACTTAAAAAGTGTAGACATTATCTCTTCCGTAGCAAAGTCAACGTCATCTGTAAAAACAACATTCTTAGGGCCATTACGCATAGCTTATACGAGAGTAGTAAAATAGCTCGCTGGAAGGCTATCACGGCAGAATTCGATCTGCACTACATTGGCCAATCATCTATGAAAGGCCAAGCAATAGCTGACCAGTTAATAACTTCACCGATTAACAATTAAGCAACTATAGAGCCAGAGTTCCCTGACGAACATGTACATAGTTTAAGCCCTGTCTCGATAGGCCCCGAAGCAACGTTGTATTTCGACAGAGCTTCAACCGCTAGACATGGTAGTGCTGCCACTGTTATCACGCTATCGCCTAAGGATGTGCATCTACACGCTTATCGCTTGACCTTCCCTTGTATGAACAATGTGGCAGAGTACGAGGGGCTTCTTAGGGGATTACTAACTACCGGTGAACTCGATGTTTGACACCTGGTGATTAGGGGCGATTCGATGCTGATCATAAATCAGATCACTGGAGTCTACACCTACAAGGCTGTACATTTGCAACCCTACTGCAATACGGCTAAAGATCTCCTGAGACGATTCACGACCATCGATGCCCAGCACGTGCCACGCATAGATAACACACTGGCCGACGCACTGGCAACACTGGCTTTGAACGTGCCTGCACATCTTTTTGACACCTGCCCTGCATTGATTATAGACTACACAGATCCTATCATTCAGACGGCACAAATCTCTTCTCTTCTCGAGGAAAGCACGCCTGAATGGTACGATGACATTAAAACTTACCTTTTACAGGGCGAGCTACCATCTGCATTGACACGTGCACAGAAAGACGCAATCCGTAAGCGGGCTAAGCAATACGTCATCATCGGAGATAGCACTCTTTGTAGACGCTCCTTTGATGGCGTGCTGCTGACTTGCGTTAACAAAGACCAAGCACAGCATATAGTCAGCGAAGTTCACAAGGGACTGTGCGGTGGCCACGTAGCACCATGGGCTATGGCCCTAAAAATCCGTCACTTAGGATACTACTGACTGCACATAGAAAAAGATTGCCTGACGAAGGTTAAAACCTATGACACGTATCAGCGTCACGCAAATCTTATACACGTGTCACCCACAGAATTACATACAACACAGATAACATGGCCATTTCAACGATGGGGACTAGACATCATAGGCCCCATCACGCCGAAGTCTTCCGCAGGTCATAGCTTCATCATTACCGCTACTGAGTATTTTACGAAGTGGGTAGAGGCCGTTCCCCTGCGAAAGATCACATCTCAGCAGATTTGCCATTTTATCCTGGATAATATATTAACCAGATTTGGTCTCCCGATGACTATCGTGACCGATAACGGGCCACAATTTAGTAGCATAGAAACCAAATCTTTCTGTGATAACCTAGGCATTAGACAATCCTTTTCCTCCCCTTATTACCCGCAAGCGAATGGTCAAGCTGAAGCAATGAACAAAGTGATCATCAATTTGCTAAAGAAAATGCTCGACGGCAACAAAAGGCGGTGGCACGAATAGATAATCTATCTGCTATGGGCGTATCGTACTACGTGTAGGACAGCTATGGGTAGTACGCCCTATAGCCTGGTTTACGAGTCTGAAGCAGTGCTGCCTCTCGAGTTGCAAATCCCTTCTCTGAGAATGGTCCTCTCTGCGGTTATAAATGAGACTCAACACACTGAGTCTCGAATCGCAGATCTGGATTCAGTGGAAGAGAAGTGGATACAGGCTCTTGACAAGATTGAAAAATATCAAGACAAACAGCGACAAAAACATCATCACAACCTCCAACAGCGCCCGATCAAGAAAGGAGATCTAGTTCTCAAGGCTGTGCGTGAACCAGTAGGCAAGTTCTCGGCAAACTGGGAAGGCCCTTTCTTGGTGGTCGACGTGTACAGCAACGGAGCATTCAAATTAGCAGATGCTAACGGCAATGAATTAGCAAATCCCGTAAATCATGTATATCTGAAGCGGTATTACATTTAGCAGCATCTATGGTGTCAACAGTAGGTATGGCACCGACCGTCCACTACGACGCTAAACTGGCACTGATCGTCTGCTACGACGTAAAACTGGCATTCCTTGCACCCGTCCGCTACGACGCTAAACTAGCACTGATCGTCCGCTACGACGTAAAACTAACATTCCTTGCACCCGTCCGCTACGACGTAAAACTAGCATTCCTTGCACCCGTCCGCTACGACGCTAAACTGGCACTGATCGTCCGCTATGACGTAAAATTGGCATTCCTTGCATGCGTCCGCTACGATGCTAAACTGGCACTGATCGTCCGCTACGACGTAAAACTGGAATTCCTTGCACGCATCCGCCACGATGCTAAACTGGCACCGATCGTCCGCTATGATGCTAAACTGGCAGGTTGCAACCGTCCGCTAAGACGTAAAATTGACAATGTTGTACAGGTCTGCCAAGACGAAAAACTGGCATCTTTTGCATGAGTCTGCCACGACGCTAAATGGGTACAGGTAAGTAGCCGTCTACTGAGATGTAAAACCAGCATAGATCTGTCCCTGGGTCATGACGCAAAACTGACATCCACAGCACGATCTGCTGAGACCATAAATCAGACATACCACCATCCGCTACGACATAAAACTAGCACTTCTCGGTCCGCCCAGACTTTAAACTGGGATCATGGTCTGCTGAGACTTAAAACCAGCGATGGCAGTCTACCAGGACTCAAAACTAGGACTTACAGACTACTGCCATGTAACTCAAGCGAGCGTGATCATCTCTGTACAGCTGCACAACCAATGGGGTGGGATACTGGGACAGTCCCAGTGTTGCCACCCCACTGGCATCCTACTGATTCCTCGGACAAGCTGAGAGGCATCTTACTGATCCCTCGGAGATGCCATCGCTGCGCCCACTGCAGTGGTAGTACCTCTGAGAGTTTAGTCTCGCTAGCCGGAGCCCCGACGAAACCCTCGTTGACGATGACCTCGGTGACCTCTGCCAATCATCGCTATCGGACGCCGGCTTCGCAAATTCATCTTGCTGGTTCCTTGCCTAACCAGTTAGGTGCACTATGTCTGATGCCTTTTGGCGAAGATATGTTGGGCCAATCGTCAGGATTGGCGGTTCCGCCCTCATGCTCCAGCTCCTTCTTCGTGGCCCAATCGCTCTATCTCGCATCAAACGGTGCTCATTTCAACAACCTCGCCTCTTGTCCGCCTAAGAAATGGTGTCCTCTACTTTCTTTTGTGGTTGCAGGTTACTTGCCTTGGAGGATGTCGTTCAAAGCTGCGTCCATCTGAGCGGTGAAGTGCAACAGCGTGTTGAAATGGCTGCTCAGGTTTGCTCGACCACCTAGATCTGCATGCCTATATACCTCTCACAATCCTACCCTTAACTCTTATTTCCCTTCGTCCCCACCACCCGCTTCCCATACGTAAAACCTACATACGCAAGTATCCATTTTCCGCACTTCTACTAGCAGAGATATTGCAGAAGTGATGCGCCATGCTCCTTTTGCATGCATTCCTACCATAATCAGTGACAGAGAGATCTCAGGCTGACGCGCTACGCTTGTCTGAAAGCATTCCTGTCAACATAAATGTGCGTACGTTTTTGTGCGTGCAGTAAGCATATTCCATACTCCTACCATCCTGCCTCATTTTACACCTTCTCTGAACCTATTTTCTACCATGCCATTCTATCTCCCATTCCCTCCAGCTTTGCTTTTCCATGTTGACAGGGCAATCCTTGAGTAGCCATGGATGGACGCTGTTCTTGCTTCTACCAATCCGGTGTTTCGTGTTCTTCGTCGACGTCTTTTGGGTAAGCCCTCCAACCGTCAACAAAGAGGGGCCATTGAAACACCGTGAAAATTACGAGTCGGCCTCAGGCAAAGATTCGCAATTTAGGCAAGGGCGCATCTCAGCATTCCAGAGGGGGGAATAAGACAGAGCAACACCAAGAGGCGCGTAGCATCAAGTCCGCAACTTCTTGTGCAGATTCCTAATCTTTCTATGCTTTTGCTGTTTACGCTATATCACGCGACATAGCGTAATGGCGCTTAGCGTGATGCTGTTTCAACATAGCCCGGCATCAGAAGGATAGTTACTTCGGCATAGGAAGAAGCTTTAGCAGCGTGATATGCGATTTCTTGTGTATTTTGCTAAGTCTTTTGTTCAAGGCCTGGTTTACGCTCTGCTACGCACGGCAGCGTAATAAGCTCCAGAACAGTCAAAGGCAAAGTCTAAGAAGTGTGGCTGCTCATCATACGCTCATCACGCAACATAGCGTATGGCAGCGTATTGCGTTGCCAAGCTAAACATTGTTCTACGCTTCATTACGCGCGGTCGTGTAAGCAGGCGTAAAATAGCTTTAACTCCATTGTTCCTATGTTATGTTACGCTCATACACGCAACACAGCGTGAATGAGCGTAATATAACTCAAAGATAGCTGAGACATGCCCGACGTGCGTCTCTTCTTCACACGCACAATACGCGAACGAGCGTATTGTGCGTAATCAGGAAGATTGACACAAAATGGTCCAGTCAACAGTACCCAAAACATTCGGGGCACACGTCATCAGGGTTGCACCTTTTCCACAGGGCGTCACAGCTTATAAATACCCCAGTTGACAAAGATACAAGGGTTGGCAAATCAGAGAAGTAAAGGCATTTTTTCTGAGCACCAGAGCACTTATCACTTTTGGAGCAGAGATACAGAGAGCAGCGCTTTGGCAATTGTTGACAACATCACCTTACAGTAGAAACAGAGCACAGTTCGCTTTGAGCACCGGCGACAAGAGTAATCGTTCTGCTAGGAAGACTCTATTGGTCAGAACCAATTGATTGGTAGACGTCAGAGCTTGGCCTTCCTTGCATCTTGGCTTTAACCGACAAGGTAGATCGGACTTCTGTTTGGACCGTTTTTCTTGTTGTTTTGTGCTTGCTTCACATCCAGTAATTGGGGATTCCCCAGTGTAATTTCTCATACACAATATACATTTTTCAAGTCAAAGCACAGATCTTGAAACTACATGCTTCTCTTATGTCAGCCTCCTCTTATCGTGTTTAGCGTTATCATCATTGCAATTCGTCTACATCGTTTTCCCTCGATCTACGATTCCTCAAATCAGATCGTTTTCACGAAATATTCATCAGTTTACTGATTAGTAAGTCCCTGTCTGATCGACAAGACCGTTCAAGGCGCCGCGGATTCGTTTTTCCAGCATAGCCCTCGCGTGGATCCGTGGTTAAAACTGTGTACACGGGTTTCATTCGGTATTTTCTAGTTGCCGACGTTTTCCGTCGTTACAGTTTTCTCCATTCAGGGTGCCGTGGATTTGTTTTTCCAACATAGCCCTCACGCGGATCCGTGGTTAAAACTGTGTACACGGGTTTCGTTCGGTATTTTCCAGCTGCCGACGTTTTCCGTCGTTACAATGTCCATGCTATAAGATTTGTGTAATTAAACTTGGATTATCTAAGTATGAAATTTTGGGGTGTGACATTTATCTGTCATCTCCATTTGGAAATTAGATTATGGATTATATACACTAGAAAAATTTATTTTTATTCCTAAAATGTTTCAAAGGGAGATAAAAAAATAACTAGAAAATTTGGAGTCTCTATCACTACTAATATTTAAGAAATTTTCATGCAACTTTATAACATGATAAAAAGAAATTTTATCACATGAGAAGCATCACTTAGCTTCTTGCATAGAATGACATGTGATATATTGGAGAATCTATCCACAACAACAAAAATTTCATCATTTCCATTTTTAGTCTTTGAAATAACACTCACAAAATCCATAGACATACTTTTCCATAGACCCATTGAATTAGTAAAGGAATGTAATGTCCATCCATTCCTTTACCTCCTTTGAACTTCTAATAAGTCAAACACTCCATAAATTTTGAAACTTCAATTACCATACTAGGCTAAAAATAGTATCAACCTATAAGTTCCAATAGGGAGGTTTTAATTATATTTGGAATATACCACTATTTTTGACTTTTTTGAAATTATGAATTTTTANTTACTTTCTTATGTCATTTTACCTTTCTTTCATCTCCTATTTTTCATATCCACACATAAATCACCAAACTAGGTTCCATAGTTTTAACCTCATTATCCCTTAGATTATATCCATTCACAATCCATCCATTTATCCTTTACTCTTCATTTTGATGCAAACTAGCCCATTGCTATGTTTATTATAATGTCATCCCTTGAGTCAATGCTTCTTTCTCTACCCTCCATATAATGTCATCTTTATTTCCATCCCCTATCCAAACCAAGAACATCATTCCATTTTTGATATCATTAATTTGATTGAACAACTTCTTTGGTCTCTTATTCCTTAATCTAACATATGTATATTTCTATTCTTCCCCTTGTGTTTCTTCAATGTCTAATCTTGGAGTCATAATATCTGGCTAAATAGTTTTTAGCTAGAAATGCTTTGTAATGACATCCCTACAGAATACTATCTCCTAAAAATATTATAAATTTTATAAAACATTTTTTTAGTAATTTATTTTGTTGATTCACGCTTACTTATCATTTTCCTAAAGAACTTCCATCACCTCTTCCCACATCTTAATGTGAAATCTAATGCAATCTTTAATTATTCCTATGTACTCTGTCTCATCAAATGTAATGTCCAAGATTTGTGGTTCATGTACAGGAATATGTGGATGCCCATTAACATTTTCCCATCACTTTAATGTTCTAGAACAAAATGTTTTCCCTGATATTTCTTTTTCATAGCATTACATGGGTTCTCCTCTCTAGGTAGAATCTAATATAATGAATATGTTACATTTCACAAAGATTCCTCACCTGGCTAGATATGTATCCATCAAGAAATCCTTTAAAATCATACACAATATCAATGTAATATGGCATGTAGTTGCTTCCACTATTTTTATCTATACGATGATACATGTCCATAAGCTTTAATATAGAAATTATTTCCTTTTTTCTCATAGTCATTTAAAGTCTTTCAAAACTTCCATCAATATCCTCATGTGTATGCCCTATTGGAAGAAACTTCACTCTATAACCATGAAAATTCTTCTATCCATAAGCAATGATAAATAAAGAAAAACATATTTATTCTTATTATCTTCCTCACAGTTATTCATTTTTAGGAAAAGTGTGGTAGGTAATGGCTTAAAATTAGACCTTAGATTAATTTCATTTCAATAATCTAAAGTATTTTGTTCTCCATTCATAAATACTGAATGGCTAAGCAATGATTCTGTAAGGGAGCATCTTTTGTAATTGTATTGTTTCTTCATCATATCATCATGTGTCAAAAGGATTCTCCTCCAAATCTCTCAAGCATTTTGACAAGGAAGTTATGGTAAATTATGAATCCATCTTTGTTTAAAATGGACTAAAGTGGCCAAAGCCTCCATATCCTTGTCCTTTTACAAGAATTTCCATAAGTGATATTTGAAACTTCTCTTTCTTGAGGACACCCTTAGGTAAGATTAGCAACATTGGAAATGCAGTTTTTTAGTTATCCATTCTATCATGAATGATGCCTAACTAATTATTTAGTTACCTTATGGGTAAATCCTAATGAATAGAATATGTGTTCCTACACACAGTTATATAATCATAATGATTTTGAAGCCTCCTTTGAATTCTATCTCTCACTAATGGATTCTTAGTGCATTTATTTCTCTTGTCCAACATATGACAAGTTCTAAAAATCAAGAAGTTATGCTTTCTATTGAAAGTTACATTTTGACAGTATTTGCTGAAGATCTTTAATAATTGACTTTTGCTAATCGATGTTAATCGTAGGTCATCTAATCTAGGATTCATGTAATTCTTCAGTAATAAGCATTGACCCATATTCAAAGGCAACATTTTTATTGATTCAGATGTTCCATCCCTCATAACATGTCTACATTTTGAAGGTGAATGATCTACCATTTCATTTATCACTCTCTCAAGAATCATGATTGTTGCAATCTTGCTTGATCCTAGCTTTACCTTGATAGTGTTACCATGATCAAATACCAGATGTCTATCCTTGAAATTACATAAGTGATTGTAGAATGTACTAGAAATACCATGAATTTTATGCCAATAATTCTTACAAATCTTCATTCCAAAATATTTAAGTGTCTTCACTATATGGATTTCATTTCTTATAAAATGATTTAACTCAAACTCATGCATAAGGTATGACCTTTTCTCATTAGTACTCATTGCAAACATCATTTCTCAAGTCCTCTTAATTTTGCCCATAGTAAGTTTTTGCAAATAGTTCCTCTTGTAGCATATTTTATGCATGATGGATATAAAATTGTCAAGATGAAAAGAGGATCTAGATCTTGATATTCCTTCTTGTTCACTTCCATTGATATTGTCATCCTTCCATCTACTCTTGTAAGATCTCTTATCTATGAATGCATTACAGATTGGATGTATTGACCTACTATTTATAAGATCAATAGACTTAATCTCCTTCCATGTATGTACCTCAGTAGGATTGGAACTATTGATCTTTAGAAGAGAAATGAATTGACCATGCATGATATCATATACATGAACCTCCCTCCATATAGTCATTAAAAGAATAACTTTGAAGTATAGATATTAATTCTTGTATTTCATATCAATTAACTCAATAGGAACACCTATTTCATTATCATATAGATGAACAATAGAATAATTAGTCACACCATGTATGCTACATTTAATATCCATTCTATTTTTTGTTCTTGAATCTACCATGGTTTCAGTTATCTGAGTTTAGTAAATTGTCCCTGCTACAAGAAATCCTTCCCTTAAACATTCATGCTTTACCATAACCCTTCTTCCAAATAAGCCTTCATACTTCTTTTGCATATCATTTGACATCTCATCCATGTATACAGTATATGAATTTATGTCAAGATAAAAACATTAATGTATAGGTTATGCATCAAAGGCATTTACATTATCTAATAATTTATAATAATTTAGGAATACATGATATAACTTGAAAATGATATTATTTACAAATATAATTATCTAAAATATTTATTAACCAATCATCAATATTTAAAAAATGAAAACAAATAAGTTATCATACAATATATGCAAAATACAATCTCTTGTATCTTATACTAATATGAATAAGTTGTTAGAACAAAGAACCACATGTTTATTATACAATTCCATATATGTTTCATAACCTAGACATTGCTAGATCTCGATATAATTATGAGAGTTATCATACTTGAACAATCCATTTCCATTACAATCATAGTGTTCCTCTCACATTCACAAATACAATCATATGGACAAATATAGATAGGTTGTATCTCTAATAAAGAAAATGTCTTTAATACAAATTTTTGTAGAATTAACTAACAATCCATATGACGTTGTTAGTATAAGTATGAGAGGCTTTACAACCTTGAAACATAGACTTATTGGTACCATCCATAATGGATGCATTCCTAAGTAATCTCTTATTTTAGATAAATATTCACATGTTGTAATCAAAACTACGATGTCTTTATTGAGACATATCCTAATATGGTTGATGATAGATAGACCAATTATTGTTTTCATTCTCAAAGATGACACATTATCATCAAAATGTTTCAGTATAACACTAAGATGTAGCACATCTAATCAACCTCCTATTTTTAATAGTAGTATAATAGGATGCATGTCCAAGAATCCTATTCATTTTGTAAAAGTATTAAGAGTATGTAATAAAAATAAGGATCCTCTATATTATAAAAATCATGGATGGGTTTACTGGATATGAACATGTTGTTATATTATAATTATAAGAGGTTGAACCAAGATGAAATCCATTGTTTTTTCATAATTATAAAAGGTTTTGAGATCTAGCATCCCATAGTTTTTAGTATAGTTGTAAGAGTATAAAAATATGAGGGTCCTCCTACCTAAGAAACCTACTATTTTAACTCAAATTATATTAGGTTGTACACCTAAGCAACCTACTATGACGAGTCAAATTATATTAGGATGCATGCCAAAGAAATCTTCTATTGTTAGTTCAATTATACAAAGTTGCACACTTAATAAACCTATTATTTTGAATTGAATTATACAAGGTTGCACACTTGAGCAACCTCCTATTATTATTTAAATTATATGAGGTTTCATGCTAGAGAAACCAACTACTTTGAGTTAAATTATATTAGTTTGTATGCTAGAGAAATATCCTAGTATTAGTCAACTTATACGAGGTTGCACATCCAAGCAACCTACTATTTTGAGTTGAATTATTTTAGGCCTCATGCTTGATCAGTGTCCTATTGTTAGTCTAATTATATGAGGTTGCATGTCCTAGAAACCTATTTTTTAAGTCAAATTATATTAGGTTGCATGCTGACCAACCTAGTATTTTATGTATAGCTATGAGAGGCTTCACTTCCAGAAAATCCTTATGTATTGCACTCCCCATAAACCTACTATTTTATGAATAATTATGAAGGGTTTCATGCATGAGCATCCTAATGTAAGTTAGAATAATATTCTAAACAATGTATTTTGGACATGTAGATGAATCTCATTTAAATTTAACATGTACAAATTTCTTTTTCTTGATAATTTTTTGAAATATATTGATAATTACAACTGTAAGGTAATGTTTGTTACATTAAAAAGATTTCTAGAAATGCATTTTGGAATAATGTTCTTGTTTATTGGAATAGGTGGGAATCAATTCAAAAATAAAATTATTATACTTTTCCATAACAAAATAGACATACCTATATGAGAATTTACACAAAGATATAACAACTACAACTATTTTGAACTATTCATTAAAGTAAAAAGACCTCTTGAAATGTATCATGAAATAATGTTCCTATTTATTAAAATAGATAGAAATTAATTTGAAAATAAAATTAGTCTACTTTGCAATAAAAAAATATACATACTTGTATTAGAATTTACATGAAAATATAGGTAGAAGAAAATAGATGAATGTAAATGAAGATATAAAATGAAAAAAATGGTAAATAGGTGAATGTATATTCAAATGTTCTAGTGGTAATAGTTGTAAGAGGAAGGAAAAACTTATTATAGTCTACTTGCGAGCATTATGAAGGTTACTCTAAAATGACTTGTCAATGAAAATAATACCTAGATCACCTTTTTATCTCTATCGCTGATGACAAGCATATGAAATATTCTTCTATGACCTATGATGCTTCTTCCATTCCTAAATTCTATAATGTAGAGCTTCAAAAGTATATGAGTAAGTCAAACATATAGAGAACAAATAGTTTTTTGGATTATGTCTGATATTGAAATATATATGAACTAAAGAAAATAACTAGTAAAATACCTGATACTTTTGGATGTGCTTTTCCTATCTTTCGTCACTATCTTCAAGTAGAATTGCACACTATCAAGTTGTTGTTTACTACAATGCTATTTCTATCTCCTACAAAATGTAATATGTAGTGCTTCAAAAATTTAGTGCTGAAAGGATGAAAATATTAGGGAAAAATAATTTGACTTTGGATCCATGGGTCTTGAAAAAAGGATTTGAAGGACCCTGGATGATCTTGCCAATCACCCAAGGACTTACAATTTTTTGCCAATGCAAATAAATAAAATGACAAATGCAAATCTAAATGTAGAGAAACATGTAATAAATTTGTATTGAATCAAAAAAATTGCAAAATTTTTATTAAAATTATGAAATTTTTCATAAAAACAAAGGTTAAATGATACAAATTTTTATTCTTTAAAGACACAAAGAGCCAAAGGAAGGATGCTGGTAACTCAATTCAGTTGGTACGATGTGCTCTGTGGTTAGCTCTACTCTTTGGTAGTTTTGAATTTCTACTCTTGAAGCTTGTTGCTAGTTCCTCTATCATTATATCTATGCTATAAGTGAAATAATGGCTATGGAATCATGGTAGATCTACACATCTATGAAAGTCTTTGTGTTTAGCATAAATGCAAATTGTCAAAAGTCTAGGTGTATGAACTTTTGTTTAGTGAACATATGACTCATCCAAAAGTCCCTTCAATGAAATAGTCTTTAGTTTAAATAGGTTATTGATGGCCTTATTTGTTGTTACAAATTTCTATCATAATTTTTGACAAATTGTTGCAAATTTTTTATGTGTGTAGGAAATCTCTTAGTAGCATATTTATCAAGTTTAGATAGTTTAATGCTTTTTTACACAACTTGCATATGTTGCCTAGTGTAAAAATTCAAGGTCCAACATAAAAACACAAAGTTCAAATTTTATACACTAGCTTTGTAGGTGTCATAGTGTAAAAACTATCATAGATAGCATATAGGTTGAAAAATGTTAAATTTGGTTGTCTGCAAGCCATTTTCAACCTTTCCAAGCCTAGACATATGAAATTTGTAGCTTTTCATACCTAGAAGATGAGGCATTCATAACTTATGAAGCATTTTTTAGCCTTCATAAGCTGGGATACATGAGATCTATAGCATATGAACTACAAATTTTACATTTTACATTAAAAATAGTACCTTAAATCCCAGTGATAAAGGTTACAATGTTAGATTTTGTGGAAAATAAGGTAATTATGTTTGCCATTATTTTTTCTCCAAATTACAAATAATTTTAGGTATTAGACTACAACATAAATTTTCTTTGGGGTGTTTCATTGGCCCCTCTTTGTTGATGTTTTAAGGATTAACTTGAGAGACATTGACAAAGAATGTAAAACATCATCATAGACCCATCACGAACATTTCCTCTTCATGATTGATTCTATCATTGTCAAACCATGCCAAAAAGTTCTTGTGATGGTGAGATAAGGTTATGATGGAGTAATATAGGTTTGAGATGAGATAAAGGTCATATTATCTATATGGTAATGGTCACATGGATTAACAAAGAATTCCAAATATTGACATCACGATTATGATATTGTGGTGACATGTTTGTTGATCAATGTGATCTTCATGCTTCATGCTTGAAGTACTAGTCACCTGATAATGTGTTAGCAGAACTAGAACTCTACCCCAAGGCTTCTTTCACCATTAGGCACCTCCCTTTATTTGTTTGAAGTTGCTCGATTTGGATTTAGGCTTCATTGGTCTTTTACCTTCTTTGGTAATTTTCTTCCCCATTTTCATTTTTTGGAGGGGTGAAACCTTCATTGGCTTTCATTATTATTATTGAACTTAGTTTTGTTTTCTCATTGAATGAGATGTGTTACATTCAACAAACTTGATGGTGGAGCATGATGAAGGAGATGTCACATGACCACAATGCATGAATGTTAAACATAGGTCATCATTATTGTTAGGATAAAGAAAGTTGTAATTGGGATATGGGATTATGGCTTAAGAGGGATAATAGAAGTGATTTTTGTATTAGATGGCTTTCTTGGTAAAGTAAGATAAGCTAACCAAACCTAGCATATCAAGATCACATACTTTCTATCGAGATGAGTTGCACCTTCGCGATGACCTTAGGTTTCATCTTACAAGCACAACTCCAAGAGAACAAGAAAATAATATGAGGAATACATGTTATTACAAGACATTACATAAGGTGATGTGAGATAATAAACAAACTACAGGCCACCATAGGCTACTATTGGTACAATATTAAGATATCTGTGTTTTGTATCATAGAAATTATAAAGTTTGCAGTTCATTTATCATGCCAAACAAAGTCATGAGGTCATGTAGGCTAGCTTTTTGTAGGGTATTGGAGTTATAAAAATTGGTCATTTGTGTCAATCTCTCAAAATGGTAAAAAAAACTACAATAAAACATGTGATTATTAGATGTAATCAAGGGCTATGTGATGGCTTTAGTATTACATTGTAAGGGTTCGATGATGTCTTGAGAAAACTTAGGTTCTGGAGAGGAACATGGTTTTAGAGTTTTCTCCTTATCATCATGGAATTTGATCAAGAAATATTGTGTGATGTTTCTAACTTCAAGGTCAATGGTAGTTAGGCTATTACATGATAGTAAGGCTATATAATCGATGGTTTTCAAGCTCTTGGTTTAGAAATTCAAGGACCACTTGATCAAACAACACCATAAGGATCTACTTGGGCTTAAAGGCTAGTCAAATTGATTTCTCATCTCTATAGCTTTACTTTGCATGTCACCATAAGAATATCAAGTGGCATATGTGTGATAAAATGGTTAAATAATGTTAAATATTATAATGATAGAGTAACATAATGTTAAATAAGAATAGAACATAGTAAAACAAGGCCAAATAAGGCAAAGTAGGATAGTATATTGATGAGTGGCGAGGTACTCCTACACTCAACCATACGAATACGAGCGTTACACGTGCCATCCAGTTGAACTTCACAGACTAAGTGCCTACATGCCTAATGGAACACTTAAGGTTAATCGTTCATTGTCTTCCCAGACTTACTTGTATTTTTCACGGTTGTATGTTTAAGTAAGTCTGAGGTATGTGATTTTTATATCTTTTCTATTTTATCGCCTATGCTAGGAGGGAAAAGGTGAAGAGACTAATTAACTAACCTTAACTAACTAAATAAGCCTTAATTAACGTAGCATCACTATCCATTCCCACTTACCATTCACACCCTGAACCAATGCAACCTTTGGGATTACCAAACACTATTCGTTGCTGGGATTACCAAGCATAACACACGTGCTTGATGTGGTTGTACTGAATGCACTTAACTATGAGAGAAGGGTTAAGAGATATTAATTAACTAATAAAGCATTTAAATGATGAAAAATAAATAAAATCCTATTTAGCTTAGTCCATGCACTACAAGGTTTATCCAAGAAGTTCGTCTCTATTTCCGTACACAAACTTGTGCTCAAGTACAATATTTGCTCGAATAAAGATCTGTTCACTTTGGAGCTCCTACTGCGGGCACATGGAGATTATTTTATCTCTAGAGAGGTAAAACTGCTAGATTTTTGCTACGGTCTAGGCCTAGAGTGAGAAACAAGGGAGAGCTGCCTCTTATTTATAGATTTGGTGGCACACTGCAATATCGTGTACGTGATATCATAGGGGAAGACGTGATATCTCATACACAATATCATGGGGGATGTAATATCACGGCCCATGCGATATCGTGTCCCATAATATATGATCAACATGATCATATGTTGCTAGTTTTAGGCCTTAGTGGGCCATGGGGGAGGCCTATTTAACTTGGAAAAGTCATTAGAGTACTTGTGGTAGTTTCTAAGTTTAAAAATTAGTGATCTTGAATTGGGTTCCAATTACTCAATCCTTCATACATTGGACCCATATGCTGGCTAGTGTAGGAAACTAGTATGCTAGCATATGAGATTGGAAGACGTGGTTTCTAGGTGGTCTTGTCTTAGTTTTGGACATCCTTGAGCACTCATGAAATCTTCTAGAGCCTATAGAAGGGTTTGGGTACCCTAAATGATTGTTCTAAGCTCATTTTAAGTGATGGAAAAGGTAGTATATTATTTGTATGTTGGTCTATATGTTGGCTAGAATATTTCTCCTAAGGCCACAATAGATTTCTTGGAAACTTTGATTCGAAGGACTTGTTTCAACTAGTTTTTGGGTATTAGGGCATTTGGATGTTATCATAATGGTCCAAGAGAGAGAATAAGTTAATTTTCATGTTAGTTTGACCTAATGAAGTCATTGCAAGTTGTTACACCTTGATTCATACATTGGCCAACATATAATTCTTGGTCCCTAATGTATTTATGCTGGAAACATTATTTCATGGATTATCAAATTTGGAATTTTGGCTAATCAGCTTCTAGGGTAGCACATAGGTCTTGTGGTAAAAATAAAAAAAGCTTTTTCTAAGTCAAAATGAATCAACCAAAGTTTGTCTTGCAGTTGTTATGTTGGCCTAAATGTTGTCTAGCATATTTCTCCTGATTCCTTAGCATAAAAGTGTTAAAACTTGAATTCTCCATCCCTAATCAAGGTTAAATTATAGCTAGGTTCTAGTTCTAGGATCCTAAGCTTTCCCATTAAAGTTTAAAAATTATGAGGTGTCAAAAGCTTGCCTAAACTTTCAACCAATCCTTTTATATGCTAATTAGCATATAAACCATGGATGCAGATTGTAGGATTATTCAACTTAGCTTCTTGGTTCTTGAAGTCATTGGTATCTATGACTAAGGCTTGGTGATTGATATGATGTATTTTAAGACCATTTGAACTCAGATAAGGCTTGTTCATTATTTTTTTTCTTGGCCTATATGCTGGCCAACATATAAAGCCTACATTCCCAACATAAATGATCAAGATTTGAGTTTGTGATGTCATTTCAAACATCTTTTCTATCTCTCAATGTTTCCAAATTAGTTCTTAGGATTTTGTGCTAGGATAAGGATTTTTGAGTAGCATGGGAAGGTAGACAAGAGTTTTTTCAATGTTCACATGTTTCAGATATGTTGGCTAACGTATAGGCTTTGTGTGTTTAGTGTATAAAGATTAAATTTAGCTTTTAATGGTTGTAAAGTGGCCATAGTTTGGGTTTATGTTGTTCCTTAGGCCTCTAGGATTCCACTAGTAGATTTTCAAGTTATTTTTAGTAAAGGAAAGTGGTCAAAAGCCTCCTACATGTTCCTTATATGCTAGCCAACGTATAAGTTATATGTGCTCAACGTAAAAGGCTTAAATTTAGCTTTTAAGGGCTGAAAAGTGGCTGTAATTTGGGCTTATGTTATGCCTTAGGCCTATGGGCTTCCACTAGTTAATTTTTGAGTCATTTTGACCCGAGGAAGCTGGGGAAAATCCTCCTACATGTTCCTTATGTGATGGCTAGTGTATAAACTTTGTGAACTTAGCATAGAAGGCTTAAATTCAGCTTTTTAGATCTTAAAAGTGACTAAAGTTTGGGGTTATATTATGCTTTAGGCCTCTATGCTTCCAACAGTCTATTTTCAAGTTATTTTAAGCAAAGAAAAGTGGTAAAAACCCTCTTGCATGTTCCTAATATGTTGGCCAATGTATAAAATTTGTGTGCTCAACATAAAAGGCTTAAATTCAACTTTTAAGGGCTGAAAAGTGGCTAAAGTTTAGGATTATGTTATACCCTAGGCCTTTGGACTTCCACTAGTCGATTTGAGTCATTTTGATCCAAGAAAGCTAGTGCAAAGCCTCTTGCATGTTCCTTATATGTTGGCCAGTGTATAAGCTCTGTGTTCAATGTAAAAGGATTAAATTAAGCTTTTCAGGCCTAAAAAGTGGCTACATTTTGGACTTATGTTATGTATTAGGCCTATGGACTTCCACTAGTCTATTTTTAAGTCATTTTAACTTTAAAAAGTTGGTGAAAAGCCTCTTTCATGTTCCTTATACACTGTAAGTTTTGCTAACCATCCTAAACCAAGTTTGAAGTATGAGAGTCAAGCTAAATAGTGGTTGAATCTTTGTACACTACTACATGTTGTTAAGGATGATAATATTTTGATCAATTTTCGTGTTTTACATTTTTCTATGCTTTGTAATCTTTGGTGTAAAATGCTACTAGTTAAAATGACTATAAAAGATAAAGTTACGAAGCAAAGTTTAATGATGAAATGCAAAAGTGTAAAAAAAGGTGTAACAGGTCACATTGTAAATATAAGAGAGATAAAATAAAGGAAGGCTACTAATTTACTAGTTTTAGGTGCTAGCAAGCCATCTTGTTGCTAGTTTTAGACCTTAGTGGGCCATGACATTACTAGTTTTAGGCCTTGGTGGGCCATGATGTTGATAGTTTTAGGCCTTAGTGGGCTATGTTCCATACTTGTCTAGTAAGTATGGGATGCTCTTGAAAGAGAATATAAGGATAAAATAAGTAATGAAACATGATAAAAGGTTGCAAAAATAAACATAAAACAATTAAAAAAATAGGAGATAAGACATTTACTATGAACTTGTTGTTTGTTGATAGATCAAAGAATCCTTTTTACACAATTATACACTTACTATCTCTCTTATTTAGTATGGTAAGTTGTAGGTATTTTTGTTGGTTTTATAGTGTTATAGAGTTAGTTTTGGTAACTTTTAGTTGCTACTAATGTTGGCTTTAGTGTAAGTATTAGTAGTTTTCTCTTGAAACTCCACCTTTGAACCTATATTTAATTAATGGTAGTGACATATTGTTCCTACAAATGATAATCTCACCACCCTCATATGACAAGTGAATCTCCTGATGTATAGGATATGAGATCATGTGAAGCTCATCCAACCATGGTCTTCATATGATCAAGTTGAAGTTAGGTGTCTCTTCAACCACTAGGAAGTTAGTAGATGTAGGTAATTTCTCACTAGCTATGAAATCCAAGGATATGCACTGCTACTTGTGATCCATTAAATGACTTGAGTGTTGAGGTAGTGATTTCTTGAATGTTCTTGGTTAAGCCTAGTTTCTTGACAACTATGTATGGTATAACATTTATTTCAATCCCATCATCCACATAAACATGATGAACCTTATATCTGCTGACATGTATAGTAATGAGGGGAGGAGTGAATAAAACTTTTCCATTTTAAGATTTAATCTTCACCTCATTATCACAAAATTTGAGCATGGTTTGATACCCATTTTCCTTAAGTGAAGCTTGCTCAATGATAGAGTGGATCAACTCTTTGTTAGTAGGCATGTCTTTGCTCATAGGGATAGAAGTTAACACTTGAGCTAATGCAACCCTATGAGCACGAGAAGTTATGACTAAGTTGTATAAGTTCAATGACGTGTTCTTTTATTTGAGGGATTGTTTGGCTTATTCCATTATTGCAAGGAAATTCTTTCCCTTATGATGTGATCTGTTAGCCTTAGTGATCTTAATTTCCTCCATTCTTTCTAGAGTTTATGGCTTAGGTCTCAATGTATGTGCCTTGGGCCCCTTATCCATGGATGTAGCTAATCTTGGTATAGACCTCAAGGGATTAGTTTGTTTTGATGCCTTTTATTTTCAGTCACATTTAGTGGGATTAGTGGTTGGTTTGATGATAGGTTGTTTTTGTCATTATTGTGGTGATGATTTCTTACTAACCATTTTGTTGTTAGTTACTATAGGTGCGATTTGGTCATAGGTTATCACAGATTTTCTTATTGAAGATGGAGGGATCCTAATAACAAATAGTTTCTTAGCCTTAGAAGGATTGGTAATGTGTGGTATGGATTATGAAGTTGATTCCACTAAAGATGGGACATGTATGATGAAAGATTTTTGAGAGGCCATGGAAGGTGATACCTATATAATGAAGGCGCTCTAGGATTTTTGTTTTGGGACTATAATGATACCTTGATAAAAAATGATTCCCTAAGAGGGTTAGACCATTTGGTTATTGTGAACAAGAGTATAGTGTAAGAGTTGTTATTGGTGTTTGGAGAGTTGGGCTCATTCAACACCAGCTCTCCATGATCAATCATCTTCTAGAGGTTATCTTTTAATGCTAGGAAAAAATTAGTATCATGACCAGCCATTTGATGATAATGGAAAATCCTATCTAGTCTAAAGTACTTTAGTAGTTCAGGATCATCCTTGGTTGCTATCATTGGATCTCTAGCTATGTCACAAAGACAATCATGCCTCTTACGAGCTTCATGAGATAGTTGCTTATGTTGTATATGATTATATTTAAGAAAATGTTCTAAAAGCTTAGAGGGCTTCATAAGCAACCTAGTATACTTTGAACTATCCTTCAGCAAAAATTTTATTTTTTGTTAATTTGGAGTGTAGGAGGAGGACAGTTATGATGAGTTAGAAGATGTATTGCGTGGTAGTGATCCCCACATCTCAGCTTTTTTTGACTCTTTTTGTTACTATGGCCATGGTTGTATGTTCTTACCTAGTTTTATCTCTATCCCTCCTTATGTTTTGATTTTTATAGGCCACATAGGCTAGGATGTTACTTACCTCAGCTAGCTCCTCAATGCTCTTAATTTTTGAAAAGACCTGGCTCAATCAATGGGATTCTAAGTAGTAGAGCTTCAACTTGGTGAAGTCATTTACCACTCTCTTAAAGATGGCCAAGAGGTGTGTTTCAGAGATAGGTTTTGAAATCTCATTAAGTGTTGAATTCCATCTTTAAATGAATCTTTTGATTGGTTCTAGTGGCCCCTACCTCACCATTATTAGTTGGCCTAATGTGATATCTAGCTTCAAGTTGTATCTGAAGTGGTTGACAAATTGATTAATTAGATTCTCAAGAGAAGAGATGGAACCTCTCGGCAATGTTTAATACCAATCTAAAGCCTTTCCCTTAAGGTACATAAGGAAAATATGTTATACTGTATTTGTCCCAACTTGTAACAAGAGGCACTTAGATCAGAAGGTGACTAGATGTGCATTAAGATCCTCTTTATAATTGTATTTGGTGATGTTTGGTATAGGTAGGCCTATAGGTAAGTTTATTTGAGGCACAATAGGGCTTATGAGATTATCTTGGTAGAAGTCTATAACATTGACCATCTGAGTTGTATTGCCTTTACATTTCCACAACACTTTGGTAAGACCTTGGATCATTTGGTAGGCTTGATCCAACTCCTAGCACATTCCTGTAGGCTATGGTATTTGTATTGATGATTGAGGAGGAAGTTGGATGGTCTGAGGCTGCATGATCAAAATTGGTATAGATGGAAGAAGTTGAGTGACCACTGTTGCAAGTGGGTTTAACAAGGAGAAAGAGGTTTGAGTTGGGACATGAGGGATAAAGAAAAAAAAGGGAATGTAGGAGGCTTGTGAGATTTGGGGTCTTGATGAGGGTCCCACTGGTATGGAGAAGGGAGGTGACATTGTGAAACCACTAGGAATAGGTGAACAAAGTGAGGTTGAGTGGCAAATGACATTGTAGGGGTACATGACTAGAGGTGGTTTCTTGGAAACTTGAATGTTGGGGTAGGCTCTCTATAAAGGTATTAGGCTTATGCTCTACTTCGAACTCATCATGTTCCTCCTAGTTTTCCTTTGAGCTAATTTCCTTACTTAACTCATCAATGTCTATTAATTGTGTCAACAAATGAATATAGAAATCTGTTAGAGGAATTTGGTCATAAGGTGAGGGAATGTTTTCCTTCCCACTCGGTTTATAATCTCATACTAACACGTGGTGTCAAATTTAAAGTAAGGTGTGAAGAGGCCTACCTATATTTTGGCACAAATAAAATTGTAAAAATCCTCATTGATAATGGTGGATTGTGGTTCCTAGCCCCTTTAGCTAAGTGATTGCCTACATTCTATAACTGCTAGATTCTTAGGATCATAGATACAAATAGCTTCTTGGTTGGAGACCATTCATGTTATGTTGTATGGTAAGATCGTTGAATGGTAAAAAGACATAAACAAAGTATTAAACTAAGTGATTGATTAAGTTTCTCAGCTTGTGTGATTTTTCGTAAGAGTCTCAACCTATGAGGTAGTCTCAGTGTATGAAAGGCTCATCATACAAGCTTCTCAATGTAAAACCTTTTTAATGTATATGCTTCTTAGTGTATAATCTTAGCATATAAGCTCAATGTAAAATCTCAACATGAATTGCTTCAAGCATAAATAGCCTTTAGCATAAAAATGGTTGAAAAAAATGCAAAGTAAAAATAGTTGAAACAAGGATTTCAAAATACTCTGCAACTACTAAGGTAGTGTAGGTAGCTGCAACAATGCTTTGCATTAGACTAGAAAAAATTAAAAATTATTTTTTTGTATTTTAAAGTGTAAAAAATGTTTACAACACTGTAAGTTGTGGTTGAAAATTATTTAATGTAAAGAGAATGTATGGAAAGGTTGTTGGTTGTACGCTAGGTTTTGGGTAACCACCCAACCAAAATTTAAAGTGTAATTTATATGCCATGTTTTGGAAAAATCCAAAACCAAACTTCTAAAAAAATTAGAAATTAAAATAAGTTGTAGGTTATACGGTGTCCTTGGTACACATCTAAAACCAAAATTTTGTGAAATTCAAAGGTGTAGGTTTTATTGGAGGCTATATGTTGGGCTTTGAAAAGTCTAGGTAGAAAAGTCAAAAGATGATCAAACTTGTTGTAGTTTATATGCTAGGTTTTAGAAAATCCAACATTTGATGGAAAAATAGAAGATAAAGGAAAACTTGTTGCATCTTATACTTTGGATTTTAGAAAACCTAGGAATAATAGAAAAATTTAAATATGCTAAATTGGTTGTAGGTAATATGTTGGGTTTTGGGGAAAAAGCAATACTAATTTTAAAATTAAAACAAGGCCTAAGTAGATTGTAGGTGTAGCACTAGTTTCGGGAAAATCCAAAATAAATTTCTACTCTTGAAGCTTATTGATGGTTCCTATGTCATTGGATCTACCTTGTAGGTAAGAGAATGGATATGGACTCTTGTTAGATCAACACTACTCTAAAAGTCTTTGTATTCAACTTGAATGCAAATTACTAAAAGTCTTGGTGTTATGGACTTTTGTTTGTTTGCATTGCTTTGAAAGTCTTAAGTTTGGTGAATGCATGAATCATCCAAAAATCCCTTCAATTAAGTAGTCTTTAGTTTAAATAGGTTATTGATGGCCTGATTTGTTGCTATAAATTTCTTCCATGATTTATGATAGACTGTTATAAATTTTTGATGTGTGCAGGGCATCTCTTGGTAGTGCATTTAATCAAATTTAGATGGTTTTATGCTTTTAATGCCACATCCATATTTTTTCCAATGTAAAAATCCAAGGCCCAGCATAAAAAATGAATACCCAAATTTTATACACTGGCTTTGTAGGTGTCCTAGCATAAAAACTACAATGGCTAGCATATAGGTTGAGAAGTGCCAAATTTGATGGTCTGCAAGGCATTTTCAACCTTCCCAAGCCTAGGCATATGAAATCTACAACTTTTCCTACATGGAAGATGAGCCATTCATAGCCTATGAAGCATTTTTTAGCTTGCATAAGCTAGGATGTATGAGATCTATAGCATATGAACAAAAAATTTCACATTTTACATTAAAAATGATACCTCAATTTCTAGTGATGAAAATTACAATGTCACATTTTGGAAAAAATAAGGTAATTGTATCTACCATTATGTTTTCAAAAAATTACAAATAGTTTTAGTTATTAGGCTACAACATGAATTTTCTTTAGGGTATTTCATAATGCTTCAGTCTTTTGGATTGTTGATTTATTTGCATTTCTTCTATGGTGTTTTGGTAGTAAATGTTTTAACATTTATTGAGGTGGTTGATGGTAGGTATAGTAGGTATCAAAACGAAATTAAATTTAAATATGTAATATATGCTAAATGAAATAAGACTTGGGAGATGGAGGATGGCCATTATTTCTATCACATTTAATTCTATCCACACATACTTGGTTAATATTTGGATGATAATTATAAAATGAGATCTTGATATGGTTGTGCTCCATTAATACATCTAGTGAGTTGGGATGTATATTGAATTAATTCAATGTAGTTGTGCCTACATGAAATTTATGTTTCAAAAATTAATTAAGTTAAGATATATAGAATATGATAAATGCAATGAGACAAGCGTTATGGTTGATGGACATTGTATCTCCATGATTCTAGACATCATTTTATAGATTTGGTATGGTTGTGCTCCATCACTACATCTAGTGAGTTGGGGTAAACTTTGATTGTGACTAAGTTATAGTAATACTAGAGCTTGATCTCTCTAGTAATTAGTGTGTCTAAGTTGCTACCAAAGTTCACATTAAATCATGATATGTAGTTAGATAGTTCCTAACTAGACAAGTTACCATTCACTTTATCATTGCCAAAAAGTAATCATTTATATTCTTCACATTGTCATTGCCACTTTAATATGGGATTATGCATACATTATTATTCATTTCTATTCTTTACTTTGTTTTCACCTATTATTTATGTATGAAGCTAGTGTACATAGAATGATATTAAATATTTTTTCATCACTATGTCTAGTGAGTTGGTGCAAACTTTGATGTTAAGTTAGAGATACTCCACTTACTAGAGCTTGTTCTCTATAGTAATTAGTATGGTTGAGTCACCATCAAAGTCCACCTAAAATTTTAAGGTGTAGTTAGTTAGTTCTTAACCAGACAAGTTCCCATTCAATTTGTCATTGTAAAAAAGTAATCTTTTATATTCTTTACATTATCATTACCTCTTCAATGTGGGATTATGCATACATTGTTATTCAATTTTGGTAATTTCTTTGACCTCACCTATTATTTATATAAAGCCAGTGTACATATAATGATATTAAATATTTTTTAAAGATATTTTGGAATAATGAAGACGTATTAAAACCCAACCATTATGTTAAAATAACTAGGTAAGTGATAATAAATTTCATATTAATATCTTCATGCTATATTCATGAAACATTTTACTATCTAACCTTGTTAAATAACTATTGTAGCATCATTTGACCCGAACCTTGTTTAGAAACATATTATGTTAGTTAAAATTTCTAGACCCTTGGTTATGGTAATTAGTAATTAGTATGGCTAAATCTCCATCAAAATCTACTGCAAATCATTATCCATAGTTGGATGGTTGTTAACCAAACAAGTTCTCATTCAATTTCACAATGTAGGAGGTACTCATTTATATAATTTACATTGTCATCACCTTCTACATGTGGGATTATTCCTACGTAACAAAATTATTTCTATTACATTCAGTTCTATATTTATAAGCATCATTTTATAGATTTAAGAACATGAAAAAATGAATAAAATGAGAGCTTGGTATGATTGTGAATCATTACTATGTTTAGTTAATTAGGGTGGACTTTTATGGGATTAAGGTACACCAATTATAAGAGTTTGATCTCTCTCGTAATTAGTGCATATGTTGTTATTCATTCCTATTCTTTACTTTGTACTCACTTATTATTTATATATGAAACTAGTGTACTTATATTGATATTCAATATTTTTTTCAAGATATTCCTTATTGTTAGATGTTCATGAATTTTATATAGATATAATTTAAATATTTGTTTGAAAAATTAATTCAATTAATATATGTAAAATATTATAGATGTAATTAGACATGGGTAATGGATGATAGGAATTGTCTCTCCATCTTTCTAGACATCATTTTATAGATTTGAGAACATGAAAAACTCAATAAATAAGAGCATGGTATGGTTGTGTTACATCACTATGTCTAGTGAGTTGGGGGGAACTTTGATGATGACTGAGTTACACCAATTCTTATTATTTATGTTTGGTATCTATGTGCATACACACACACATAACTCATTTTCTAATTAAGATGACCAAAATAATAACATCATAGAGTATATCCAATTATGAGCAAAATAAACCTTATACATCATTTATGAAGCTAATTTAGCAGAGGTAACATAAAGAACAAAATACAATAACACATAATAATTACATTCTATAGCAAGAATATGGATTTGAAATTGTGGTTACACAAGAATCACACTGTGTATGAAGCACAATGATAGTTGTTGTATCACATTGGATGAAAGTTTATTCTGAATGCCTTTTACTTTGATATTTTTCTATTGGGTGCGTGTGTGCACAATAATGTGAATGTGAACCTTAGGAAACTAAACGTGGGCCATGGTGTGAAAGGAATGGAATGGTACTGTCTGGGAATGAATGCGCGCAGTAGCATCAACTTTATGACAAGTGCATGTAATGTATAGTGCTCATTAATTATAAGCAATGAGCATGTCAGTCTTCTTCCAAAGATGATCCTCTTCTTTTTAAACCTTATCATATTCAACTTTCCAACCTGTTCTTGCTAACTTTGACTATCATGAAAGAGACATTGTTTTCCTCATCATCTTTTAAAAGATTTTGGCAAGTGTTTTCTTACCATGAGCCTTAACTAAGGTCTTCCACAATGTCATGTTCTTCATAATCTTCTAAAGAGCTACCATAAACTTTTCTTTTTCTTTTGAAAATTTTTTCAAGTAACCTCTAGCTACATAACTTGTGTTTATGATGCAACATGTAAAAGTACATACTTTTCTAAGGGCTTTTTCTATTAACAACTTTCACAAGTAGCCCCAACTCTCTAACTAATGCTTGTGATGCAACATCACAAGTACACACTTGATAAACACTAAATAATAGGGTTGTGATATATGATATCGCATTTTTGATATTGTAGCTACAATATCACAAAAGTAAATTTTGCCTATAAATAGCCATCACCTACTATATTGGTAGCAAAACTGTTGTAGTTTGATTTCTTTAATTTAGTAGAAGTTAATGAGCGCCCGAAACGTACTTTTGAGTTCATTGTTTAGAGTCCTTATTCGAGTGGAATGTACTTGAACACATTTCATAAGTGATAATAAAGACCAAGCTTGATTCTTTCCCATTGCAACATTCTAGCTTAGTTTAGATTTGGTTTAATTACAATTTACTTTCCAATGTAATTAGCTTAATAATTTACTTTCCAATGTACTTTAAACCATGAAAACATGAGTGTGACTAACTTTGAGCATAAACACATACTCACTTGGTAATCCTAACAATGTTATCGCTTGGTATGCCAAATGGCGTGGTGCTTGGTAATCGTAGTAGTGGACATGTGAGTTGAAAGTGTGTATGATAAGTTGGGAACAAACACGTATCATCCTAGGCTAGACTAGGATTTACTTTCTTGTTTATTAGATTAATTAATTAATTTCTATATTTTTAATTAGTTTATTAAATGCTAAATAATATCATGATCATACACCTCACATTGGACTAAACCATATAATATAGAACTGCTACTAGTCCAAGTAGGAAGACAACTATGCACGATTATTGACTAACTTCCTAGGAAATAACATTAGAACCATCCATGGATTATGACATGGTCTACCACAATGCTTGTAGATCATTTGGTAAAGTGTTGAGCATACTGACCACTCATAAGTTAGCATCATCATCAAAGTTGGTGCTAATAGTTTAGGAAGTTATATCATACACAATTGTTGTACAAGATTTTAAAGATTTATTATTGTGCAAATCTTAAAATATTAATAATGACAATATTTTTATAGCCTAATATGTGCTTCCCTCATGTTCATTTTATTTTCATGTCATTGTAAAAGTTATAATTTTTCTTAGATTATGTTGAATCATGTATGTGGGTTCATGCCTCTATGTAATTTGTCACATGGCACAATTTTGAATTTGAAAAAGAGTGCATAGGTTTGAATTTAAAAAAGAGAGGGAAAATGAAGCACCTAACCCTCACCTAACAACAACCTAATATCCTTTTAAAGAGTTGAGTGTGCTCCCAAGCACCTTCTCATCTGATGAGTCGCGAGGTACCCCTACACTCAACCATACGAATATGTGCGTTACATGCGCGATCCGGTCAAACTTCGCAGATAGGCTAGTTGTGGAATTTAGAAAATTAGCCTTAGGTCATAGTTCGCTGTCTTCCCACCTAGACTAGTATTATCTTTGCCACATATGATTTAGTCTAGAGTGAGGTGTATGATGGGTTTCTAATCTAATGCTACTCCTGAAGGCAATGGAAAGTAATATTAACTAAGCTAGGAGAGAAGGGTGAGAGAATCTAAATTAGCCTAAGTACGATGAGCATCTGTTCCTTGATTATTCGTACACATCTTGGACTTCGTGCATGACTACCACTAGGATTACCAAGCGCAAATCCTAGGTATGCTACTAGGTTACCAAGTAGACACACTTAAATGCTCGTGATCAAGTCATACTCATTCCGTGTTTTAACATGAGTTTAAGGGTGAGAGAGATTAACTAGGAAAGCATTAAATAACAATTAATTAAATGATAAAACTAAGTGAATGCAGCAATGATGAAGTAATCTCAACCTTTATTACCGGTCATGTGTGTGTCCAAGTACATCACACTCGAATAAAGGTTTCGTACAATTACAATCACCACACTACGGGCATACACGGAGAGAAAGAAATCAAAACACTTAAAATGAAAACTAACTCACTTCCTAATGATCTAATCTCCATCTTTCTACCTCTTATTTATAGATGAGGAGATAGGCTGCGATATCGTGTACGTGATATCGTGGTCACCCAAAACGTGACTCATCATACCCCCACGACTGAATGAAAACTCGTCCTTGAGTTACAATGATTACACAATGGATAGGTATGGAATTATTGGATGGTGAAAATGGAATTACGCCACAGTGTGGAATGAAAACAAAACAAAGACACAACACAAAGAATGCGCTACAGCTACAAAATTGTGGAACTCATGTAGTTCCTGGTGGCGGTGGAACCTCCATTGATGCTTTCCCTTTGTCTTGTGCTCCAGGCTTTGAGACCTGATGGCACTGAAGTATGGCCTAGATTTTCTCCTCTTTGGTCTAAAGGTCTTGTGCCATCCATGCTAATTTTCCAATGTTTGATGGAGTCGGCACCTCCCACGGATAGGATAGTTGTGGAAACATTTGATTGACCTTAACATACCCAGCCACAAATACTCGACGTTCCTCTTCATAGGCTTTGGCTTTATCTTTGTATTCCTAAAAATCTACTAGCTATTGAGCCAAATCTACTGTGACACCTTTTTGGCCTTGGTAGCTTGCCTTTACCACCTCAATTTCAAAATTTGCGATCTTCAATTTTTCCAACAACTTCTTGCGTTCTACAGATTCTGATTCGTATTGAACATAGGTGGTTGCTACCTGCTGCTCGAGCTCTATCCTCAGGTGCCCTGCTATTAACATGGCAAGGTTGGCATACCTCAGATTTGCCAACTCCATGTATTCTGTTAAATCCTTAATTTGTAGGTCCTGGCTCTTAACTTCTGCTTGGTGGGCAAAGGAATATGTGTCCAATATGGCCTGCCAATTAGTGTGTTGAGCATTGATAGCATTGATATGGGCCTTGGTCATATGGATCTCCTTCTCAAGGATCTATTTGTACATTGCCACCTGATCTTGGAAGTGCTCCTTCAGCTTTTCATGTTGTTTAGTTTCATTTTTCCATGCGTTTATTTCAATGTCTGTCTTTTGGTGAATTGCGCGTACCTTCTCCATTGAGAGGGTTCTATTCTCCTTGGCTAAACAACTTATCTCTTGGTTGACCTGGATGAATTGTTATCGTAATTGATGAAAGTGTTCCTCGAGAACATTTTTTTGCTTTTCCACAGTGGTCAATTGAAGGTTTTCGGCAACGAGCTATTTGTTTTTTTCTTGTAAGGTGTTGAGTGCTTTGAGATGCACATGAGTTTGCACCTATGCTACAGAGGCATACCAAAAAACCTTCTCTTTTTCATCAGCCACCTTTTTATTCTCCGTGATTAGCTTGGTTAGTTGCTTAGTTCTAAAATTATCTAGCTGGTCTACGGGAAAAAATTGTAGAGGGTCTCGCTGTGTTGCTTGTAGGGCCACAAGCTGCTCTTGTAATTTCTACACTTCAGCTTCAGCATGCTCGACCCTCACTTCTGTTAAGACCAACTTCCCCTTTGTGGAAATGAGGTCTGACTAAATTGCCATAACATCCTAAGGGATGTTAAATAGGGACGTCATTACTTACCCTATTTGGAGCAATCGATCAAGCACATCCTCATGTTCCATAGGAGTCATTGAGGTTCCAGCCAAAATTTGAGCATCCCATGCTCCTGTGAGATCTGTCGGTGGCACAACAAGTACATTGAATGATTCTTTGATGTGATCTGCGATCACATCTATGACTCTAGCAGCACCCTGGTATTGCATGACCACCATAGTGGCCCCTTCACCAGTTTCTAAATGCACTTGGAAAGATGCCATGTTTCTTGAGATCTATTGTGACCATCTACTTTCCCCTCCTCCTGTGTGAATAGATACTTCACCCCTTGTGCGATCCATAGAAACTGTGGGCTGAATGGCATCATCGATGACATGGAAGAGGTTTACGTCATCACGACTTCCCCAACTGACCATCTCAGCGATGGCCCTGATATGGCTCATCGACAGTTTGTAGTCTTGTGGCAGCAGCTGATCCTAGCTTGTGCTAGGCCCTGCTTCCTATTGTTGGCTAGGTCCTGCAAGTTAAGTTGTAGTTGGTCTAGTCATCTGTTCTTCATCATCTTCCGATCCTAGCATCTCACCAGTAATTTTCCTTGTAGCTGGTGGCTTTAATAGTTCAGCATAGGAAACATTTTGGGCTTTTCGGAGGACATCATTGGTGTACCCCCTGATACCAGCATGTCAACAAAGCTTTCTGATAAGATAAGGAAAAGACAACGCCATCTTCCCTATCTTCTATCCTCAAACCTCATTAGTATCTCCATTAAATATAGATGGGGCAGGTTAGCGTTAACCTTTCCCATCAACACTGCACATCTTCTAGCCGCATACATTGATATCCTTTTTAAGCCCTTCGTGGGGAAGAGGTGATATGTTCCAATTTTGAAGTAGATCCTCTCTTCCGTCATCAACTCACCAAATGTTTTATCTCTGCCATAAGCCCTTTCCAACCAATCCCGTCACACATCAGGGTCTAAATGAGTGGATAACTAAGCAACTTTTGGGCTTCTATTCGAAAGGTTTAACACTTCCGAAATGGCTTGTGTGGAGAAATCAACTATCACACCAAAAATGTTGGCAGTGGTGCCTTGCTCTCTGTTGTGCCAAAACTGGTACGTCTCCCCTAGGTACTAGGCATCTCTTTCAGAGAGGGTAGGCCATAAGGGAGACCCTTTGAGGCGATCCCTAACAGCCTTAGGAGTGAACTTTGCAAAAGATTTAAAGTTCAATTCCACAATCACCCCAGTGAATGTAGACTTTTCATGGATGACCTGAACAAAATCTTGGGGCAACGTGAGATGTTGTTCCTATTCAGGTGTTGCAACTACTCCTCCTTCTGCCTACCTGGATTGTATGGTAGGAGAGTCCTCTTGATGAATACTGAATGATTGCTCCTCCTGTTCTGTATGTTGTCTAGCAAGATCTTATCTTCCACCTCTCTTGGGTCATTTGCTTCCACCTTCAGTACGACCTTCCTTTTGTCCCTGTTTCGGGGACATCTACAATCACAAAAGCCAAGTGTTAGTAAGGTTGTTTTTGAAATTAAGTTATACCTTACTGCTTGCCTTAATTAATTAATTTGTTTATCTTTGTGTGATCTTGCCTGAAAGATTATAATAATGAGTCCATTTCACTTAGGTGGTTTTTTCAATTTTAATCTCTCAATGTACCTAAAGGGTTAAATGATTTTTTTGGCACATTTTATTCTTAATTTACAACTAATTACCCCTAATGATGTCCTTTGGGCGATGATAAATTCCAAAAAAAGTTTAGTTGCTATTTGGTAGGTGTCCCTCCCCCATGACTAAGCTGAACACTCTGGGTTCAAGCATGTTCAGATGGAATTAAAATCGGAGTATTAGCGAGTGAGATAGAGGTTGAAAAGCAAAGGTTTCACACTCGCAAGTCATAGAGAAAAATTTGAAAAACTCCCCTGCATGAATGGCAAGAAATGATGCTAAATGTTGCAGGGGGATCACCTATTTATAGGGTTGGAGGGACACGATATCACGTATGATACATTGCATACGCGATATCATGGCCAATTGATGTTTTAGGCTCGAGGGAAAAATTGAATTTTTTGGGTTTTTTTGGAAAATAAAATATGAAAGCAAGGACATGTGGCACATGTTAAAGGTTTCTAGGGTAATTCCATTAATTTGAAAGGCACAATTAATTATGATGATGTGGATTTTATCAATAAAACCTCGGATGGGAGAAAAAGGCTATGTAATGGTACATAGGAATGTTGAAATTCAAAGGGATAATAGTAAGGAAAGAACATTATAAGAAATTATGCTGAGGGTAAGAAATGGTGTGTGTGAGCTATGTCATAAGTGAAGATTACAAAAGATTACACAAGTGGGTCCTCCCCAAAGCAAGTTCCAACCTATAATGCCCTTGTGTAACCACACTTAAAGTGTCCGTGAGTACTAGAAGGGTTAAATATAATCCGCACTAACTTCACAAAACACACACATGTAGTTATCACTGGAATGAGGTAAGAATTCTATGTTACACATGACATGAGCTACAATTACAAGAACAGTGAGATGAGATGAACTATAGAAAGGGATTGTAGAGATTGGGACATGAGGTAACTAACCCAGGGCACAGTGAATGCTATGTGAAAAGCAAGATTAAGGTGTCATTAACCCGTCGTTCCAAGATCAGGATCAAGTCCATTCCTCTAATTAGTGACATTGCATTGTTTCATCCCATGATGAGCAACTATGCGAGTACCATAACAACGAGGCGTACGATCACTTGGCGTTTTGTTCAAGGGATGAGTGATTTTTGTTTTGTGGCACTTCCTCTTCTCTTTTTTTTTCGATTGCTGAATCCAAAGAAGCCACCAACCTTTAGGCATGGGTGCATGTCTTTCCAGTGGGACCCCCTAGAACATCATTGGATTTTTGAGTGCCCTTTTGATTACTCTTACTCCCATTTTNGGTACAATGAACACAAAATTAATTTTAAGTTTTAAGAATATCAAGAATATCACTGTACCCTCAAACAGAACCTCTTATTGGTAGAATGGTTGAGTGGTTGTAATGGGCTCACTGTCCAAATAATTGATTGTCCAAGACTTAACAACATAGAACACACCTCAACCAACGATCCACATGAGTGTTTTATTCATAGACAAGATTACTTACAAAAAATGTAAAAGGACAAAAATACAAAAAGGTAAAAAGATAAAATAAGAAATTGAAAAATTAAAAAATGGAAAACAAAAAGTTGTAAAATTAAAAAAAATAAAAAGTGGTTATTAATATTTCTTGTTATTAAAATGGGGGATAAGGATTAATAAATGAAAGATGAGGATCCTTGCATGTTGGAAGTATTGGAACTTGGTCATACTTACCCCATTGGGGTTCACACACTTGATTATAAGAAGCATAGTGGGGCAATTTATACGATGTAGTTCTCAGATAACGAGTTGACCCACTATGATATTTAGGATTGTTAGATGGTATGCAAGGATCAGGATGTTCCCTTCCATGACTGTGTTCATTGGGCCATATGGTTGTTGGAGTGTTAGTTGGTGACCCTGATGAAGTACCATGAGGCATTGGGTTCGAAGATAAGGGTGCACCACAGTGTTGGACTTGTGCTGAGTTAGAGGATGCAATGGCCTTGGAATTGTATTATCCCTTCCTAGGGTCATTTCTAAAGAAGGGATGTCTTTAATGTTGCTGAGGTCTATCACCGCTATTGGAAACAGTAGCACAAGTAGCGTTCGTGGGTTGTTGCTATGGTGCAGATACCTTAGGAATAGTTGGTGGTGATGTAGAAGGATGGAAAGGATGAGAATGTTAAAAATTGGGAGATGTGTAAGATGCACAAGGTGGTGGTGGTGTTGAGGACACAGCCTGATAGTATTGTGGAGAATGGTAATGTGGTGAGATAGAGTATGTTGGCCCAGTTTGAGGAACAGGATGTTGAACAAGCTAAGCATTTGGGTTCAGGTGATAAGAAGGATGTCTCCAATTTAGGGGTGGTTTCCCCCACGACTGGGATTGTTGCCACTGTGATCAAACACAGTATCTCTGTACAAACTCTGGATGTAACGTGTTTCCCCAATGCTCATGTAAATGTAACAAGATTGGGCATTGGCCCTTGGGGTGATCGTACAAGCATATGTTTCATTCATACGTATGATTGGTAGTTGAGCTCTTATTTTCCTTATCCCTTCCTTCCGATTGTCTAATGTTTTTGTCCTGCTTCTTGGGTTGGCAAATCCTAGGTATGCTACTGGGTTACCAAGTAGTCACACTTAAAAGCTCGTAATCAAGTCATACTCATTCCGCGTTTTAACATGAGTTTAAGGGTGAGAGAGATTAACTAGGAAAGCATTAAATAACAATTAATTAAATGATTAAACTAAGTGAATGCTGTAATGATGAAGTAATCTCGATCTTTATTGCCGGTCATGTGCATGTCCAATTACGTCACACTCGAATAAAGGTTCTGTACAATTACAATCACCACACTACGGCCATACACGGAGAGGAAAAGGGACAGAAAGAAATTAAAACACTTAAACTAAAAACTAACTCACTTCCTAATGATCTAATCTCCATTTGTCTACCTCTTATTTATAGATGAGGAGATAGGCCACGATATTGTGTATGCGATATCACGGGTCAGGCTGCGATATCGCATACATGATTCACCCAAAATGTGACTCATCATCATCTTTCTATTTAATTGATGTATTGGATATCCTCAAAGGGAAGGCATTCCACGAAAACTCCATTGATGTATGTTTGAAACTTGAAGTAATAGAAGAAGAGTAGCTTTTTTTTCTCCATATCAATATTTTAATTATTTAACTTTATTTGTTTCATCTACTTCAAATTGCATTTTAATATCTTATTATTTTCCATTAATCTTAATCTTATTTTAGTCAAATTTCATCCTTTGTATTAATCAAGGAAGGAAAGAAAGAAAAAACTATGTGGAGAGAAATCTCCATTGTAGTATTTTGGTGGTTTCATTATGGTTGTAGGTCTCAAAGGAACTCAAGCTAAATGAGGGATTTATTGGCCAACCAAGAATCCATTGGTGGTGATCAAAGAAAGTATTGCTAAAAAATCATCTTAAATTCTTGAAGAGGTTACAAGGTCTTAAATCTAAATCACCTTAAGCTGATATTACTATTGTACATTTGCTCTTACAGTCATCCATTAGTTGGAACTTGATTGTGCTTAGTTCTAGCTTCATTTCGTGTCAATTTAAACTATCCCCACTTCACCAAGAGTTTATCACAATTCATGGTATCCTTAGTGATACACCACAACTCTACTATGATTCATAGTATTGCTGGGAAAACATAGTCATGGTATTATAACATGAGGCCACCATGACTCATGGTCTTATCAACTTTAAAGGAGGTTGGAAGTGGTAATTTGACATCATTAATATCAATCATGAGTTGACCACAGCCCATGGTCAAGTAACAATGACCGTACCATAATTCATTGTCTTTACCATGAGCTCACCACAACTTGTGATCTCCCAACCATGAGTGCATCATGACTTATGATTCTTATCCTTGACCACCAAACACACCATGAGTGGATCATGACCTATGATCTTTTGATCACAAAAAAATGACAACCTCACCATGACTTGTGATTTGTAATATCATGAGTCCAGCACCATTCATGGTGTTAATTGTTTTCATATTTTAAGCCAAGAAAAAGATTGAAGAGTTTCAAAAGAGATATTATTTCATTGCCAATTGTAAAATTTGATATTAGAGCTTGTTGTTAAGGTTTGAAGATGTCAAAGACTGCTCCATCATCTTTGATGGAAAGAATAATTTCACCTATTGTAGCATGTTGATGAAGATATTTTTTGAGCTTAATGAATGTCTAGAAGTGGTGAAGAATGACTCCAAAGAGGTTGACACCTCTCTCCTCTTTAAAGCTTAAGTAAGGAAGCAAACTAAAGACAAGAAGAAGAATGATTTGGCTAAGATGATCATGTGCATCTCTTTGAGTGAGAGCATTAGGCCTAAGATAATAATAAGGCAAATGCTAAGGCGTAGTGGAATACAATTCTCCAAGAATGTCATGACACATGTAATGTGATGCAAGTGAAGAAATTAAGGATAAGGACTGAAGTTTAGAACTTCCACATGATAAGAGACGAGTCCCTTGATTTCTTTTTTGAGAGAATGTACAATATCATTAGGGACTTAGATATATTTCAAGATATTTATAGTGAGAAGGAAAGAGTCCAAAACATCACCAAAATCATCTTTAAACATGCCAAGAATAAGCCTATGATCTTAAACCTCCTTGACACAAGAAATCTCAACATTCTAGATATTGATAAGCTTGTCTTCCATATGAAATCCCTTGATGAGTTGGAGTATAAGGAAAACCAAAATTAAGCCTTATACTCTAATGAATCCAAAAGAGGTAGAGGATGCAAGAGAAGAGAAAGAGAAATATGGGGATACAATATGTACTAAAGTTAACCACCATCACAAGAAAATCAATCCCAAGGCAATCCTTCTTAAAGGGGAGGAAGAGGAAGAGAAGGCTTTCAAAGAGATCAAATAGTAGTATCTTAAGAATGATAAAGGAAAGAATAAAACCAAAATCAAAGAGAAGGTAAGGAAAATGGTGTCTTAATTGTAAGAAGTATGAACAGCTTGAGGAGCATTGTTAGTACAAAGTAGGCTTCCTAGGCCTATCTTTCCATGAAGTCTTAGAGTGAATTAACAAAGTAGCCTATCTTTCCATGGTGTCATTCTTGGATGTTGATGAATATGATCATTTGTTGTGTAAAATCATTGTATTGCGTGAAAATAAGTCAAATCACTTGTTTAAGTTACAGAATAATGATGAAGGAACATGAAATTAAATGTGGAATTATAAGGAAAGTAAATAGCGAAACTTTTTTAATGAAATTATTAAGTACACTGTTTATAGCCTTGGATTATCTT
>MNCI01034986.1:223506-274462 GCA_015680685.1 Gnetum montanum | reverse complement strand
TACTTGGCAAAGTTGGCTGAATCTCTTTAAAGTAAGTCATTTGTAGTTTACACATAACACAATCGTTACATTTCACACAATCGTACGCTACAATAGCACACACACATACTCACATTAACTACTGAGTTTATTTGGAGGTATCTGGGCCTTGGTGTTGCCAGAGACCAGCAGGCACCTAAATCCTGTTCGAGGACACTCGTTGGCGATCGTGTTCCAAAATGTCACCAATAGGTATAACGTAACTTCAAAAATAATATTACTAGCGACTGGCCCCGTGTGATTGCAGATGACCCCAAAATGTGGACAACAGAAAGGTCCTACTCAAGGTGGAAGTAAATGACCTAGGAGAGGCGAAGAACAAGTCCCTACCAAACAATATGCAGAATAGGAGAAACAAGCATTTAACATTCATCAAGAGGACCCTCATACAGTATAGTTTGGGCAGGTAGAAGGAGGAGCTACAACAATGAATGAACAGGGACAACATCTCATGTTGCCCCAAGATTGTGTTCAGGCCATCCACGAAAGGTCCACATTCACTGCGATGATTGTGGAATTAAACTTTAAATCTTTTGCAGAGTTTGCTCCTGAGGCAGTTAGGGATCACCTCAAAGGATCTCCCTTATGGCCTACCCTCTCTAAAAGTGGTGCCTGGTACCTAGGGGAGATGTACCAGTTCTGGCACAATAGAGAAAAAGGCACCACTGTCAATATTTGTGGTGTGATAGTCGATTTCTCCATGCAAGCCATTTCGGAAGTATTAAACCTTTCGAATATAAGGCCCAAGGTTGCTCAGTTATCCACTCGTTCAAGACCCAATGTATGATGAGATTGGTTGGAAAAGGCATATGGTAGAGATAAGACATTTGGTGAGTTGATGACGGAAGAGACAATCTATTTCAAAATTGGAATGTATCACCTCTTCCCCACAAAGGGCTTAAAAATAATTTCAACATATGTGGCTAGAGGATGTGCAGTGCTAATGGAAAAGGTTAATGCTAACATGCCCCATCTATACTTGATGAAGATCCTGAGGCAATTCAAGGAATAGAAGATAGGAAAGATGGTGTTGCCCTTTCCCTTGCCTTATCAGGAATCTATGCCAATGTGCTGGTATTAGGGGGTACACCAATGATGTCCTCTGAAAAGCCCAAAATGCTTCATATGAAAAACTGTTAAAGCCACCATCTGTAAGGAAAATCATTGGTGAGACACTAGGGCCAGAAGAAGAAGAAGAACAGATGGCTGGACCAACTGAAACTCAACTTGTAGGACCCATCTAACCTCCAAGTATAGGACCCAGCCAAAAATAGGAAGCAAGGTCTAGCACGGGCTAGGATCAGCTACCACCACCATAAGATTATAGAACATCGATGAGCCATCTCAGGGCCATCACCGAGACAGTCAGTTGGGAAAGTTGTGATGATGCAAATCTCTTCTGCATCATTGATGATGCCATGCAACCCACAGTTTCTTTGGATCACACAAGGGGTGAAGTGTCTATTCATATAGGAGGAGTGGAAAGTATTTGGTCACAATAGATCTTGGAAAACACAACATCTTTTCAAGTGCAATTAGAAACTAGTGAAGGGGCCACTGTGGTGGTCATGCAACACCAAGATGCTGTGGGAGCCACAGAAGTGATCACAGACCATATGAAAGAGTCATTCAATGTACCTATTGTGCCACTGGCAGATCTCACAGGAGTATAAGATGCTCAAAATTTGGCCAGAACCTCAATGACTCCTGTGGAACATGAGGATGCGCTTGATTGATTTCTACAAATAGGACAAGTAATGATGTCTCTGTTTGACATCCCTCAGGATGTTACAGCAATTCAGTCAGACCTCATATCCATGAAGGGAAAGATGGTCTTAATAGAAGTGAGGATCAAGCATGCTGAAGTAGAGATGCAGAAATTGCAAGAATAGCTCGTGGCCCTACAAGCAGCATAGCGGGACCCTTTGCAAATTGTTCTCATAGACCAACTAGACAGCTTCAGAACTAAGCAACTAAACAAGCTACTAATAGAGAATAAAAAGGTGGCTAAGAAAAAGGGGAAGGTTGTTTGGGATGCCCCTATAGCACAAGCACAAACTTCTGCGCATCTCAAAGCACTCAACTCCTTAAAAGAAGAAAATAAACAACTTGTTGCCGACTACCTTCAGTTGACCTTTGTGGAAAAGCAAAAGAATGTTCTTGAAGAACATTTTCATCAGTTGTGAGAACAGTTCATCCAGGTCAACCAAGACATGAGCCATTTAGCTAGTGAGAATAGAACCCTCTCAATGGAGGAGGTACGTGCAATCTGTCAAAAGATAGCCATCAAAATAAGCGTGTGGCAAAATAAGGCTAAGCAGCATGAAAAGCTAAAGGAGCACTTTCAGGACCAGGTGGGAATGTACAAATAGATCCTTGAGAAGGAGATCCATATGGCCAATGCCCACATCAATGCTATTAGTGCTCAACACACTAACTAGTGGGCCATATTGGACACATATGCCTTTGCCCACCAGACAAAAGTTAAAAATTGAGACTTGCAGATTCAGGATCTGACAGAATACATGGAGTTGGAAAACCTGCAATATGCCAACCTTGCCATGTTAACAACAAGGCACCCAAGAACAAAGCTAGAGCAACAGGTAACCACCACCCATAGCAAATATGAAGCAGAATTTGCAGAACGCAAGAAGTTATTGGAAAAACTGGAGATCAAAAATTCTAAACTTGAGTTGGTGAAAGCAAGCTACCAAGGACACAAAGGTGTTGCAAAAAATTTGGCTTGATAGTTGGTGTATTTTCAAGAATACAAAGATAAAGCTAGAGCCTATGAAGAGGAAAAACAGGTGTTTGGGGCTTGGTATGTCAAGGCCAATCAAATATTTTCACAACTACCCTGCCCATAGGAGGTGCCAACTCCATCAAACATCGGAACATTAGCATGGAGGACACAGGATCCATGGACTGAAGAGGAGAAAATCCAGGCCATACTTCAACACCATCAAGTCCCAAGACCTAGAGCACAAGACAAGGGGAAAGCACCTATGGAGGAGCCACCACCACCAGGAACTACATGAGTTCCACCAATTTTGTAGTTGTAGCACATTTCTTGTGTTGTGTCTTTATTTTGTTTTGATTCCACACTACGACATAAACTCATTTTCACCATCCAATAATCTTGTACCTATCCACTCTGTAATCAATGAAACTTGTTCTCACTGTAACTCAAGAACGAGTTTTCACTCAGTCGTGGGGGTATGATGAGTTTCCATTTAGTTCACCGCGATATCGTGTATACAATATCACAGCCTCGCTGTGATATTGTGTACACGATATCGTATTCTGTCTCCTCAAATATAAATAAGAGGAGTCAGTTGAGAGTTAGCAGTCAGAGTCAGTCAATTTTAGTTAGTTTTTAGCTTTTAGTTTTTATTTTTCTCTCAACCCTTTTCCTCCCAATGTATTCCCGTAGTGTGGTGATTGTAATTGTATAGAAACTTTATTCGAGTGTGACGTACTTGGACACGCACATGACTGGAAATAAAGATTGAGATTACTTCATCATTGCAGCATTCACTTAGTTTAATTATTCACTTAATTGTTATTTATTGCTTTCTTAGTTAATATCTCTTCACCCTATACTCTTATTAAATGCAGAATGAGTACGACTTGATTACGAGCATTTAAGTGTGGCTACTTGGTAACCCAGTTGTGTACCTAGGATCTACGCTTAGTAATCCCAGTGGTAGTTGTGCACGAAGTCCAAGATGTGTATGGATAATTGAGGAATGGATGCTCATCGTACTTAGGCTAGCTTAGATTCTCTCTCACCCCCTCTCTCTTAGCTTAGTTAATATTATCTTCCATTACCTTCAGGAGAAGCATTAGCATAGAACACATCATACACCTCACTCTAGTCTAAACCATACATGACAAAGTTAACACTAGTCCAGGTGGGAAGACAGCAAACTATGACCTAAGGCTAACTATCTAGATGCCACAACTAGTTTGTATTCGTATGGTTGAGTGTAGGGGTACCTCACCACTCATCAATTGGTAATCCTAGTAGTGGATATGTGAGTTTAGGATGTACATGGCAAGCTAGGAATAGATACTCATAATTCTTAGGATAGTTTAGGATTTAATTTCATTGCTAATTAGATTAAATAATTAATTTATATATTATTATTTAGTTTAGTTTAAGGCCCCAGCAACATCATAATCATATGCATCACTTTGGACTAAACCATAAATAAGAAAGCTACCACTAGCCCTAGTGATAAGATAGTGACATGTGATCAAAACTTAACAATCTAGATACCACACTAGTCCTATCCATAAAATTTAATAGGACCATGTGTATATACTTGTGATTCATATAGTTGGGTGTAGGGAACCCTCATCACTTATCACACTAGTAGCAATTTAATCAGATCATCTACCTTTTGATTTTTTAGTATTGATGTATTGAAATATTATAAACTTATCATGAATCTATCTTAGAAAATGCATATCAACTTTAATATGTTTGATCTTCCTATAGTAAATTGGGTATTAGTTAATTTTAATTGCCATCATGTTATCATAATATAGTGTGATTAGTTTTAGTAGTTTGATCTAAATATCTTCAAATAATTGATCAAACCATATCTAATCTTTTAATTTCATTTACATTTTACAATATTCTACATCTATTGATGAAATTGATACTCTTTTCTCCTTCATACTACTCCAGTTCAATGTTGATAAGCCAAATTATATGACAAATCCAATTCCTAATTTTCTTATTTTTGGGTCTCCTACCCAATCTACATTGAAGTATGCTATCATTTGCAACTTATCATCAATGTATTACAATCCAATATTTATGATTGCTATTATGTATTTCAAAATATTCTTTTCAACCTTCATGTGTACTTTTGTGGAATGTTGCTTCCATATGGTTAAAACATTCATTACGTATTGAATGTTTGGTTGGGGATTTGCTAAGTACATAAGTGATCATATGAATTGCTGATATTGGGATGGATTTTTTTCTAGTCCCTTTGTGTAAATCTTGAATTTTGATAATATTGATATTACTACTATAGTACACTCTTTCATAACATAATCTCCCAATAGTTCCATTGTGTCCTCCTTTGTATCATCAGCATCTTCCCCTTTTTTTACATCTTCATCCCTAGGTAATAATGTGCTAATTCTATATCAGAGATTTATCTTAATGGTTAAAGTTATTCAATGCTTTTTGATCCCTTCCAATAAGTATAATATTATCAACACAAAATGTTAATACTATCTACAATGTTTTATTTTTCTTCCAATAGAATAGATTTTCATCCTTAATTGATTTATTAAACTTATGATCCTTTTAAAATGCTTTCATTTGTTGATATTATGTCCTTAGAGCTTGTTGTAAATTTTATAAGCCTTTCTTTAATTTTCACATTAATTTCTCACCTTTTATGAATCCTTGTAATTGATCCATATAAATTTCTTTCTGTAGGTCTCCATATATGAAAGTAGATTTTACATCAATCTAGTATAACTTCTAGTAGTGATGAGCCGCAATATCAGGGCCACAATATCGGGCCTGTGATATCAGAGCTTGCCAAGCGATATTGGACATCCAATATCGGGACTTGTCTCATTGCCTATAAATAAGAGGTAGGCACACTTGGTTTGGTAATTAGTTCTTAGTCCCTTACCCAAACTCTTGTAGTTTCTCCCTCTCAGAGTTAGAATTATTTCTGAGTGCCCGCAGTATTATCAACATGAAATGTTAATACTATCTGCAATGTTTTATTATTCTTCCAATAGAATATATTTTCATCCTTAATTGATTTTTTAAACTTATGATACTTTTAAAATTCTTTCATTTGTTGATATTATGTCCTTAGAGCTTGTTGTAAATTTTATAAGGCTTTCTTTAATTTGCACATTAATTTCTCACCTTTTATGAATCCTTTTGATTGATCCATATAAATTTATTTCTCTAGTCATCCATTTATGAAAGCAAATTTTACATCAATCTAGTATAACTTCTAGTAGTCAGGAGTCGCGATATCAGGGCCACGATATTAAGTTCGCGATATCGAAGCCTGCCAAGCGATATCAAACATCCAATATTGGGACTTGTCTCGTTGCCTATAAATAAGAGGTGAGCACACTTGGTTTCGCAATTAGTTCTTAGTCCCTTACCCAAACTCTTGCAGTTTCTCCCTCTCAGAGTTAGAATTATTTTTGAGTGCCCGTAGTAGGAGTCATAAAGCGAATGGATCTTTATTTGAGCATTGTGTACCTAAGCACACCTTGTGTCTAGAAATAAATATGGACTTTGTGATAAACCTTACAGCATTTAGAATAGCTTATTTCTTACCCTCAATGTTATATATATTTATTTAATTCTTTCATTAGTTCATTAATGTTTCTTTTATTAATTTGTTAATTTTCACAAGAAAGTACACTCAGTACGACCACTTCGAGCATGCGTGGAACACTTGGTAACATAGTAATGATTAGTGTTTGGTAATCTCAGTAGTGTTGAACTAGTTCAGGATGTGTATGAAAAGTGGGAATGGATGCTGGTGTTAGGACTAGTTAGGACCTAGCTTATTAGTTAAATTAATTTAGTTTTTCAATTAATTCACTTCTTTCCTTTTTAGCACCAGGACATAAAACATAAAAAGCATAAAAATCATATACCTCAAGTTTACCTAACCATACAATCATGTCATACGAGTAAGCTTGGGAAGACAATGATTGCCTAACCCATCCTTGTTCTATGAAGGCACATAAGCACTTAGTCCTTGGAGTTTGACCAAGTCGCGTGTAACGCTCGTATTCATATGGTTGAGCATAGGGGTACCTCACCGCTCATCAAGTAGTTTCTTATTATTATTTTAATCATTAGTATGAAACTTTTCATTTTAACACTTAGTGAAAATGTCTCTTTGTAGTCAATTCCTGCTTCTTAAAGGAATCCTTTTGTAACAAGTCTAGCTTTATATTTATCCAGGCTTCCATATTCTTTCAACTTTTTTGTACATATCCATTTTTTTCTTACAATATTTTTATTTTTTGGTTTTGGCATCAAGTCCCACACCTTTCTCTTAATCATCATATGATATTAGGCCTTCATGACATCTTTCTAGTGTAATTTTGTTAGTGCCTCCTTCACATTCTTTAAAGCTTCCTTATCTAGATTGTTTATGTAGAGATAAATTTTCTCTTTTGTTTCCTCCACTAGTTTATTCTTATCTCTTTGCAATATTTCTTCTACACTTTCAATGGTTTTATATCATCATTTTAGCATTTTCTTCTAATCATCTTGGGTTTCTTTTATACCTCTTCATGCTCTTTTCCTAATCTAGGAGTTCCTATGTGATGGTCTACTTTCATAAATTCTCCTCCTTGGTACACTTCTTCATCCAAATAATCTATTATTTATGTTCATAGAATATATTTTTTGTCATTCCACTAATCATATTATTTTTTGTCATAAACTACATCTCTTAATATTACAAGATTTTGTTTTCATCATGTTAAATCCTATATTGTTTTATATGTTTAGGATAACCCATGAAGGTTTCCTGTCTTTCCTTCATGTCACTCGTTCTTTAATTGAGTATGTGATAATACACTTTGCATCTAAATACTCTTAGGTTCTTCACCTTTGGTTTCCTTCCACTTCATATCTCATTCGTATGTTTAAAATGCAAGGTAGTAGTTGGAATTTTGTTTAAAATAAAAATTTTTATTCTCATAGGTTCTTCTTAAAAAATATTTATCCAAATTTTCTTGAAATAGAATACATTTGATCATTTCAACTATGTTCATGTTTTTCCTTCTATTATTCCATGTTGCTAAGGTGAATATGCCTTTGCTAATTGATGAATAATCCCTTTACTTTGAAGAAATGTCTTAAATTTATATCATGTATATTCTATGTCATTGTCAAATTGAAACTTCTTGATTTTATATCCACATTGTTTCTCCACTAACTTCTTAAATATCATAAAGATATTAAAGGCTTCACTTTTTCTGTTATATGATACATGCATATCTTCCACAAGGGATCATCTAAGAATGTTATAAAGTATCTATTTTCATCTATAGTCTTTACATCTCCATAACTCCCGGTATCTAAGTGAATTATGTTTAATATGGTCTTGGTGGTACTTTCTGATTTCTATGGAAATTGAGTTCTAGCATGTTTTCCCAATGCACATGATCTATAGAATTGAATTTCTTTGAGATCAAGATTTAACAACCCTTTCATCATTTTCAGTAGTTTCTCCATATATATTGTACTTACATGTCCAAATCTAGCATTCCACAACTCATTTTATGATTGATTATATGTATCAAAGTACATAGAATTTTTTTAGTGAATTGAAGGTGAATACTCCATTCATTCCTCTTGTGTCTACAATCATCTTGTTTTTTCTTTGATATACAATCTTACACTAGATTTAATTATCATTTTCTTCTCTAAATATTATGAATTTCCCTAATCTAACCAATTCAATAAAAATAGCAAATTATGTCCTTTTACTTATGGGCTAGAGTAAACATTTTTAATCTTTATGGGTATTTTGTTAATCTTTATATCAACTTCTCTAACTCCTTTGTTGCTACACAACTTTTCTAGCATTATCATGACTCCTCTAGTCACCAACATATTCATGTATTTAACCATTTTCTTATTTCCAGTAATATGTCTCGTACTCCTAGAATTAATCATTCATTCTGTGTGAGTCATTAATGAGTCATGTGTGTTAGGCTACATCGACGGTATTCCATTGGTGTAGGGTTTGCTATGTTGATGGGTACTCTTCGATGTGGCACCCTATCATCGCCTATAAATGTGCACCTACCCACCACATTTATGGCATTCTTCTATTAGTTGTAGCAAATATCTTGAAGTTTGTTTTCTCTAGACTTAGAATATTTTCTGAGTCCTTGTAGTAGGAGTCAAAAAAGTGTACAAATTTTTGTTCGAGCATTGATGTACCTGAGCACCTCAATGTAAATAGTAATAAAGATGAGATTTTTTGATCAAACCTTGTAGAACTTGGAATAGATTAATGTTTCTCTTATGCATTTATTATTCATGTACTTTACTTTAATGAATTTTAATTAAGTAATTAATATCAATTAAATAACAAACATAAGTATGATTACTTCAAGCATATGTAATGCTTGATAACCCAGTAACTTTTCAATGTGTTCAGGATGTGTACGGAAAGTGGAAAAGGATGATTATTTTAGGAATAGTTAAACATTAGTTAGTTATTAGATTAATTAAATATTAAGTTTACTTTATTTCTAGCACTTAGGAAAATTTAGTGAAAAAGATAAAATGATAAAAATCATATGCCTTAGTTACACTTAACCATGTACTTGCACTTCACAAGTAAAACTAAGAAGACAACAATGATGTCTATTAGGTTCACTTCCTAAACCTAGTGTACTTGAAGAGCTAAAGTCTATGGAATTCAACTAGATCACTTAGTAAATGCTAAGGATTCGTATGGTTGGGAGTAGGGTATACTCATTGCTCATCATTGGCACCACTGTCAAGGACTTTAGTTAGCTACATGCACTATTTAGAAGTTAGTGAAATTATTCAAAGATGTTGCAAAGAATCTAAAAATCATAATCATTAGAAATAATAATAACAATAAAAGAACATTGATTTTTTCTTCAAAGAAAAAATGGCTTCTTCTCATAGGGCTAATTCTCTACTACCATTCAAGTATACATCCAATCAAAAGAGATGCTAAGAATGAAAACTGCCATTGCCCCAACAATGCAAGGTGGTATATACTCTTTCCAATAAGTATGTGCCTGACTTCACCTTCATCCTACATCAAGATGAATAGCTATGGTGGAGAGACATAAAGGGTAACATTGTGTTGCTGCTTGATTGATCAGTTCTTGCAAAGTTGCTACACACTCTTATGAAATTGTGCATCCAAGGGCTCAATGTTTAATACATTGTGTAGGTTCATGACTACTAAGATTATCATCCCATTGTAGCACAATGAAAGAGAGATCAACAAAAAGAGATGCATTATGAAGCATCAAAGGGAAAATAGTTCAATAACCCCTTATTCTTACTAGGCTAAAAAGAAAGTGAGGATCCATTTTCTGGGGGTTCTCAATTTACTAACTCTTCTTTGCTTAGCTTTGATGAAGGGGGCTTGAACTAGAACTTACAATACACTATAAAAAATCCTAGTTTAGGCAAGAACACATCCCATGAACAAGGAGGCTTCAAAGATTGGAGTCATGGTAGGAACGAGGACAAGCATCACAATGATGAAAAACATGATCTTGTTCATGATCAAAAGAGAGGTCGTGGTAGGCATTGTGGTGGTGCTAGTCCTTCTTCCTCTTCATCTTCAACCTTCCTCTTCTTCCTCCTTTGGCTCAGACTGAAGTTGTAGAGGCCATGACCATGAAGGAGGTGAAAAAAGGGATAGAGATGATCTTAGGGCCCATTGGACTAGTAGAGATTAGGGGTGTGGGCAATCAAGGAAGGTCCACCATAGAGAATGAAGGGACAAAAAAGGGCATCATAGGCATCATGACCATCATAGAGATTACCATGATTATGATGAGCCTTTTCTTACAACTAGAAACATGTTGAACATTGTAGAGGCAATGAGGATTCTAATGAGGCATGTGAAAGATAGCCAAATCAAACAATTGGATATGAACAATATACCCAAGTTTTAAGGGGGATACAACTAAAATCCACATAATCCTATTCAAGCCTTTCATGATGCTAATGCCTTGCAAAACATGGAGAATGAATGAAAAAAATTAAAGCTGTTCCAAGGATACTCATTAAAGAAGTTTAAAGTTGGCACTAGTCCTTGGAGCTAGAATCAATCCACAGATAGAGTATAATGCTTGAGCCATTCAATGATAAGTATCAAGTGTACTTCCAAGTGTCCAACCTAAGAAAGTGGATCCAAGGTTAGAAATAAGAAACACATGAATGCTTGGATGCAGCCATGGGTAAGTACTATTGTCTCTTGCACAAATGTCTTGGCCATGGTTATTCTCAAAGGGAGCAACTCCACAATATCATAAATGGGATTTGCACATAAACAAGGAGAACTCTTGGGGTCTATGCCCAAGGAAGAATTTCAAAATTTAAAGTTCATTAGATCCAGAGGGTAACAGAGTAGGTTTCCAAAGAAGAAGGATAAGTGAGAAAAAGAAAAAGTGTAGAAGAGTATAACCGAGACCCTTCCATTTGCAAAAGGGAGGTCTAATTATGTGACAACAAGAAGGAGGCACCACTTGATGAGATGATGCAATGCAAGACCTTGCTGATTCAAAAGTATATTTCCAACATTTTAGCTAAGGTAGATAAAATGTGGAACTCCTTGGATGAAAAGTTCTATACTGCTCTAAAAATAGTAGAGGAATCCAAGCAAAGTAGTGATTGTAAATGTTGGAGAACAAAGGAAGCTAAACATGCCCACCCTTGCCCACCAAAGGGGTAAGGAAAAGGTTGTTGCAGTAGAGGAGGCTGTGGATCTCGAATTAGATGATGATGGTGGGTGTGAAAATTGCCAATACAAACATTCTAAGGGATGTTGTTTCATTTTGTCACACTTGCAAGAGTCTGGGATGTATGCTCTAAATCCTAGATTGGTAAGAAGAGAAGTATCCATAAGGTTACCTTATCCTCATCCCAGGCAGTTCCAGCAACAACAAGCCTACTATCCAAGTGGAGCTCCACCACAATCTTATGAGTAGTACCATCAATGGTAGCACCCATAGTCATGGGGAATGCCACCACCAAGGCAACAATACCCTTTATTAGTAGCCTAACCCATATGAATAGTATGTTTGGCATCTCATTTCTTTGCATGATTCTTCTAGTCACACTTCATTCTAGCATCATTACTATCCTTCTAAATACTACATAGCCCAATCTCCAAGAGGGGAATCCCCATTTTCTCATTACTTTTCTCATCCTTCTACACATGTCCCTCTACCCTTAACTAAATTACCATCTTCTCCATTAATGTAGGGTGAAATTCTAGCCTAGCCACAACAACGTAACACCTCCAAGGTTGTTAACTGATAGCCAAATCCTGAGTAGAGTGATTCAAAAAATAAACCCCAAAAAAGACCCTTCTTCTAAACCAGTAGTCCTACCAAAGGCCTCATAGATGCATGTAGCTAAATAGCCCTTCTTCTTCCTCATCCTTTGCACAATCTTCCAAGTCCTCTTCAAACCAAATGCCTCCCAAGATCCATACTATCATGTTGATCCACACAATCTTTGATTACGTTAAGGTTGGTCACTTTCCTAGGAAAAGAATTAATCCTAAGAGTCCCCTAATCTATCTACAAATCACCAAGAATGAGCCATGTAAAGCTCTTCTAGACTCAATTTTTAGTGTGAATTTGATTTATCATGAGATTTACAAAGCCTAGAACTTGCCCCCTCTGAAGAAGAGCAACATTCATCTTAAGTGTGCAGATTTTTCCATCACTATTTCTTAGGGACTATTGAAGGACATTGTGACCGTTGTCTATGGGTGGTCTTATCCTACTAATTTCATGATGCTTTAAGTTGAAAATTGTAAGGGAGACTTCCCAATCATTATGAAAAGGGCTTAGCTAAGCACCATTGATGCATGGCTAGGCATTAGAGACATTTCCTTGGAAATTTCCAAGGAAATAATTTTGGAAAGATAGAGAGGAAGTAAGTTTCATGCATCACATACAATGACACAAGGTGCAACTACATGTGAAAACTATGGTCTATGAAAAGTTACAGCATGTAGGTAGTATGAATATGTGTCTGAAATTCAAGGGTGCCTATATGAAGTAGCTACAAAACATGGACAATTGAGGTAATGGACAATTGAGTAGATCCATTGCCAACTCTCTAATGAACTTGATGACACTTATTAGGGAGATTTGAAAATCCTTGAGAGCTTTAACCAGGAGAATTTAGAGTTAAAAACTCTACCAAATAAAATGGAATATGCTTTTATAACAAACAACAAGTTAGTTATAATCAATGCCAAACTTTCTCCTAAGAAAAAAGAGAAGCTGTTAAAGGTGGTTAATAAATGATCAACAACCTACACTTAGTCATATCATGAACTAACTGGAATTGATCCATGGATATGCTAGCACCACATCTATAAAAATATATCCATGAAGCCAAAGAGGCAACTATAGTAGCAGTTGAACCCCAAACTTAAGCTTATAATCAAATAGGAGATTGAACAACTCCTCAAGGTAGGGTTCATTTATCCCATTGCAGACTGCGAGTGGGTTAGCCCACTTGTGATAGTGCCAAAGAAAGGTGGAAAGTGGAGGGCTTGTATTAACTTTAGGCTATTGAACATGGCAACATAAAAAGATAATTTTCTATTGCCATTTGTGGTTCAGGTGTTGGACACCATCTCTATGCATTGCTATTATAGCTTTTTAGATGGTTCTAGTGGTTATAACCAAATCCATATTTTACTTGAAGAGAAGGCCAAAACAATGTTCACAAGTCCATGAGGAACTTTTGCGTACAAAAAGATGCCATTTGTTTTGTGCAATACCCCTGCAACCTTGCAACGCCTTGCCCTTAGCATCTTCCAATAGTAGATTTGTAACGGGGTGAAAGTCTTCATGGATAACTTCTTTACCTATGGGGATACATTTGAGCAAGCCCTAAACCACCTTGAGAAAGTGCTAGAAAGGTATGTGGAGACTAATCTTTGGCTTAATTGGTAATAAATCAATCTAATGGTCTATAAGGTCATTATCTTGGAGCATAGAATATCACAAGCAAGGGTTGAAGTGGATCCTAAGAAAATAAGGGTCATCCAAGGAATTACCCATCAAATAGAAACTATCAAACATGTCTAATCATTTCTTGGTTACACTGGCTACTACTAATGCTTCATAGAGAATTTCTCTAAGATCACAAAACCATTGGTGGAGCTTACAAAGAAGGATGCTCCATATATCTAGACTAAGGAATGCAAGAATGCATTCTAGCAACTCAAGAATCATAAAAGCTCCAATTATATGAGCACTTGATTGGTCCAAACCATTTCATATCATGAAGGATGCTTTCAATTATGCTTTGGGAGTAGTGCTCACATAGTTGGATAATTAGAAACATCCTTACTATATCCACTATGCAAGTCGAAGCATTGTAGGTGCACAATTGAATTACACCATAATAGAGAAAGAATTAATGACAGTGGTGTTCACCTTGAAAAAATTTAGGCACTATGTGCTTGGGTATAAGGTTTTTATGCACACAGAAAATAATGCAATTTGGTTCTTTATGAACAAACCAACGGTGAGCCTCAGTGCCATATGGTGGCTGATGATCTTATAGGAATTCGATCTCATAATGGTAGATTGAAAGAAAACTAAGAATGTGGTTGTCAACCACTTTTCTTATTTGAGATTAAACAACAAAGAAGAGAAGAGCCCCCTTTTTAATCAATTTCATGATGAACTCCTCTCTATTGGTGCTAGAAATGAACAAGTGCCCACTAAACCTAACTAGTACGATGGCATTCTTACCTACCTTCTCACTCAGGAGATGCCACAAGAGCTGGAAAACAAGAAGAAATAGTAGTTTCAAGGTGTATGCCAATGGCTTGGTTCATTGGTGTGTTCATAATTATGACCAACTACACATCCTCCAGGATGCTCATGAGGGCCATTGTGGGGGCCACTATGCTGGGAGACGCATGATCATTAAGATCCTAATGATGGGGTATTATTGACCAACACTCTTCAAGGATGTCCACCACTTTGTCCACTCCTATGATCACTACCAATGTGATGGTGGGAAAACTACTCATATGGAGGGACCTCTACAATGGATCCAACCATTGGAATCCTTAAAAATCTAGGGAATTGGCTTCATGGGTCTAATCACATCCATGTCAAATGGAAAGATGTATATCATAGTCGCTATTAACTATTGTACGAAATTGGTAGAAGTAACAACTGTTAGCGACTGTACATCTTCTACAACTACTTGGTTTATACAACAAAATGTTGTAAATAGGTTTGGTGTACCACATGCACTTATTTCTAATAATGGTACTTATTTTACGGGCATCACATTTTGGAAACTCATGCAACACTTGGGGGTAAAATATAAATTAACAACACCCTATGACCTCCAAGCCAATAGTTAAGCTGAGGTTATAAATAGGGAGATCACTAATATATTAATAAGAATAGTTAGCAAATATAGGAGAGACTAGAGCACTAAACTTACTGATGCCCTTTGGGCCTACTGCTCAATCTAGAAACTCCCTATAGGCTATTCTCCCTATGAGCTAGTGTAGAGAAAACTACCAACTCTTCCTATTTAGTCTGCGCTTCATACACTTTTAATGGCTTGTGACCATGACCTTGACCTTAGTTTAGCATAGACAGAAAGATTGATAAACCTTAATGTGCTAGATGAGAATCAATTGGTGGTCCTATCCCTAAATGAACTTCACAAGGCATTGAATAAGCAATGCCATGCCCTCAAAATTAGGGAGGTAAAATTTTAATTGGAAGACAAGATCCTTTACTAGAACCCCACATATGTACCACAAAGAACTAGGTTTCAAACATTTTGAAAAGGGCCTTAGATCATCTATGAAACCTTTCCTTCAAGGGCCATGTTGATATACAAACTTGAAAGTTCAAATAAGAAATTGATGGTCAACATGCAACAAATTAAACCTTTCCATGAGCCTAAGAGAGCGAGTGACTATAACACCTCCTTGGATGAATAGGCATACTTAATATTTTATATCTCCTCCTTCTAACTCAATCATGGGCTAGATGGCCATCCATGTTAGATCATACAAAGTGGCTCTTCAGTTTTTTAAATTTTTTTCTTGTTTTTCACCATTTTTTGTTTTACACCATCTTTAGTACATTTTATCTTTCTTGAATATTTTACAATTTCTATTATATTTTACTTTATTTTTTTGTGTTTTTATTACATTTTTCTTATGTTTGACTTCTATTCCTTTATTTCCAACAGGACACAATGTTGCTATACCTGCTATTGATGGAGGTTTGTACTTCATGTTTTTGATTGCTAATGTCTAGATTCTATCTTTCAATTTTGGTGTTGATAACTAATATGTGGTTTCTTTTTCATGATAACAGGTAGTTAGTTCATGACATCCACCCATCCACAAAACTCTATGGTGTTCCCTTGTTTTGAAAATATGGAGTTCATTCTTTAATGGAACTTTTAACAAACTTGTGACTTTGGTAGTCTCCAAACTTGAAAAGTATTAAATGAATAGACAATGGTATGACTTCAAGGGGATTTGACACTTTTTGTATTTTTCTACCTTGCATCAGTATTTTCATGGATCTTTTACCATTTCACTACTGATCAATAACAAGAATTTAAAGTCTTTGCATGGTGTGGTTTCCATCCAAAAATCATAAAAATATAAAACTCAAAAAAATGATGAAAATTTAAAGCACACCCCTTAGACTCAATAATGGGCTCCAACCATTAGTTATGGGACTAGAAAGACATGTTACCCATGCTTGAAGTTCCCCTCTAACTAAGGTTCTTTCTCACTTTGGACTTCTCTTTTCTACTCTTTTTGGAATGATGATTGACTTATGGGGGTATTTTTGTGCCTCGAGGGGTGGGTAGGTCTAAGAGTATTAATGTGAAGTCACTAGAATTGGATAGTTTTAATTTGGACTAGGAATGGTCATTATTTAGTCACTTTAATTACAAAATCCACAAGGGACTTCATGTGACCACAACAAAAAACTCTATTCCAGTCTCCTCATCATTCACTAATGCTATTCATTTCTCACATTGCTATTTTTTTCATGTCTTATTCAATGTCTTAGTTTGATATGTTAAAATTATTTAGTAGACTCTTTCACAATTTGGTTCTTAACTTACTTTAACCATTAATCAACCATGGCGTCCATAGACTCCTTGGTTTGAGGATATGCAAGGGGAACAATGACATGAGCCTACTATGGGGAGGACCCACATGCATATCTCTTGGTTGGATTGGTTATACTCCAAATCCCTTAGGCATTTTTACAATTAAATCCTTTGTGTGTCCCATCAGTTGCATCCAACTATGCACTCCTTCAAATTCATCCTCCAAATTAAAACTCCTTTTTATGAATAATCTAGCCCTCTTTAAGAATTTCATCATGTTCATAGCTTTTTGGGTTTTCCATGATCCCAAGTTCATACTTTAACTCTCTATTTCTCATAAATTTTCAAATGTGAGAATATCTATGATAGGCTCCATCGATGGGATCCCATCCATGGAGTCAGCCACATAAATGAGATCCCATCAATGCAGCAAAAAAATTCTATATATAGGCATGAGCACTTAGCATTTTTTCCACATTGTTGCTCAAAATAGGGGGATTTTTTGCATTTTTTAGAGCCCATAACTTTCAAACCATTTATCCATTTATCCTCATTCTTTAGTCTTGCAGCTATTGGAGGTAAGCTCTAGGTCACGGGGGCCACAAACCTTAGGTTTTTGATGAAAAATTTTTCTAACTCCCATAAAGATTTAATGAGTAAAATAATATTAAAAGACCAATTTATGAAAGTTAAATCCTTCCAACAAAATTTGGTGACCTTCTTAATAAAAAAATATCAAAATAATAGTAAAATATTCAATCTTCCATGGTCACAACTTAGCCAAGTGTAACTAACCAACAAGATAAGGTACCTAAATATTATAATTTACATACTACATGCTAATCCTTGGTTCTATTGTGATTAGAGATGGCACCAAAGGGAAAGTACCCACAAGAAGGACTACTATCCCAACCAAGGGACAAATAACCAAGAACTGGAAGGGGCCAAGAACAATCCCAGGAGTAGGTAGCAGAAACTGATGCAATGGGACCTTTTTGGGAGGAGCCCAAAGTGGAGTTTGTTAGATTGATTCCCAAAGTAGTTGCAACTGAACAATCCCACTGAGATGAGACACCTGGACCAAGATCAAACCTTGAGATCATGTTGACAAAGGCCTACCTTAGAAAAATTGCATCCAAGGAGGTTCAAAAATCTATACTTAAGGAGCCAAACTTTGGAACCTTCTTGAAGTTTGCTCCTCCAAAAGTCAAGACTCAACTTCAGAACTCTCCCATGTGATCCATCATCACTTCAAGTAGGGAGTGGTATATGGGAGAGACATATCTCTTCTAGAATAATAGGTAGGTCAATTTCAAAGTCAAAATCAAGGACATAACTATGTCCTACTTAGTGGAAGCAATAGCTCAGGCCCTTAGGTTGCCTAAAACTAGGACCACTCTAGTTAAAATTTCGATGTAGGTAGACCCAAGTGTAAAGAAAGAATGGACATAGTGGTGCTATGGAGTGGACTACAAGGAGTATGATGCACTCATGATGGAAGAATGTGCTTATTTCAAAATTACAGTCTTTCACCTCAATCCAATGGTGAGGTCAAATAAGGTCATAGCCTTCTTCGTCCATGTGTGCACCACTCTAAGCGAAAAAATTCCCCATCAACCTTCCATAGTTAATCTATCTAAAGGTAAAAATACACTTCAAGGAGAACATGGAAGGAAGGCACTCCCCTACCCATGCCTTATCAGAAAATTATGTAGAAGGGGAGGCATAACCTACTATATAAATGATGCAGTTCATCATGCTCCAACTACTTCTTGGGTAGAGATGATTAAAGATAAAGTTCCTATGAAAGTGATCAAGGAACAAGAGCAACAACCACAACATCCACACCCATTCATGAAACAAAGCTAAAGTCCCATGCTATCATTAAGCCCATATGCAAACTCCATGAGAAACTCCTATGGTAGCAGTAGCTAGGAACAAGTGGTGGTGATCCATCTATGTACTGACCAACTATGAGCCACCTCAATGAAGTGGCACAAACCATAAGCTAGATGGAGGGTGGGATGCTAATGGTTTCTACCCAATGAATGCAAGTGCCTACAAGATCAAATCCAAGCACCTGAGAGGTAACAATGTTCCTCTTGCAATAGCAATAATTCCCAAAAATCTCTAACAATGTTGCTACCTTTTTGGTGCATTTGGAGGAGGGTGCAAAGGTAACTATTCTGGTGGTGTAGCACCAAGGGTAGGAAATATTGGTAGAAGTGGTTGTTGAAAAAATGGGTCAAGCACACAATGTGCCTATGGAATCTGTACTAGATGTTTCTACACTTAGAGATGTGTAGAGGTTCGTAGCTACTATTAGTGGGAGATTAATGGCAGCCCAACATGAGAAATTGCTAGACTGATTGGTGAGAATTGGGAAACTAATTCCAGATGTCTTTGACCTTCTAGATACCATCACTACTACCCAGTTGGAACTACTCAATGTAAGGGGTAAGTGCATCATCATGGAGGAACAACCTGAAATATCTAGAGTAGAAAACCAACATTTGGCTATAGAAGTTGCCAAACTAAGAGCCTATCTCGCTAATCCCACAATACTTAGCCAAGTAATTATGCAAGATGAAGCTTTACAATAGATTCAAGCCAAATTCAAGGAGGCTAAGTATGCCAAGGAGTTGATGATCTTTGACTAGTCCTTAGCCAATGCTACAACATACAACATTCAAAAGGACTTGATCTAGACTCATCAAGAGAATGAAGTTATGACTGCTAAAAATCATCACCTAAAAAATGTTGATGTGCAGAAACAAGAAATGTTTGAATTCATCCATCAACAACAGGAGTAGCCTACTAAGGTAAACATTGAATTGAGGAGGTTGGTAGTAAAAACTAGAAATCTCTCAATGGAGGAGGTGCGTGTCCTTTACAAGAATTTTGCAATAGAGATCACAACTAGGAAGAATGGGGTCCTTAAATTTGAGAGGGTTAAGAACCACTATAGGGATCAAGTTAACTTGCAGAAAGAAATTAATGAAAAACACATCCAACTAGAAAAGGCAAATGTCAATGAGGTCCTCCAGTAGCTTTAGCAAGGAGGTGACATGTGGCAGCCTATCTTTGATGGGGTGAACAAGTACAACAAAGTAGAAACTCACATGAAGGAGCTATAGATCAAGAAAATGACCAAATAAATGAAGCTTTCCATCCTCTAATATGCAAACCTAGTAATGCTAACTACTAGAAGGCTACGGTTAGAGTTGGAGAAGTAAGTGACTAGCTCGTACTTGTTGTACGAAGCAGAGTTCAAACACCATAAAGATACCAAGAAAAATCTTGAGCTTGAAAATGCTAAACTCGAGATTCTCAAGGGGAAATTCATAGATCAAAGGTCAACAACAGAGAACTTGGCTAAAAGGATGAATGACTACTAAGAGCTATAGAACATTATCAAGGCATTTGATGTGGAACAAAAATAATTTGTAGCCTGGTTCATTAGCATGAAGGAGTTATTCATCATAATGCCCTATTCGTGGAATATTCTCATTCCAACACACATTGGTGAATCAATGTGGACCATGAATGATCCTTGCAGTAAGGAGGAGAAAATGAAGACATTGTTAGATTCCTTCTATCTTCCACTAGTAGTTGTAGTTATAGTAGGACAGCCACAACTACTGCCTCAACAACCACATGCATCGAAGGTAGGAGAAGGTCCTTCGGCACCTCAAGAGCCCCCACTGCTCAATACCATTTGATCTTCCTCTCCATCTTCAGCCATCAGAGGAGTTTTATTGTTCATTTTTGCTATGGTGTTTAATTTTGTTGTTCTAAACATTCAATTTTATAATGATTGTAAATCCGTACACTGTGGAACTCAGCATTAGTTGTTTGTTTGTTTGTTTTTCTATCAATAGTTAGTTAATAATTCCATACCTTCTCAAAATTTTGTAAAAAACTTGTTTCTCCTTTTATTTACTTGAGGATGAGTTTTCATTTTGTTGTGGAGGTATGATGAGTCATGTGTGTCAAGTTGTGTTGACATGATCCCTTCTATGGGATCCTATTGGTGTAGGGTTTTCTATGTTGATGGGTACCCATCGATGGGGCACGTTGTCATTACCTATAAATGTGTGCCTATCCACTGCATTTATTGCATGCTTCCATTAGTTGTAGTGAAGCCCTTATAGTTTGTTTTCTCTAGAGTTAAAATATTTTCTGAGTGCTCGTAGTAAGAGTCAAAGAAATATAAGAATCTTTATTCAAGCACTTATGTACTTGAGCACCTTAGTGTGAACAACAATAAAGACAAGCTTTTCTAATCAAACCTTGAAGCACTTGAAATAGCTTAATGTTTCCCTTATGAATTTATTATTGATGCACTTTACTTTAATGAATTTTAATCAAGTAATTAATATCAATTAAATAATGAACATAAGTATGACCACTTTGAGCATACATAATGCTTGGTAACCTAATAGCATTTCAACGTGTTCAAGATGTGTTTGGGAAGTGGGAATAGATTCTTATGTTAGGAATAGTTAAACATTAGTTAGCTATTAGATTAACTAAATATTAACTTTTCTTTGTTTCTAGCACTTAGGAAAATTTAGTGAAAAAGATAAAATGATAAAAATCATATGTCTTAGTTACACTTAACCATTAACTTGTCCTTCATAAGTGGAACTAAGAAGACAACAATCATGTCTATTATATTGACTTCCTAGGCCTAGTGTACTTGGAGAGCTAAAGTCTATGTAATTCTACTAGATCTCTTAGTCAACAATAGTGATTCATATGGTTGAGCATAGGGTATACTCACTGCTCATTAGTTATCCTTTTATAAAATCATTGAAAGGTGATAATACATCATCTACAATTGGAATTTGATCAATGAATACTACATTAATTTGGTCTAATCTTGAATCATTCTTTTGTGGTCATCTTCCTCTATTTCTATCTCTTTTTTGCATAAGCTTTTGTTAAGCTTCTGTGGTCCTTGGATGTTTCAAGTTAAATCAATAGTTCGTACATTATATCCTTACTTTCCATAAATAAAATAAGTATCATCATTATTTGAATTTTTTGTCTTTTGAAAATTATCTTTTTTATTTTAGTCATTCTTAAAGTTTCTTCTATTATCTTGTGTGATTATAACCTTTTCAATTCATTTTTTGTCCTATTTCAATTTATTCTATAGTAGTTGTAATTTGGCAATGAGCATTGCATAATCAAATATTAAATCGACAACCTCTAGAGCTTTCCTTACCAATTTGTATTCTTCAAGAACACTAATAAGCTTTGTTTTATTTCTGACTCATCAAAATATATATCATCTGTTAACATCAACATTCCCATGCTTGGCATAAGGTCATAAGTTATAAGTTTTCCTTATTCATTAAGACCTAATCTTATATTTCATGGTCATAAACCATAAGTTGGAGGTTCTAAGACCAAAGGTAGGTGATGAAACACTTAAGGACTATGATATCATATTTGATATCCTAGCCTAATATACAATGTCATAGATACAATGTAGTGGGTCATGGTTATGCCTATAAATTTGAGTCCACCATTGTGTTGAAAATAAATTTTGGCTAACACTTAATAAAATTCTTGCATTTTATTTTATTGAATTTATAGTTAGTTGTGAATAACCACAATGTGGTGAATTACAATGGTATAACATCTTTGTTTGAGTGGATTGTTCCTAGACATAATTCATGAATCGCAATAAAGATCAAGATTGTCCTTTATCATTGCAATATCTCACATAGAATAGATTTACTTTGGTACATTGTCTACTTTTACCATGTCATTTATATTTCCTAACACTTTTAATATTTCAATGTTCATTAGTAAGTAAGAATGAGTATGAATGGTTTTGAGTATAAAATGTATTTTTTTGGTAACCTAGTACTAACTTTGATTGATTCCCTTAGTAGCAAATTTTCTTGGTAATCCTGGTAATAATTACATCAACTCAAGATATGTATGGAAAACTAGGAACATATACTTGCTGCTATAAGATAAAATAGTTTTCCATTTTCATTGCACTTAGTAATAGAATTTACAATCATTTCTATTATGTTTATTTTTAGCATAATTAAATCCAATCAACATCATTTAATCATATACCTCACTAAGAGTTAAACCATATTTTTTACACCTAGCTAACTCTAAGTGGAAAGACCATGACCATGAACTCATTGTTAACTCACTAGTACACTTACATTGTCCATTCATATATTACAATCTCATCATACATGAGCACTTGTAACTTATATGGTTGAGTGTTGAAATTATCTACTACTCATCATTGGTGTTGTTGCTATGGATGTGTCAGTGTTTGCTAGCTGGTTTATTTTACATAGTTTGTTGCATCAAGTATCACCAAGCATGTCTTTCATACTTAGAATAATTTTTCAAAATGCACACACTTAAGCATCAACCAAATTAAAATTCCCTTTATATCCAAAGTGAAATCTCTACCTACTATTGATCTTAATGGAAGTACTGACAAAGATTATAATAACGAAGATTAGAATGAACCAAACAAAACTCATATGCTTATTATAATTATTATTATCCTAATTTTACATTCATTTTCCACCAGGATGAAAAATTTACATGGATAACATTTAGTAATAGAATTTACAATCATTTATATTATGTTTATTTTTAGCATAATTAAATCCAATCAACATCATTTAATCATATACCTCACTAAGAGTTAAACCATATGTTTTTCACCTAGCTAACTCTAAGTGGAAAGACCATTACCATGAACTCATTGTTAACTCACTAGTACACTTACATTGTCCATTCATATATTACAATCTCATCATACATGAGCACTTGTAACTTATATGGTTGAGTGTTGAAATTCTCTACCACTCGTCATTGGTGTTGTTGCTATGGATGTGTCAATGTTTGCTAGTTAGTTTATTTTACATAGTTTGTTGCATCAAGTATCATCAAGCGTGTCTTTCATACTTAGAATAATTTTTCAAACTGCACACACTTAAGCATAAACCAAACTAAAATTCCATTTATATCCAAAGTGAAATCTCCAAATACTATTGATCTTAATGGAAGTAATGACAAAGATTATAATAAAGAATATTAGAATGCACCATTGCAAACAAAACTCATATGCTTATGATAATTCTTATTATCCTGATTTTACATTCATTTTTCACCAGGATGAACAATTTACATGGATAACACTTAGTAATAGAATTTACAATCATTTCTATTATTTTTATTTTTACCATAATTCAATCCAATAAACATCATTTAATCATATACCTCACTATGAGTTAAACCATATGTTTTTCACCTGGCTAACTCTAAGTGGAAAGACCATGACCATAAACTCATTGTTAACTCACTAGTACACTTACATTGTCCATTCATATATTACAATCTCATCATACATGAGCACTTGTAACTTATATGGTTGAGTGTTGAAATTCTCTACTACTCATCATTGGTGTTGTTGCTATAGATGTGTCAATGTTTGCTAGTTAGTTTATTTTGCACAGTTTGTTGCATCAAGTATCACCAAGTGTGTCTTTCATACTTAGAATAATTTTTCAAAATGCACACACTTAAGCATCAACCAAACTAAAATGCCATTTATATCCAAAGTGAAATCTCCACATACTATTTATCTTAATGGAAGTAATGATAAAGATTATAATAAAGAAGATTAGAATGCACCATTGCAAACAAAACTCATATGCTTATGATAATTCTTATTATCCTGATTTTACATTCATTTTTCACCAGGATGAACAATTTACATGGATAACACTTAGTAATAGAATTTACAATCATTTATATTATGTTTATTTTTAGCATAATTAAATCCAATCAACATCATTTAATCATATAACTCACTAAGAGTTAAACCATATGTTTTTCACTTGGCTAACTCTAAGTGGAAAGACCATGACCATGAACTCATTGTTAACTCACTAGTACACTTACATTGTCCATTCATATATTACAATCTCATCACACATGAGCACTTGTAACTAATATGGTTGAGTGTTGAAATTCTCTACTACTCATCATTGGTGTTGTTGCTATGGATGTGTCAATGTTTGCTAGTTAGTTTATTTTACACTGTTTGTTGCATCAAGTATCACCAAGCGTGTCTTTCATACTTAGAATAATTTTTCAAAATGCACACACTTAAGCATAAACCAAACTAAAATGCCATTTATATCCAAAGTGAAATCTCCACATACTATTGATCTTAATGGAAGTAATGACAAAGATTATAATAAATAAGATTAGAATGCACCATTGCAAACAAAACTCAAATGCTTATGATAATTCTTATTATCCTGATTTTACATTCTTTTTTCACCAGGATGAACAATTTACATGGATAACACTTAGTAATATAATTTACAATCATTTCTATTATGTTTATTTTTAGCATAATTAAATCCAATCAACATCATTTAATCATATACCTCACTAAGAGTTAAACCATATGTTTTTCACCTGGCTAACTCTAAGTGGAAAGACCATGACCATGAACTCATTGTTAACTCACTAGTACACTTACATTGTCCATTCATATATTACAATCTCATCATACATGAGCACTTGTAACTTATATGGTTGAGTGTTCAAATTCTCTACTACTCATCATTGGTGTTGTTGCTATGGATGTGTCAATGTTTGCTAGTTATTTTATTTTGCACAGTTTGTTGCATCAAGTATCACCAAGTGTATCTTTCATACTTAGAATAATTTTTCAAAATGCACACACTTAAGCATAAACCAAACTAAAATTCCATTTATATCCAAAGTGAAATCTCCACATACATTTGATCTTAATGAAAGTAATGACAAAGATTATAATAAAGAAGATTAGAATGCACCATTGCAAACAAAACTCATATGCTTATGATAATTCTTATTATCTTGATTTTACATTCATTTTTCACCAGGTTGAACAATTTACATGGATAAAATTACAAGGCAACATTGTCTTGTAGCAAAAATGCTCAACACCATCCATGCTTCAAGCAATCCTCTTGAAATCAAATGATGGTGATGTACAAGAAGGATATCAAGTTATCAAAAATATGTCTAGGCCATATTAACCAATAGAGGCTCAAGTAAGGAGGGATGCTATTATTCTAATAAGAAATAAATAAGAAAAAAAGGAAAGATATGAGGCAAAACATAGAATTAGAGAAAATTTAAGGCCTAAAAGCTTTAACAAATATAAAAGAGATGAATCAGGGATACATATAAGGACGACTATCTAGTAGTATTCTTCAACTTTCCCATCCTCTTTGTTGCACTCATCAATAGACTCTAACAGGAGAGAATGAAGAATAAGGGATTATGATAGGAAAAGAAGAAGGAATCATGAGAGACATGACAATAGAAAAAGAAAACATCCTAAGGGAGTGGAAGATGATGAAGAAGAAAGAGAAAGAAAAAGAGAAATTAGACATGATAGAAGAGAATACTATGAGCATTGAAGGGGACATTACTATAACAAAGTTTAAGAATCTAAATACTGCCCACTCAAAGTATGATTAACATAAGGGAAGCAGTGTACATACCTATCAAGCATTTAAGAGATAGTAGCATCAAGCAACTTAACATGAATAATATTCAAAAGTTAAAAGGAGGATATAATGTAGATTTGCAACATCATCTCCAAATCTTCCATGAAGCCTACATCCTACAAAACATAGAGAATGATTGGAAAAAGTTAGAGTTGTTTTTCAAAATACCCGATAAGGAATCAAAGAGAACATATAGAACTTTAGAACTAGAATCAACTTGAAGATGGAGCACCATGCTAGAACTCTTTAATGATAAATACCATGCTTATTCTAGAGTATTAAATTTAAGAAAACAAATCCAAGAATGGAAACAATGGATATATGAATCCCTTAATGCAACAATGGACAAATACTAATTACTATTATATAGATGCTTAGCCATGAACTTTCTCAAAGAGAAGAATTACAACACATTATTTATGGGTTGAGGAACAAAACCAAGAAGACTCTTGGAGTATATGCCCAAGCTAGATTATCAAAGATGATAGTTCATCAAATTAAAAGGTTACTAGAATAAGGAGTGCAAGAAGGGATGCTACCCAAAAGAGAATCAGCTAAAGAATATAATAGAGATCCAACCATTAGAAAAGAGATGTAAGTATGTGTGAAATAAAATAAGAGGAAACATTAGAATATGTGATCCAGCAAAAGACTTTGCCTATTCAGAAATTAGTAAATGACATTAAGAAAAATATAGAGAAAATATCGAACTCTGTGAAAAAAGATTTGTAACAACATTAAAGATAGTTGAGGAGAAAATTGAACAAGTCTTTAATAGAAATAAGAATAGAAAAAATAAAAAGGATAATGGATAATGATAAAAACAAAGGAAAAGTTGTAGCAGTTGAGGAAGTTACAAACTCAAGTTCTAAAGGTAATAATGGATGCAAAGTGTGCCAGTATAAACATTAAAAGTGATGTTGTCTTGTTATGGTCTACTTACAAGAGTCTAGGGCATACGTACTTAATTTGAAGTTTGTTCAAAAATGAATGCCCAAATGATTACCTTACCCATAAGGTAACTATAGGTATGCCTATCAACAATAATATTATCCAAGTGGGGCTTATACTCAACCACAAGAGTAATACTAGTAACAGCAACAACAACCATAATAATGAGAGATGTCACTGCCAATGTAATAGTATCCATACCTATAACCAAATCCTTATGGATACTATGTATAGTGTCTTATATCTCTAGGATTCTCATGTTTATGCTTCTTTTCTCTATTATCTAGCTGAATATCATAGACCTACAATCCCATGCATGGACTCACATCCTTACATGTCTTAACCAACAACAAGTCTATCTTATCAAGATCTTAATCCTTTACCAATAGTACCATCACTTACAATGTAAGGAAAACTACTAACACAACCTCAGTAGAAAAGTGCTACCAAGGTAGTTAGTATACAAAGAGAAAATCAAACTAGCAACACTACATGTAAATCAAGAAAGTATCCTTTCTTTAGGATAAGTCTAAAAAAAGCTAGTAGTGTAGGAACTCCATCCAATCCTATTCCTCCTATGATAGATCCTCCTACAACCACCATGCTTCCACAATAATAAAAAAAAAGCTTAAAACTATCATGTCAACTCATATAGTATTAGATTGAATAAATGCAAGAATATTTCCTAAGAAAACAAGAGATTTTATAAGCCCTTTGATTTACTTGCAAATTGCTAAAAATTCACTAGGTAAAGCTTTACTAGACTTAAGTTCTTGAGTCAATTTGATATCTCACAAAACATACAAGGCATAGAACCTATCGTCATTAAAGAAATATAACCTAATTATAGAGATTGTAGACTAATCAGTTAGCATTCCTTTATGATAGGTAGAAGATGTGATGGAAACTATTAATGGATGATATTATCTAGTAGATTTTCTTGTGATTAATATGAAGAATGATAACAAGAACTTTCCTATCATCATGGGGAGAGTATGGCTTAGCACAATTCATGCTAAGGTCGAAATGAGAGACTTATCCTTGGAGAATTCTAAGAAAGATGAGCATGGGGCCATACAAATGCAAAGAATTCCATGCATTATTTATAATGATGAAGGGTATAGTCGTGGACCAAAAGTTAAAATGTTAACACAATCCTTATACTAGTCCATAACAAAATTGATAAACACGTGTGTATGCAAAAAGAAACAATGGCCACTAAACCAAAAGACACCTAGTAATTAAGAAACAACGGCATAAAACTATCCAAAACATGCATCAAAATATCTAGTCTACTTATTAACTCCTACACCAAGGAAATGACCTAAATTAAGAACTTACAACATGATATCTTAAACCATGATCATACACCAACAATAAGTAGCAAACATGGAGACTCAAAATCTAAAATTAAGAATAAACAAGAAAATAGATTTGAATCTTCTAAAATGGAAATACCATCTTGTCCAATAGGATATGTACCTCCAAATAAGTAAAACTTGATTATCATCTTTATTACATGGAATAATAAATGAAAACATAAATCACTAAGAAAGATAAACAAGAGACTTATAATGTATGATCCTATGGATATGTAATCCATTTTCTGAACCCTCATCCATGAGTTCAATCATGAGAGAAATTCCCTATCTAGAATCAAAAATTAATAAATACATTTTAACTTTTTGTTTTAAATTTTTTTAATTTACAATTTTTATTATACTTTTTTTAGATTTTTGGTATTTTCTTCATTCTTTTATATCTTTTCTATTATTTAATATTTTTGACANTAATAAATACATGTAATAATAATTTCTAAGGGTTCCACTAGAAAGACATTTACCCATGCCTAACGTAGATGACTTCTTAGAAATTTTAAGGTTTCTTGGATTTGCATTGGGTACTTGGCTAGAAAGATATATTACCCATGCTTGAAAGCACTCCTTTGTTCAATGGTCAAGTTCCCTATAAAATAAACTATGTAGTTAATAAATTTTTTCCATGTTCTTCATTTCCAAGTAATGATAGTTATTATAGTTGTGATAGCCTTATGGTTGTAAGTTTTCAGGTGATACAATGTGATGTCACTAGTAAGTGGTATGAGCTTGATTTGGATCTTGGAAAGATAAGCTAATGATCATTTTAACCATGTATTACATACAAAATTTATTATGTTTATGGTAAGACATCTCATGTCCCATATTGCTGCAATCCCTACTAGTATCATTCCATCTCACTATTGTATATAATTATAATTTGATGATTTTGTATAACATAGTGTTATTTTCTAACTAAGGCAATACTAACATGTGAGTTTTTGAAGACAATTATGATTTACAGTTAACTTCTTGAGTATGCACAAATACTTCTAGGCATGATTATACAAGGGCATTTAGGGTAAGAGCTTTCTTTGGAAATGATCCACTTGTAAAACTCTTATGTTTCATACTTGATGACCAACCACACATTATCTTGTACCTCCTTACATTTATAAATTCAACAACTTTAATCATCTCCTAAATTTTAGTTGACTTACCTTGCCCAAAATCTTTCTTTAACATAATTTTGACATTAAATTCTTACATTCTAAGCATAATATATGATTAGGAACCATTTGGATCATCTTTACACCTTTCAAACTACATATTCTATTAATTTTTTCCATCAAACTTCGTAAAAATTTCAAAGATGATATCATAGATACAATATCATAGGTATTGCAATATCACATCAATGATGTCACATCTATAATATTGCTCTTATAAAAATCTCTATATATGTGTAGATTGTTAGAAATTTTTTCATTTTCATCATTTCACACAAGGGGAGTTCATGCTATTTTTTTATCAAACAACATTCATAGGACCATATCTTCCTCATCACATACTTGATTTATGTCATTCTTGATTTCTTTCACATACAAAGTGATCATTTGAGTCATGGGGGAGAGCATTGCACATAGTTTTTGTGAATTGTGTAAAATTTGTTTTAACACTTGGAAGATCAATTAAAGGTAAGAACCATAAGAAATAATAACATTCTAATCTAATATAAGCCAATAAAATTAATATTTCTTTCCATTGGACCATTCAAATATATTTTAAATAATAAATAGAAGATAGTGATGAATTGTCAAGATAAGATTGTTTCTGATTGATTATTCAATTATCTAATTAAGGATTTTTTTAAATAAGGGTTTTTTTGAGTTAACATTTTTTCCAAAATTCACAATTCAAATTAAAAATGAAATTGATTGTATCTAATACTTTTGAACAAAACCCAAAATCCAATGAAGGGTTATGAACCATTAGGAATTTTTTTTGGAATTTTTGGGTAGTTTTGAATTTTCTCATGATTGCAAATGCTATCAAAGAGAGTACTCAAAGCCAAAGGATCATCATAACTAAGGGAAAAGAGGCCCATAGTAAGAGGAAGAGGACAATGCACAAAAAAAGCTTCTCATACAGAATAAGAGGTGCATTCATACTCAATCCATTAGCCTACACCTAAAACAAGCTAATCTGTGCAAGAAGAAGTTGATACATCACCAACTCCAAAACAAGGACATTGTCTCACACTCTTTAACGAGTGTCTACAAGCCATTCAAGAGAAGTCCATGATGTCCATTGTAATAGTGTAACTTAACTTTAGACCATTTATGGAGTTCTCACCTCCAGAGATTCATGAACAACCCTAAACCTCCTCACTTTGGCCAACCATTTCAAGTAATGGTGAATGGCATTTGGGAAAAGCTCATTAATATTGACAAAACAAATAAGATGATGTGATAGTAAAGATTGAGGGAGTGACAATGCCACATTCAATTAAATCAATTACAAGGGTACTAAATATACCATATGTTGGAGCTAACATTACTTACATCTCCACATGGCTCAACACATATGCAAGAAATTTATGGTTGCAAAAGGCATATGGAACTACAGAAAAAGAGTATAATGGATTACCTATTGCAGAAAACATTTACTTTAATAGTGGAACATGACATATCTTCTCAACCAAGAGACTTAAGAGAATTTCTACCTATGCTGCTAAAGAAAGTGCGATCTTAACAAGGAAATTTCAAGCCAACATAGCCCATCTATTGGTTTTGGAAATTCAAAAAAGGTTTAAAAGGAAAAAGATAGGGAAACCACTCTTCCATTTCCTTGTCTTGTTCGGAAGTTGTGTAGATAAGCTAGAATTTTTTGCTACACCAAAAATATTCTCCAAAAAGCCCAAAATTCTTCATATGTAGAAATCTCCAAGCCAGTGCCACCTAAGAAGGATCAAGTAGAAAAACCAATAGGCACTAAGGCAACACTAGCAGCAAACATTCCGACCATAGGTACAAAACAAGTAAGATCCAGTGGTTCAACCCTAGCTGAAGAATGGGTAGGACAAAGTGCTCCACTAGCACAATGAAGCTATAGACTTGTCATGAGTCACTTGTAGTAAATTGTTGAATTAATCAACTACAACAACAAGAAATTCTAGAATATGTACCAAGTAAAGGATAATCCAAGTAGGCTTGTAGTATCCAAAGGACTTACTAATGTTTAAATATCATTGCAAGTAAGAGAAGATGATTATTGGGCATAATAAACTTTTAGAAACACTGCATCATTCTAGGTGATATTAGAAACTGAAGAATGAGCCACTGTAGTGGTGATGCAACACACAGATGCAGTAGGAGCAGCAAAAGTAATAACCAACCACATCAATAAGTTATTCAATATTTCCATTATGCCACTTGCAAATATTTCTAGAGCCAAATATGTGTAGACTTTAGCTACAGCCTTGAGAAAAGAAATAATATCCACTGCTAAACATGAAGATGCTTTGAAAAGACTACTATAGATAGAACAAGTTATGCAAAATCTTTTTAATATCCTTATTAATATCACTCTAGTATAGTTAAAATTAATATATACAAAAGGGAAAGCTAGTCATGGCAGAAACAAGGATGCAACACATAGAAAATGAAGTGCAAAGACTACAAGAAGAATTAGATGCATTGAAAGTTGACAGACAAGATCTTACATGACACATTACACTAGACCAGTTAGCACAATTCAAATATGAGCAAGTAAATCAATTAGTAAATATGCAAAAATAGATGAAGATTGAGCAAGAATGCTTTAATAGCAAATGCTTAGATGTATGCACATGCTAAAACTATCCCTGTAAGAAAATAAAAGGATTGTTGTAGAAAATTTAAGGTTGACAAACATTGAAAAGTAGAAAAACATACTTGGAGAAAGTACATATCAATTAAGAAAGTAGTTTGCTAGAGTCATTCTTGACTTAGCATAGTTGGCTTGTAAGAACAAAACCCTTTGAATGAAAGAAGTAGATAAAGTCAAACAAAAATTAGCCATTAAAATCAATGCATGACATAGAGAGGCCAAGAAACATGAAAAGCCTAAGGAACATTTTAGAGATCAAGTAGACATGTACAAGCAAGTTAATAAAAAGAGATTAAAATGGCTTAGGCCAAGATCAATTTCATCATGTAGCAAAAACACCTAATTGGCAACCCATCCTTGATAGTCTTACCCTTGTTCACTAAGATGAGCTGAAAAACAAAGACCTTTCAATAGAAGACTTGATGGAATACATGGGGTTAGAAAATCTATGTTACACTAACTTAGCCATGTTAACAACAAGCATGCCAAGGATAGAATTAGAGTAGTAAGTGGCTACAATATATTTCATGTATGAAAAGGTTTTCATAGACATAAAAGATGCATAGCCAAAAGAATGACTAATTATCAAGAACTACAGAAGATGGTCAGAGCCTTTGAGGTAGAAAATACAGAATTCATAACATCATACATCAAATCCAACAAAATGTTTCCACAACTACCATGTTCCTAAGAAGTGCCAACAGCTACAAACATCACTAAATTAGTATGGATTGTGCATGATCCTAAAATTGAAGAATAAAAGCTACAAGCATTACTAAATAGTTACTAGTTTTGAAACCAAATGACAAAGGAAAAAGGCCAATAGAAAAGCCACTGCCACCAGGAACATGAAAAAACTACATCAACTTTTGTTTTCTTCTATTTTTATCATGTGTCAATCATGCATTACATGATATTTTTGTAACACTACTCAAACAAAGATGCAACATTCATAGTAAAGGTAGTTATGTATATATGTCATGATGTCAAAGTCCATGTAACCCCATAAGTTTGTAATAAATTTTACCCTCTTTTTCTTTGAACTCAAGGATTAGTTTTCCGTTAGTCATGGGGGTATGTTGAAATACTTAAGGACTACGATATCATATATGATATCGTAGCCTAATATACGATGTCATAGATATGATATAGTGGATCATGGTCAAGTCTACAAATACGAAAGAATGAGGTGTTAGCCTAGTGGTATGGATCTTAGCCTAGGAACCCCAAGTCATAGGTTTGATTCTACTATATAGCAGTAAGTTATAAACTTCTATAAATCTTGGGATGTACCTATGATTCAATTATTTTAAGTTGTAACATGCCTAATATCTATAAATACAAGCCCATCATTGCATTGAAAATAAGTTTTGGCCAATGCTTAGCAAAATTCTTGTAGTTTATTTTCTTGATGTTAGAGTTGTGAATGCTCACAATGTGGTGAATTATATAGTTTTACATCTTTATTTCAATGAATTGTTTCTAGACACAATTCATGAATGGCAATAAAGATCAAGATTCTTGTTCATCATTGTAATATCTCACTTAAATGGATTTACTTTTCTATGTTGTTTACTTTTACCATGTCATTTATATTTCCTAAGTTATTTAATATTCCAATGTTCGTTAATAAGGTTGAATAAGTACGATTAGTTTTGCGCATAAAATGTAATTGTCTAATAACCTAGTAGTGACTCTACTTGATTTGCGTAGTTGTAAAGTTACTTAATAATCTCAGTAACAATTACATTAGCTCATAACATGGATGAAAAACCAGGAATGGATACTTATCATCATAGGATAGAATAGTTTTACATTTTCATTGCACTTAACAATAAAATTTACAGTCATTTCCATTATGTTTCCTTTTAGCATACTTAAAGCTAACCAACATCATTTAATCATATACCTTACTAAGAGTTCAACTATATATTTTGCACCTCGCTAACTCTAAGTGGGAAGACATTGATCATGAACTCATTATCAACTCACTAGTATACTTACATTGTCTATCCACATATTACCATCTAGTCGCACATGAGCACTTATAACCTGTATGTTTTGACTATTGAAATTCTCTACCACTCATCAATAAGGGTACATTTAAGAAGCATTGTTCAGATCTTTGGTTATTGATTATATATATTAGTAATTATTATAATTATAATTCCTAAATACCATTGAAAAGGTTACTTTTAAAATTATAAAGTTTCAGTAAGAGGAGATCATATTTAATTAAAAGTACCTTTATATGACTAATCAAAACAATATTTTTTAAAAAACGTAAGAAGGTTTCTAAGATATGTGCACGTTAAAAGTGTCAGCTAACTTATCACTTCAGATCATAAATTAGAGTTACTGGTCAAGGATAATATCCATTTGGATTATGGTGTAAGAAAATGGTTTACCTGCTATTCTCAGAACCACGGAAATTAGTAAATTCCAATTAGCAGTGTGTCAGCAGGAAATTAGTAAATTCCAATTAGCAGTGTGTCAGCAGGTCTGTGTTGGCCACATGCATGAATGAAATGCATGAGTAACAGACAACATGCATAACGCTACATTGTGTATGTCATGTTACTAGCAACAACGGCTATGGTGGTGGATACAACGATAAGATGTTTTCCATATGATTTGTCAAACATGCATTTCATTTCTGTCTTGATTCGATTTTGCAAGACTATGTAAACAGCAATGACAGCAATCGTGAATGCGCCAAGGCTAAGCTCAATGGTGCCGCCACGTAGGTCTACTATGCCACACAGCATACAAGGCTTTATGTATATGTGTTTAGTTGAGGCTTTATTTGCTCAGTTGCTTTATGTATATGTCCTTCAATTAGTATCTAACTATTTATGATTCTCAAGGAACGTCTGTAAATCACGTTTCTGATACCAACTTCTTGTGCATATCTTCTTTTCATGGCCTCGTTTTAGTTATACAAACATAAATTTTTTACCAAATAATAAAATAGAAGTATACGACATCTGTAGATGGTTAGGATACGAAGATTTCGAATCAGAAAGCTATTGGTAGACAAAGTTGCTTCAGGTTCTATTTTAATTCTTTAGTGCTTGAGGTTTTACCATGTATGTTAAGTATGGAGAGGTTAAAGGGCAACATATACATAACTTATCATAAGAGAGTTTATGATCTGTATGTTCATGATCCTTATGTTTCAGGTAATGGAGTTATAGTCAAATGCAGCGCTTCTCGCAACAAAGATTTGTTCAACGGTGTGCTTGAAGGTCTTGGTCAATTTGGAATCATAACTCAAGCCACTATCATTCTTAAACCTTCGCATTCCATGGTAAATGCTGATTAAACAATTTTTTTTCCAAGTCGGGCACTTTCACCTAAAAGAACAATACATGCACTTGCTCGTTGTAAACCAGAACACTGCATAAAAGTTGCAAATTGGTGAATAATAATGGAAACAGACTCAGCAGATTAGACTGGTGTACTCGGATGAGCAACAGTTTCTGAAATATCAGCTAGCACTTACCAATACCAGCAAAGACGTTGGATTCGATTATGTTGAAGGATTTGTGTACACCAACACGAACCAGAGCTTTAACAGCGCGCTCATTCCTGCAGGGGTAGGTCCTCATCTGTACGTCATAGAGCTTGCTCAATACTACAATAACGGCGACGATGTTAACAAAGTAAATCACTTGCCCTCAAGTTTCAGTCATTCAGGAAAATTGAAAAGAAAACCCGTTGGGAGATTCAATTCTTGGTTGCTTTTCCTACTGAAGTGCAATGTACTGTTATGCAGACTCTGGCAGCGAAACTAGTGAATCTGAGATGCATAAAAGGACTGCAATTTGTCTCGGACGGCACGTTTTTAGGCTTTCCAGATCAAGTCCCTGCATCGGAGATATTTCTTAGATCCATCGGAGTGTGGTACAACCCACATCCATGGCTCAACCTCTTTATCTCTGTGGAATCCATTTCCAAGTTCGCATGCATAATCATGGACGGTGTTTTGGCAAATGGTATAAATGGACGGCTCATCATGTATCCCTTCTTCAAAGTTGAACTATAAGTTATTAACTATTTGGTGCATCCTCTTTGCTTCAAGATAAGCCATAGGAATCATGGTGAACTATGCATTACACACCCCATTAGGAAGTTCTCCACATTTTAAGTAAACAAAAATTTTTATTTTTGTCGCTAGAAAATACAATTTACAAATGTTACCAGCTTCCATGTTGAACTACTGATAGAGAATTTAGGGATGTATTTAAGATGATTTATGATTTGTCTCTGCCAAGTCACATGTTCAATCCGGTTGAAAAGCACTGCATAGTGCATCCTCTAGGATAGAGACACATTACGTTGATATTAACTGGCTTTTCTAAGATTCAACACATTGGCTTTATGGCTCACCTGATATGGGCTTCACACCGACAAAGAATAAATTCGCTGAAACTAAACTCTGTTTACTGGGTGATGTCCTAGTATGCCATTAGACAAAGACAATATTTCACAGCTGACTTTACTGGAACGCATTTACCAGATACCACCACGTAACGGAATTGAATATGTCTATCATTTCTTTAACCCTATGTTAAGATTCTGATTGAACTTACAACGTTAATGTTGAATTACAGATGGGATCCTAATACATCGGCGGTGGTACCAGATAATGCGACCAACATCTATATCGTTTCGTTGTTGAGGTCAACAGCCTCCAAGCAACAGCCATTGACAGACATCGCAGAAAACAGCAAAATATTGCGGCTGTGCAAGGAAAATGATATACTATTCAAAGTCTAGCTTGGACGCCAGCAGAATCAGTCTTACTGGATCACCCATTTTGGCGACTTTGGATGGGCCAGATTTTCCTGCGGCAAGAAACTGTACGATCCTAAACACATCTTGGCACCTGGCCGGAATATTTTCACCCGAGTTCGGTGACTGCCCACCATCACAATTGGAAGCAGGAGTGGAGATTTTGTTTGATTCTGTAAATCCAGAAAATATCCATGTGCATTCATTGTTTAGGTTGAATAAGGTGGCTAAGTACCACCAGACTCAACAAAAATAAATGAGAGGAACTTTTTGTTGCAATGTCATATATTTGTATGATGCTTTGAAGGTCTTGACCATGTGTCCACGGCACCAAATGAAATTTAGTGATTAAGGTGCAAGATGATTTTACTGGGATTTTAGATTTGTACCGTTTTTCATTTATAAGAAAACTTTACCTTTAACAATTATTTTTAAAACATTATTTTTATATACAAATCATTTCCTTAATATAATAAATATTAAAAACAACATTGATAATAAGAAAGCAATTTAAAATATTAATAAATTAATAAAACAAATATTATTTAATACTTTTTTATCCGAAAAAATAATAAGTATTTTAAATCTTCTAACTTGAAACTGACAATTTGCGAGCTAACCAACATGACTCATTGACAATTCCACTAACTTATTTGCCCAACATAACTAATTTTTTGACATTTTAATCATTACCCTATACTATTGTATAACTTAGAATTTCTAGTGCAAAATAACATATGGCAAGCAAAATAGAGCCATGTTGGCACAAGATTTTTAACCAAATGTATTTTTTATTATTATCCTTTTTCTTTTTTCTTTTTTTTTGGGGGGGGTGGGTGTGTGTGGGTTGAGGGAGTTATGGTAGACCTTGAAAAATCCAAAATTTTATTTAAAAACTAAAATTTTTATTAACAAAGAGCAATATTGCATCCACATTAGAGATATGCTTATTCATAGTTTAAAAAAAAAACCAAACATAACATGCATTACATTATAGCTTCTAAATACCAATAAAAGAATTTAGAAAGAAAGGAAAGGTACATCGATTGTTGGGGGTGTCAATACTAGATTTCATCTATACAACCAATCTTGAATAAGAAAAGAATCAAGTTTTTCCCTTCATCAAAAGTGCATTTTTAGGTTTACCCTTTCAGCAAGAGGTTTTCTATAAATCACAATATACCAAAAAATAATATGAGTCATAAATGATAGAAAATCATAATTTTTCTAGAAGAAATTAAGGAATAGTACAAGGAGTATCCTTACATACACATAAGGAAGAAAAGATAGAATTGATATCCATAAGGTACTTTTTTCTCTTATCAAAAACCTAAAATAAAAAGTTCATATAAAGATTTAACTTTATCTCAAAATCAAAGTTTTGCATTGTAGAATGTCTCATGTAAATAACATTACATCTATATTTCCAAGTGCAAAATAGGATATCAAGCCTAAGTATATTCAAAAAATAATTAAAAATGTCATTATTTAATATCCATGCACAAATAGAATAAATAGGAGAATTCACCATTGCTAGTTTGTTGAGCAAAAGAACAATAAACAAAAACATATTTGATAGAATCTTCATGAGTAAATTTGAGAAACAAGATTATCAAAACCAAGAAGTTGCAACTAATGACCAATAGGAAGGCGTTTGTATAATAAAGACCAAGAAAAAAATTATGTTTTTCATTGAACCCCAAGTTTCCATGAGTTCTTAAACATTTGTATCCAATCATTTTCAATATCTTGATTGTTCCATCTACAATTAAGGATATCAAAAGGAGCTTTTTCTCTATCAAACCATTGTTGACATTTTGCAATAGAAAAATGAACTATTTCAACATCATCAAGTCAAATCCAATTATCTTAAAAATGAAATGAGATTCAAGTAGAACATCCCAAAAAATCTACCAAACACCTATCATGTAGAGTCTAAAAAGATGTCTTATTTGTTTTATTTAAATTGAATTTAGCTTAGAATGTTTCTTATTCCACACAGAAGGGGTTGTATTATGAAAAAATCTACAATATGTAAAATTCTTTTGTGATTAAATTTAATCTTTTTTAGGTAAGAAGCATATGTAGCCAAAGTACCAATATTTCGACAATAAGGAGCATGGAAGATAAACATTCATTTAATGAAATCCCATGAATGTTGCAAAGGGTAGCATTGCAAATAAAAATTAATCTATTACTAAGCTATTCAAATGTATTGAAGTCACGCTCTACTCTCCTAGCTGAGTAGGGCATCCTAATTATATAGGTATATAAGCCAAATAATAGTTAGTGTATGGAACGTATTCTTCTACGTGTTACCTACCCTCACACTACAAGTAAGAAACATCATCTATTTATTAGCCAAGAAGTTGATCTATGTGAGAGATCAAGGAAGGAGTTCACTTCAATCTAACGAGTCCATCTAGCTTACTATATACACTTCATATGATTTAGTGAGTGATTAAAAAAGGGGTGGTCTAAGTTCATTCCTAATGACTCTATCTCTTCCATGCTTCGCTCTCCTAGCCAAGTAGGACATTCTAATTATATATGTATATGAATGGATGATGCACAAAGTTTTGTAGCAGTACCTAGTGCATTTAGTGTAACAACTCTAGTCTTTTGAGGATTACACATGAACAAATGAATACTACTCCATATATATAGTTACTCAAGCCTACAATGGGATGGATTATGTCAAACAAGTCATCTAAAGATTCACTTAGAGGATTTTCCCCCTATTTGAATCCATCAAGATCCAACTAGGTGGGGCTTTTTCTATCATTGTGTAGAAGTGTAGCTACAAGTGCTTATTGATAAATAAGATCCCTTCATAACTATTGGATCACTTCAATGCTTCCTCAATGGGGTAGAAAAATCACTATAAATTTTCTACTAGTCATTCATTGTAATAATGTCATTCATTGAGTAGGAAGGATTTTTGAGGATGTGTGCTAAGCCTAAGCATAATTTTTTATATAACAAATAATAATTATATATGTATGTATGTATCATGTTACTATATAAAAAAAACAAAAAATGGAATCCATATTGAAACACCACAAAAAGTCAAGCTACAACTTCTCGACTACAAATTTGACTAAGTGTCAAAACAATGACACTCTCCACAAATTTTTCTAAGTGTTGAGACTACACTCTCCACAGTAGAGTGTAGTCAACTTCAAAAGACCAATTTTTTGTAAATTTTTCTAAGTGTCCAAATAAGGTCACTTGCTAAAATTTTTCTAAGTTTTGGGACTACACTCTCCACTGCTTGGGAGTGTAGTTAGTCTAGTCAACAAAAAATAGCTAGTCTCCAAAAATTGCATTTTTTGCATTTTTGTAGGTACATTATAGTATTCTCCATGCAGTTGGTCAGCGTAGTCATAGTCTCTTAGCTTTGCAGAGTCTATCAGATTAGAGTACAACATAACACCACTTGGCACAATGGAGAGTGTAGTTGGGGTACAACATAGTCCAAACTACCCCACTACCACATGGTAATTTCTCCACATTTTGGGCTAGCCCTAGCCCTATAAATACCCTTGTGCCCCCAACATTTTGAAGGTTGGAACATTTAAATATGGGCATTAACATCGATTAGTAAATCTCAAACATAGTGGGCATTTTCGCATTCCAGGCATTTGGCATTCTTGGGCGAATGAGACCCAAAGGCACACTAGCAATCACAAAGAGGAAAATTTGCATACCATGATCCACTATAGCCCTGTTATAGCCTTGCAAGACACCCCAATCCATAGTACACCATGACGACCAACTCGGCAAGCACAGACACCACAACAAGTGCTAGACTTCACGTCTTGACACCACTAAGATTGTAACTATGCTCTCCACTGTGCCTATTGTACACTGCATACCTTCTCATCCCTTTTAGAGTTAACTATGCTCAACCAAATTTGGGACAGTGTTTCATTTCTTTCTCTTGCATTTTTCATGCTTTCTTTGTGGTTTTTGCATTTTTAACATGTGGTCACATTACAACTATGCTTGGGCAGTAGTCTCTGCATGTCGGCACCCTCATTTTTACCAAAACCCTTGACTATGATCACCCCCTTGTGCCCTATGACTATGCTCTACACCACTGCAAACACTGCTTAAATAGTTAGCATCGTTTGTGTTTGCATCGCGGCTAATCATGCCATCCCTAATTGCATCCACTGCCCTAGTTGCAGTCAGCAAAGTCCCTGTTTGATCGACAAGACCATCCAGGGCACCTCGTCTTCACTTCTAGTAGGTCCTTGCATAGATTTGAGGTTAGGCTATGCATCTATTGATCCCTCCGTGATTCCAACCATCGATGTTTTCGGTCATTACAATTTTTTAGCACTAGGAGGGCGAAGCCATTTTCTTCTTTACTCTCTATTAATCATTATCTTGTGTGCTATTTGCACTCCCATCGATGTAGATAGGACCTCATTGTCAATCCCCCTAGGACCCCATGTAGCAACCCAAATCACACTTCTCTCCACTATTTTTTCTAAGTCTCTATTCTTTGAGCATAGAGAGCGTAGTTGGTGGAGAGCATAGTTAGTGTGGAGCATAGTTAGCTCTTAGCATAGAGAGCGTAGTCTCCGTACTTAGCCATTTTTGGAAATTTCAACACTTAGACATTTTTTTTTGTAGTTTTCACACTTAGCTATTTTTTTGTAGTTTTCAGACATAGCCATTTTTCTACAAGTTTTTCCATACTTAGTTGTTTTTGCAACCAGTAACCTGTAGCTTTCAATTTTACAATTTGATCTATGAACATGAATCTAGATCAGCCTTCAACATCAATTTCTAACACACTTGACACCTTCACTATCTACCCAAAGCGTGTCGTGCTCAACCATGAACAATACAACTTTGTTTATGCCAATATCCAAGTAAGCTTACCCATGGATAACCTTGACATAAAGGCAAAATAGGATTTCAAACGAATCCAGTAGGATATATGAGAGTACATCCCTTTCTCGTTTGACATAATCCCGTTGACAGAGTCCTACCAATAGTTGTTGTCCCAACTCATCCATGCAAATGAGCATGACATAGGAACCAACTACAAGGAAGTCTCACGAGAGAAAGAAGACAAATTTGAAGCTTGATTCAAATGTGAGAGCCCCTTTCATGTCTTCCAACAACCCCTACCTTGTATAGCCCCTCCTCCATTCCACTTTTCCTTTATGGAATCATCGCAACTTGCTCGACCATTTTTGCCAATAGTGACCATTCTAGCTCAGCCCTACGCTCATGCAGGGGCCATCTCTAGGCCCCAAATGACTCAGGCATCCTACATCTTGCTTGTTTCATTGGTGCCCTTGGTGTCACTCCAACCCACACATGCGTGGCCTAACCTTGTTACTATGCCCATAGCACAGCCAACGCATCAACTACATTGTGTGGCTCTGCAACCAACAATCTAGTCCTACAACCAACAATCTGGCCTTGCACCATGCAACTAACACAAGGCTAGGCAACACAACCAACTGGCACATCCCAAAACTTGGATCAAGCATTCTAGTTGATCCAAAGTTTGATGAAGGAGGTGAGGTAACTCAAAGCTGCTTCCTTCGAAACTGTCAAGGTGGTAGACTTCTATCAGGATGACCCTATAAGTCCTGCAGTCCCATCCCTAACTCTTCCAACTAGGGTCCCACTACCTCAACTTACCAAGTACAATGGTGAAGGAAACCCCAATGCACACTTGGTCACATTTAGGTCTAAGTGCTTGCTACTATAAGCCTAGCCACATGCCATCATGCATATCTTTCCCATGTCACTAACTAGTAAAGCCATAGACTGGTACCATGTGCTACCTAGGGCCTTTATCTCCTCTTTGGAAAATCTCCTATGCCAGTTTGTGACATGCTTCAGGTACAACTTGAAGCTTTAAGCAACCCTTGACTAGCTTATCCAAATCAAGTAGGGCACCTTATAGCTCATGCCAAAATTTATGCAACATTGGAATGCATCGTTACAAGAAATCCATAAGCCCATTGCAAAGATGCACCTCCTGGCCATCTTCAAGGATGCAATCAATGACTTTATCATGTCAAAACTATACTACCTGGCCTCAAAGTCTCTAAGCAAAGCCATTGCTCAAATGAAGAGCATAGAAGAGGTAGTGTAAGCTAGCAACAAGCCAGCCTACATGGCCTACAAAAACTAGCATGCAAAGAAGCCAAATGCAACAGTGGAAATGGTAGCCACACCCACCAACGTAACCAACCAGGGCCCAACGGCTAAGGAGCCTATGGCCCAAGCTCACAAAGCCATCAACTCTTGCATGCAGGTAACCAACTTGCCTACATTAGTAGGGGCCATAGCACAAGTTGCTCCAAGGCCCAACTTTAAGTGTAAGGACTACTCAAAGTATACATCATTGCCACTAAGACCCTCACAACTACTAGACCAACTCCTAAAAGATGGGTAAATCCAACACAAATGAGTGTCAGAGGATGCTCACCAATGACACGACAGGTACTATGAACTACTAAGGAATCCCACATTAGTAATACCAAATGATCCCCTGATCCCATAGCACTTTAGGCTGGACGAATTCTATCATTACCACCAAATGTTTAGTCATAGTATGGAATTTTGTTGGGCTTTGCAAGACAATCTACAAAGGATGATAGATAGGGGTAAACTAGTGCTTAACGTAGCAAGCCAATCCAACATGGATGATGCTACCTACATAATAAATGTCATTATCATGGATGGAAAGTCCAAACTAGCACAAAAACCTTTCACGGTCTGCATGCCTTCCAGTAGTGTAAAGGTCCCCTTAGCCTCCACCAGTTTGAGGTCCCTTCATGGTTAAAGTGCCAACTCGAGCACCCAACTACATCATCCATTTGCTACAATGTTAAACTAGCACAGCTAATCCTCTATGACATTAAACTAGCAACAACCACCCACTACGATGTTAAACTAGCATATCATCAAAACAACTATCAAACCACCATTTGTTGTTAAGGTGCCATAACAAGCTAGCCCACAGTAATCATCTCTTACGATGTTAAACTAGCATGTCATAACAACAACTATTAAACCACCATTTATCATCAGGGTGCACAACATGCTAGCCCTTCACCTACCCAAAGCCTAGTAGTGGGCAATGTATCAACCCCTTCTCCTCCAAGGGATGACCTCACTAATAACGTGGGTAGACCAACTAGGTGGCAATGCAAGAGGCTGAATGAGTGCCTTGCAAACAAAACAGCTAGGCAACAACGAGACCAAAAAGTGCTTGGTCCATAGAAGCCATTTCCTATCTTTGTAGTCCATATGGATAAAGCAAAGGCGACAACCAGCAAACCATAAACAAGCACTGAGGCCCCCAAGCAAGCCAAGCAAACCAATCCTAAGTCCCCTCTACAAGAGATCCATCTCTTAGGCTACATGGAGGAGGTTAAGGCCAATGTAGAGAATGATGATAAGGACTTCACAAACATATTAGCCCAGGTGAAACAAACACTTAAGTAGAAAAAAAAATGTTGAGCTTGTATGACCTAATCATGATCTCATCTACCCATCAAGAAGTGCTAGCCCAGATGTTGACCTCCATTCTTATTACGAAGGACATCCCTGCAAATGAGAATGCCATCCATGCAACGATGTTGCCTCCTACACCATAGGAATTAAGTTCAACATCTCTAGGGTTTCACTACAAGGTAATCAAGGTCAAACCTAAATGAGGGGAGGTCACAATAGCTCTAATGTTTATTAGCATATGCGTTGGGTAATGCATTACTTGCAAAGTGCACATTGATGATGGTGCAGCAAAAAACATAATACTGTACACCATCATTGACAAGCTAGGCCTACAAGACAAGATCAGGTTGAGAAAAATCACATGTTTAAAATCCTTCAATGGATCATAGGTCATTGTATTGGGTACCATAAACATAGCCTTCATGGTAGGGGAGTAGTTCCCCACCTTTGTATAATTCACTATCATAGAGGAAGTGCCTGGCTCCAACTTGATACTAGGTAGGCTATGGCTAGCCCAAATATGGATTGTGTCCTTTCCAATCCACCAAGAGATCCACCTCCCGTACAGATGTGGTGAAGTTATCATCCATGATGATAACGTTGCCTCTCTGGCCATCAAAAACCTTGATATAGAGCAAGGGTTAGAGGTGGCATTTCCTGGTGATGCACCTGCGACAGATGATGCCACACATAAGGCTAACACACCTAAATGAGTGATGGAAGCTAACAAACCCCTAGGCCTTACGCGCCTCCTACCCTGCACTAGGTTAGGAGAGAACTACATGAGAAAGGTACCCCCTTGGCCCAAAACATGCTAGATGGCTACCTACCCTTTGTTGCTATGCATCATGCATTTTTTACTTATGAGCTATTCTAGCTTTAGCATCATGCTAGATGAGTTCTATGCTAGTTTATAGTCATAGCGGACTGCTATGCTAGTTTTAGCATCATGGTGGATGAGCTACTTACCTTGCTTTGGGAAGGTATGGTGCTACATTCTAAATATGCTTGTGCAAGATCCATACTGTGTTCTTGCAAAAACCTACAAAATCAGCTAAAAAAAGTGTCAAGTAGCACTTATGTTAATGCACAAAGAGAAAGCAATGCAAAAAGTGATAGTTTTGGGCCATTTCGAGCCACAGTGGTAGTTTAAGGCCATTCTAGGCCCCATGTGCTACTAGTTTTGGGCCATTTTAGGTCATGCATTGCCAGTTTTAGGGCCATGGTAGGTCGAGGCTACTAGTTTAATGCCATTTCAAGCCATGATGCTAGTTTAAAGCCGTTTTAGGCCACGTTGATAGTTTAAGGCCATTTTAGGCCATAGATGCTAGTTTAAAGCCATTTTGGGCCATGCATTGCCAATTTAAGGCCATAGCAGGCCATGAATTACCATTTTAAGGCCATGGTGGGCTATGGGATTTCTAGTTTTAGGTCATGGAGGCCCATGGGATTGCAAGTTTTAGGTTGTATCAGGCACTATTTTTGTGATTTTAGTGTTTTAAGATTTTTATGGTTTTGATGCCTTTTGTGTGAATGCATAAGCTAAGTGGATAAATGCATAAACAAAGAAAATAGATGCATGAACAAAGTGAGATAGTGTAAGCTAAGTAAGCAGGCTAAATGTAAATGCATAAACGAATGCAATGCAAGATTCATCTAGAGATTGGTTTTTAAGACATAAGCTTCAATTTCCTTAATCAATGAGTTGAAAATCATGAAACAATTTATTCCTTTAAATTCAAAAGAAAACTACAACATTCTAACTAGAGAAGAAATTTAAAAATTATTACCAATTAGAAATTAAGGACAAAAATATAATTTGAAAATTCAACAAGCTTTAAAAAATGAGATTTTGTTGCTATACTGAGTTCTCTATAGTTTTCAAGATTTTGCAAATGTGTGAATAAATATTTATAATTCATTTTTATACTTATTATAACATTAGATGAACCTAAATACTAAATCACCATAAATGTTTCATATTTTTGATCAATTTAGTCATCAAAACACAACTCTAATACCAAATAAATTTTGTGGTACTTGGATTACTAGGTCTAAGAAACTAGCAACTCTTTGATAACTATTGCAACATAGAAGTAGTAACACACCTTGAATGCTATAATGTCCATGGTGTTACTTACACATTATACTTAATAGTTAATAATAAAAATAGAGAAGAATATTGAAATGAAATGAACATTTATTACATTCAAAGATCCATACAATCTATTAGACAAATATTATATTTTCATAAAAAATAAAGATAGACTTTATAAATTAACCAAGCATAAACAAGGGTATAAAAAATAAATCATACAAATTTTTTACTATAATAGTACAATGTTGTCTCAAATGGGTAGTCATAGCACAAGGAAGAAATACTTGTAACGCATCTTCAAGGACCCACATAACCTACAAATCTACTCTTCTCAGGGAAGCTGAGTCCATCTTCCATTTTCAGTTCTAAGATGATGAGAATTTAAGTGAAACTTGCTTATATCATTTTGATATTTAATTAGAATAGTAGCTTAGAGATAGTGAACTTCTACATCTAGTTTATTAGATCTAATATGATGTAGATAACATTATCTCTTGCCTTCTACATTAAACTACATTTGTGTTAAAACCTTATTCTTGACTAGTTGGCAAATATGCTTAGAGATTTGTTGCATATCCTCTCAAGAGATATTCCATTTTTTCAACCATTTCATTCCCTAAAAATACCAACCATGGTCTTATAAATCCTCAAGAACTAATTTTAGAGAATTTCTCTTGCCTTAAGATATGTAAGCTATGAGTGTATGTAATGAATTAGCATAAGGCTTCTACTTCTAAAGGTAATAAATCGCATTCATATAATAACATTGAGTAATGTGTATGCATATTTACCTTTAACTAATCAAGAAAAAAGGTTTTTTGCACTACTTCAATATCTTTCCAAAGTTTACCACTAAGTCTAGGTTCTCAAACAATATATCCATACAATGCAGTAAGATAGATGATAGTATAAACAATTTGTTTCTTAACCTTTCAAGTTTAGACTCCTAAATCCTTTCACTTATTTTTGAAAGCATATAAAGTCTTGAAACCTCCTCCTAACGAGACCCAAATATTTAAAAGAATCTACTATTGGAACTTTGGTACATCTAAAATGGAAGTTATTACAAGTATTTTATGTATCCTAGATTAATAATTTGGTTTTATTCATAGTCACTTGAAGAGTAAATGAGCAATAGTAAATTTCTAAAATTTACAACATATTTTGCATACCTTCTACACTAGTGGAGATCAAGGTAACATCATCTACATATAGTAGAAGATTTATTGCTTGGGATAGAATTTTGATAGCATGACTATCTTGCCCATTGCATAATCATCCCTATACTTCATCAATAAAGATATCAAAGAGAGTTGGAGAAAGTAGACAATCTTGCTTAACTTCAATTTTTCTTTGAAATTGAAATTTTTTGTCTACTTGTTCTTTGTAATTTCAATAATTACTTTCTCATATTATCTTTGAGTTACTACAATCAAATCTAAAGGGAGAGTAATTTTATGCAATAATAACCATACTTTTGTACAAACCATTAAATCATATGCTTTTTCAAAATCAATAAAACAAATAAAAACTTTTTTATTGGGCATTTTTGCAAACTCCATGTAGTATCTAAGAGTAACTAAGTGATCAATAGTATAATGATTTTATCTAAAACATTCTTAACATCTTACCCTATCTTGGTTACCTTCAATCCAAGAACTAATTCTTTTTTCTAGTAGAGTGCCCAATAACTTAGCAAAAGTATCACTCACAATAATCATTCAATAATTATTCAAATTATGTTTATCCTTTTTATATAACAAGATAGCTTTACTAGTTTTCCAATGTTGATCTAACCTTTGCTCCATTTGCTAAATTTAATTTGTGTCAAATTTTTCTCTAAATAGCATATCTTGCCCCGTTTAATAATTCTACATATAAACCATCTCAGTCTACAACTTTATAATATGCTAGCTTTTTCATATGAATCTCTATTAAAAGATATTACTTCTCGATATATATTTCTACAAATTATTGGATTTATTTGTTTAACTAAGGGTTTTATATCCGTGATTCATGCTACTTTTGAGTGCTATGAAATCAATGTTTTGCACACTCGTTATTTCTTTAAATCTTTTTTTCTTGTCAAATTAGCCAATTTTAAAATAAATGAGAAATGTTTGAATCTTAAAGTTTTTATGAATCAGTGTAATACTTTTATTGCTTGGGAATGTAAAGTGAGTTTTGATCCCTATTCTTTTGATTATTCTAAAATTCATTGCTAGATTGAATTAGAAAATTTCCTCTTATTTTTTCAAATTGTTAAAAGTGAAATTATTGAGAAAATTAGCAAAATCTTGAAAATAAAGAAAAAAACATTACTAGATGATGTACAATGCATATTTTATTTTGTAAGGATTGATTTATGGGAGAGAAAGACAGAATTAAAACTTAAGGCTGGTAGTTAATATTTTTTCTACAAAATTACATACTATAATTTGTGTGGATGGTGTAGCTATTGTCATCATGAAGGTCATGTTATTGGGATCTATCTTATTCTCAATAAAAAAAAGTTGTTTGTAATGAAAATAAAGAATTTTTTGAAAAAATAAGCAATGGTAATTTTTAGTAGACATAAATGAAATCTTCTTCAACAAGTTTTCGACCTTTTACTAATCCTTTTAAATTTGAAGGTGCTACCAAACTCTTAATATTTAAAGAGAATTCCTATTTAGATAAAATACTTTTTTTAGTAGAAACTAGTAATGAAAGTATTAATGCAAATAGATTTCTCTTAGTGCAACACAAAAAGAAGATGACCATAGATACTAATTTCAATTCAAAAATCCCTAGGGTATTTCCTTCTCTCTTTAATTCTATTATTGTTCCAAATCTTTTCCTATCGAAAATGATTTTTAACCTATTAATGACATGAATTATGAGATAAATATTCAACTTGAAAAATCAAGAATGGGGGACTCCTCTTCCACATCTCAATGTTATTTTTATCTTAGAATTTTTGGGGCCTCCCTAATAAATCCCAAGAAAATATTGTCGAGGAGTATCTTTTAAAATAGTGTTTATCTCTATAGTTTATTTTCCTACAAGAGACTAAGATTTCGATGTATGATATCAGGTTTATTGATAAATACATTTTTAAAATATGCACTATTTTTTCTACTACTCATGAAGTTAATAAAGGAGATGTTGATATTCTTGTTAATAAAAAGTAAAATTGAAAAGTTTTGAATTCTATTTTTGACAACATTAGCAGAGTTATTTGGATTATTTATCATAGTGAAAAAGGTGACTCTGGAATTTGCAATATTTATGCTCATTATAATTCAAAAGATTGATTAGAGGTTTGAAAATATCTTTTATCTCTACCTATAGTTTCTTAAATCATTAGAGGTGATTTTATAATGATTGAAAGTCATTTAAATAAACATGGCGGTCTTCATACTAATATTTTTTCTCAAAAAAAAGAATGATTAATTTTGAAGAAAAATAATTTGGTTCTAATGTTAGGTCTTTATTCCCTCATCATTCAAATGAAAAGCATTATACTTGGTGTAATTATCAATAAGGAAATAATAAAATTTATAATCAGCTTGATAGATTTTATATCTCTAATGTTTATTTTTTGAAGCCTATACATAAAGTATAAGTGTATACAAAGGCTACTTTATTTGACCATTTTCTTATTAGTATTTTTTTTCTTTAGAATTAATTCTTCCTCATTTCAAAAGCAAGACCTTTTTCATATGAATGCTAATACGTTCACATGACCCAATGGGAAGTGTATTTTGAAGTCTTTATAAAATGTAGAAAAGAACCCATTAGTGATATTGGTTGGATTGAGTGGTAGCAGTGAACTACTTGTACAGTCAAAAATTATATAAGTTGATTTGAAAAGTAATATGCTAAGGGCATGTGTCAAGTTGAAGAAGCTCTTGCACAATCTATCAAGAAAATGTAAATT
>MNCI01034986.1:197590-220924 GCA_015680685.1 Gnetum montanum | reverse complement strand
ATTGATATGTTATTTTCTCTTTTGAGAGATTTGTCTCCTTTTCTTTACAAGAAATCCTTTACTAAGAAGTGAAAATTCATGAGGATGCTTCTTAATAAGGTTAAGGCCTAAGTCTTTTCCTATTCTAGAGAGGAGGCTTTTTGGGATTAGTTGTAAAGATGAAAAACTGAAAAGGAATTCCTAAAACTATTGGGCTTTTTTTAGACTCTTTCTTCAATGATCTGATGTACTTTGATTCTTTTTATAATCTTATTCCTTTTTTTTTATTCCAACACCCCCTCCCAAATAAATAAGCTTAATGTAAATAACATAAAGCAAGGTAACCCAAGTATCCAGAGTGGTGGTGGCGGGGTGTAGGGAAGGGGGGCAGTGGGGTGGGGTGGGGATTATGTTAGACCTATATAACTCAACACTACCTACCAGAATTGGACTCATGTCTTGAAGCTTTCAAATCAAAAGTCTTACTAGTAGGCAAGCACCCCATCATTCTAGGATAGGCTCCTTTCTTGACTACTAGGGATAGGAAGATTCAAGAAAAACCAATGTACCTTGACAATGTCAAAATAGTCCACCCATGAAAGCATTACGCTACCAAGGAGAATGTCAATGTCCATCATAATTAATCCCAAAGCCACACAAACTTTCACCCCCTCCACCATAACCATAGCACCTTTTTAGGACTAAATGGGAGGGTGTTGGAATCCAAAAATAATTGTAATATAGGTACACCCTAAGATATATAGTTTAATTAGAAGTTTGTAGCTTAACATTTCCCACTACTATTTGAAGACTAAATGGATTGAGTTACCCAAGGACAAAGGCATTTATGCAAAGAGAAATAATAGCCTTCCCAACCATCACTACGAAGAAGAGAAGGAAAATAGATTAGTGTAGCTCAACTTGTGACTAAAGCTTGTGCCTCATCAAAAATTAGATCAAGGTTGCCTTGTTTTGACTATGTGAGAGTCGTTCCATTTTTTTATGCTATGGACCACTTTTATAGCCACCACAAGTTGAAATTCCACATGAAAGATGCAATAATTCCACTCTAACCATGTATCTCAGATGGGTTTGAGTCATAAGGCAAACTCATGTGCTCATGTAGGTTGCATATCATTGCATGTTCAATCATGCATATTATGTTAGAGGGAACTAAACCAATTTTAAAATTATAAAGAATGACATTGAAGCAAGTGAAATTTATCCAAATATTAAATGTATTACAGTTGATAAATATCTAGACCAATTTTTTTGAGTCTTCAATTAAACCAATGCAGTGTATGTATTGGTCTTTTATGTAATAGATCTTGTAGGTATTTTCAATTTCATATGTTTGTTAAAGAGGTGTCATGCATGTATGTTATTTCTAATCCCATGGTATTTGTAAACTATTGTCTAGAAGTTAAGCTAAACTATTAACCTCCAATCATTCTTTTCAAAAGGGAAAGGCATAGGTCATGCCCCCTATAGCATCATTGAACTATGATATTTATATGCAAAGTTTTGAATAATATTGTTTTCTTTTGCCAAATGCACATTCAATTCACTAAGCTTCATGTTGCCCAAGTAATGAAACTCTATTTTTGGCAAGAATTTTGAGGTAGAATAACTTAAATAAGTGATGTGGATTTAATGGATAGAAAATAAGATCATTTAGTTCTAGTTGATGTAATTTTGATTAGTTATCCAAATGCATGTTGGTCAAACTAGTATAGAATGTGGGTTTTATGACCTTTTGACCTATATTAAAATTGTTGAAATTCCACTATACTTCTAATAACTTTATGTTTATTCCTAATGAAAGGATAATTACAAAGATTAATCATTTAAAAGAAACATGAAAATAGTCCAAACAAATGAAGCTAATCTTCTCATCAAATCTTGGAAAAATGCTCATAGTGAAAAATCAAAAATAAGAAACTAACTCCTTCATGATATAATATAGGTAAAAAAATATAAGTAAAAATGATAATAGATCCAAAAACATCTTAAAACTTGAAATAAAATATTTTAAAAAAGAAAAAAAAAATTGGTCATCCAACCAACTGATGAGACACCATTGTAAGGCCTTGACATTGGATACGCAACGTCAAAGCCCCAACATCATGTACCTGACGTCAGAGCTAATAAGCGACATCATGTACCTGACGTCGCCTCATCTAGATCTTGCTTATAAATATGGTGGTAGGGTACTAAGATGAGACAATTAGTCAGTAGTTAGTAGCTTGGAAGATAGTTTAGTTTTCAGTTTCTTCTTTCAAAGTCTGTTATTCCCAGTGCATGCCCACAATGTGATGTTTGTAATTGTATGGCACCTATGTTTGAGTGTGACATACTTGAACAGGTTACATGACTAACAATAAAGATCAAGATTACTTCCATCATTGTAGCATTCACTTAGAATTATTGTTGCTTTAATTATTTACTGCTTTCTTAGTTAAATAGTTTCATGTATTACTATTTAAAATTCCTATTATTAAGCAGAATGTGTATGCCTTAATCACAAGCATTTAAGTGTAAATACTTGGTAATCTAGAGGTGTATCATTTGGCACAAACAATGACATACACTTGGAAATCCTAGAAGTAGCTTCATGAAGTCCAAGATGTGTACAGATGATTAAGTGTAGATACCCATTGCCATAGGCTAGTTTAGATCTTGTTTTCCATTATTCATTAGAGCAATTTACCTCTTTTCATCACTAGGAGTGGCATAGAGTTAGAAAACATCATACATCTCACTTTGGACTAAACCATATGTGAGAAAGCTACCACTAGTCCAAGTGGGAAGACAATGAATTTTGATGAAAGCATAACAATTTAGATGCCACAACTAGTCTCATCCATAGAATTCAACCGGATTGTGCGTGAAGACTTGTGATTCATATGGTTGGGCATAGGGGTACCTCGCTGCTCATCATTAGTGTCGTTTCCAGAGATGGTGCTAGTTATCTAGATTAGTTATATTATACAACATTGTTGTAAAGGCATTGACAATATATCTTTCAAAAAATATTAAATCACACACAAACCAACAACAATGTCTCTCTCACATGGTAATGACAATGCACTATATAGTGAACACATTCATTAGAGGAACAATGAGATATATGATGAAGAAGATTGGAGTGATCAACCTTATGCAAGGATTTCTGATGATCATGATCACCCTAATGAAACTCAAAGATTACATTCACCTAAGGTAGACAATCTTGGAGGAGATGACGTAGGTCCTAAACTAGGGGAGACCTCAAGGCCTAAGACCTTCTCATAACCCAAAAATGATAAATCATGGGACCCCAAGGAACATCATCGAAGCCATGACAATACTTCGAGTTGCTCATCTTCCTCTCCCCCTTAACATTTAGTCCTAACAAAGATGAACGCAGGTATAGAGATAAAGCTCCACTAAAGGGTCAAACTAAAAATCAGAATCAAACCCATGGAAAAAGTTAAAGAAGTCACCATGAACATAGAAATTTCCCTCACATTTTTTTTTGATGATAATGAACCCCTATTGGCCACTAAGAGCCTAATGCATATCACAGAAGTCATTAAGATATCTCATAGGCATCGCAAAAAGAGTTGTCTACCTAAGCTTGACATGAATAATCATCCTAAATTTGTAAGAGGCTATGATGTAGATCTACAACATCATTTACAATTATTTCATGATTTCTATGCATTCTACAATGTGGAAAATGAATGGAAAAAACTTAAACTCTTTCCTAGGACACTAATTGATAGAGAAAAAATGTGGTATAGAGCATTGAAACCAAATTCAATCTAACAATGGTCCACAATGCTAGAACATTTCAACAAAAAATACCAAACTTATGCAAGAGTGTCCAATCTAAGGAGAAAAATCCAAGAGTGGAAATAAGAAGAACATGAACCCTTGGACATGGCCCTAGATAGATATTATGCCTTATTGAATAGATGCTCAAGCCATGGTTTCTCCAAGGAAGAGAAACTTTTCCACATCATAGATGGGCTTTGTAATGAAATAAGGGATATCCTTGGGATGTATGCCCTAGGGCAATTATACGAGCTCTGAGCTCATCAAATTAAAGAGCTAATAGAGCATGTGGCAAAAGAAGAAGGAGAAATATGCAAATGGGAGAACATTAAGAAAAATTAATGGGATCCAACTCTTCTATCAGAGGAGGTCTAAATTTATGGTAAGGAGAATGAAACTACTCTCCATAAGGTGATCCAACAACAAACCTTGCTGATATAGAAGTCTATGGATGAACTTGAAGCAAAGTTTAATAGAATGTCCAAATGGATAGACAAAAGCATCATAACTCTTGTTGAGAAAATTTTGAAGAAGATCATGCAACACAAGCTAGGCAAACATAATAAATAGAGGGCATAGAACCAAGAAATAGTTAAGAACACCTTTCAACAGATAAGGAAAGTGGCTAATGAAAGTGAGGCTAAAGACTCCATCACAGACAAGGATGATGGATGCAACCTCTGCATATATGACCATCCAAAGGGCCAATCCTCGTATTATTGCATCTACAAGAGTATTGGGCAGGTGCCTTAAATCCAAAATTTGTACAAAAGTGCATGCCTAGAAGACTTCCTCTTCCACAAGGTAATTATAGATAGTCCCACAACCAATCATACTATCCTAGGAGGACTTATTACCAGCCTCAACATGGTCATCAACCGTAGTGGCAACAACGATAATCATGTGGGAGGCCACCACCAAATCAACCATATCTATTGAAACTGCATGCATATTATGTTCAACACCCTATTTCTCCAAAAAGTTCTGCATCGTCTATTTCTAATCACCACTACCACTCTCCCAAGTACCATCAATAATGACATCCATTGAAAGATCACCATCTTATGCCTTCTATTATTCAACTTACCCTCAATATTCTCATAATTCACCTCCTTATGTGCCATCACCAGCAACTCAGGAAGGTCCATCATCCCACTATCAACTAACGAGTGCCACTTATGCTATAAATGTGCGTAGACATGCTGATCCCAATGGGTCCCAACTACAATGTTGGGAATGCTCTTTCTAGAGGAAAGGTCGTAAGCTGCAACAACCCTCATGAGAATCCACTGCATCCATCGAGGCAGCATAATGCCAATCTAGTGCAACACCTTCCCTACTTCAACCAATGTCCTCTAAGCCTACACTAGGACCTCTACCCATCAATACTCCAATCCCACATCCAACCAATGAATCTACAAACACGAGGAGAAAAATAAATCCATGCATACCACCTCATGATCAAGGGTGAAATTGTGGGCCAATCATCCATAATGTCAACATGCCTCATATCCTGACCCACCATACTTATAACAATTAGTGTGTGACCAACAATTTTTCTACGTAGCCACCACACCACCAATAGGCACGCAATGGCTAGGGCATGAAGGGTTCCCAACATTTCCTACATGCATGGATCCTATTCATCCACTTATTAATCTTATCCATGACCAAATCTTTACCCATGGGGGTTACCCCCATTCTAATCTTTATGATTTTTTAGTGCTTTTTCTCTTTTATTTTTTATAATTTTTTATCATTTTCCTCTTTCTTCTACCTTTGTTTAGCTATGATTTTAATTTTCTTTCTATGTAATCTTTCTTGTGAATAAAATAATCATCTTACCCAATGAAGTGAGGCTTTTCTCTATGTTCTCAGGTCATAAGGGACTAATTATTCAAATAGTGAGACCATGACTTCCATTCACTCATTCTGTTAATAAGAGGTTCTTACTCTAGTCATAATGTAACCTTTCTCATCATCTAACTTAATAAAAAAGCTATAATCATTGTGTCCAAAAAAAAGAGTGCAGAACCAAGGTGGAATGTAAGGGGTGTGACATCAAAGGGATTTTTGGATTTTCTTTGGCCACTTTTGTGAGTTCTCTCATGTTGATGAGGTTGTAACCATATTCTTGTAGATCTAATGAAAAATGGGAGTAAGAGTAGCTTGAAATGGCACTAAATAAACTTTTGTGGGTCCCACTGGAAAGACATGTACCCATGCTTGAAGGTTAGTGGCTTCCCAAAATAATCAAAAAAATAATTATTATGCCATAATAATGCTCCTCCCTTGGACAAAACGCCAAGTGATGTTACTCCTTGAGACTCTGATAGTCTTATGGTTGTCTGCAGATGTGATGAAATAATGCAATGTCATAGAAATGTGGTATGGACTTGGTTGGAAGCTTGGAAAGAAGGATACATGGTTGTTTAACCATTAATAACACCCAAGATTTCATTGTGACCATAGTTAGACACCTCATTCCCAATTTCTGTGATCCCTTCTACGATCCATCTCATGTCATTGTTTTGATGTTCATAACTTGTGGTTTTGTATAACATAGAGTTATTATCTCAATTTAGTGGTTTTAACATGTGTGTTTTGTTTTACCAATATGTATTGCATTTAACTCCTTTAGTGCCTATGGAGATTCTAGGTGTGGTTACACAAGGCATCATAGGCTAGAGCCTATTTTGGGGAGGATCCACTTGTGTAACTTTCGTGACTTGTACTTGTTTCACATCATCACACCATTTTTCACCTTCCATGCACTTAAATTGTTACATTTTATTATTTTCCTTGTCATGAACATAATCTGTCCCATACTCATGCTTTCAATGCCCTTTTTCTTGCTCATTCCCGTACTTTAAAAGTCAACCAATTCACCCTATCATAGTTTTCAATGCCTCCAATTAATTTTTCACTTACCCAGAATGCTAAACTTAACATTCAACCTTCCAACCTAGAGCTTTAGTTTGGATGTTCATTGGTCCCATAAAATTGAAATTTTTGGACTTTGACGTCGAGTCTAACTCGACATCACATACATGATGTTGCATACCTAAAATTGGGTCCCAAATAGACTATAAATACAACCCCAGCAATATTTAGAACTTCATTTCCATCATTTGCTACTAGGGGATTTGTTGAAATTTTTTCTCACAAGTGAGAGCTCTACACCTCCATCTTCCACGTGCAATATCTAGCTCTCTAACACTCTAATTTCTATGTCATTTGAACCTATCTAAACCCAGAGTGTTCAACTTAGTCATGGGGGGTGTTTGTGTGCAAACCTTATGCCAATTTGTTAAAATTTGCTATCACCCAAAAGTTATTATAAGGGTAAGAATGTGGAAAACCTTAGGAATTGTAATGTAAAATCACTCATGGTAATGCTAAAAGTCCAGTTTTTCTAACCCACGAATCCATAACCATTATTTTAAGCAACATATAATGAAAAGAAAACATGTTGCAAGGATTGAAGAAAGTGATAGATACTTGTTTTGGGGATTTTTCTTGAAAATTTTCCTAACCCTGCAATCTTATGCATTAGGAGCTTAAAGAACTAAGGTTATGAGTAAGGTATAAATCAATTAATGATAATAAATATAACCTTGGTAACACTTGGGTTTTGCTCAATTGCAGATGACCCCAAAATGAGGTGCTCAAAGTGAATCCTTGTAGAGAGCCACTAAGCATCCATGTGGTGGCCATGGATAATAAGAAGAACAGGCAGAACATGTTGAACAAGAGGCTCATTCTTTTAGCATTAATTAAAAGGCCCTTGCTACTAGGCAATCGGCCCAAGGAGAAGCAGTAGGAGTACCAGCTCTTGAATAGGGATAACGTCTCACGTTGCCCCCTAACTGCCTTGTTGCCACCTTGGAAAAGTCCACATTGGCTTTAGTCATTGTGAAAATGAACTTTGGCCCATTGGTGGAATTTTCTTTGAAAGTGATGCAGACGCAACTCAAGGTGTCCCCATTGTGGCCCATATTATCTAACAATGGTGAATGGTTCCTAGGAAAATTCTATCAATTTTAAGACATAATAAGAATGAAGGTACCACTGTTAGCATCTATAGGGTGAATGTCTCTTATGCAGTCAAAGACATTGTTGCATCTCTTGACTTGCCCAATGAAGGGGCCAAGGTTGCTCACCTGTCCACTAGATCTAACCCTGAAATAAAGAAATTATGGGTGAGGCAAGCATATGGTAAAGAGGATAAGTCATACAATGAGATGACTTTGGAAGAGAGAACCTATATCAAAATTGGTACATACCAACTATTTCCCACCAAAGGGCTCAACTGAATTTCCACTTATGTGGCTAGGGGAAGTGTCATTCTAACGGGAAAATTTGCAACCAACCTTCCCCAATATTATTTCACAGAAATTCAATGGCAGTTTGAAGAAATGAAGTCAGGGAGACCAACACTTCCGTTTCCCTATCTAATCAAAAATTTGTGCAAGCACATTGGAATCTTGGAATATACCAATGATATCCCTCAAAAGGCTTAGCATGCCTCCTTTGGAGAACTCCTTAAAACCGTATCACTAAGAAAAGATGTTGGTTGAGAGCAAGAAGTTGAGAAGGAGATAGAACCAATGACTAAAATGCAACAAGAGCCTAAGTAGCATCTGCAAGCACAAGCTCTGCCACCACTGTTGTAGGATTATATACCGTTAATGATCCACTTGCAAAGAATCGCTAAAACTGTTAACTGGGGAATCAAAGATGAGGCTAATCTCTTCTAAGTTATGTATGACGTTGTATGGTCCACTATATCAGCTGATCCAACAAGGGGGTAGATCTCAATCCATTCAGGAGGAGGGGGATCTCAATGGTCACTCTAGATCTCTAGAAACACTGCATCCTTTCAAGTCACATTGGAAACTAGAGAAGGTGCCACAGTCATGGTGCTACAACATGAAGATGCAACAAGCGCAGTAGAGATGATCACTGATCACATCAAAGAATCATTCAATGTTCTTGTTGTGCCTTTGACCAATTTGGCAAGAACTAGAAACATAGAAATGCTGGTCAGGACCTCAATGACTCATGCAGTGCATGAGGATGTGCTTGATCGTCTTCTACATATAGGTCAAGTGATGACCACTTTGTTTGACATTCCCAGTGATGTCACTATAGCACAATCAGACCTCATCACGACCAAAGGAAAGTTGGTTATGATAGAGGTTAGGATAGAACATGCAAAAGTTGAGGTACAAAGATTGCAAGAAGAGCTAGCTACCATATGAGCTGAACGATAGGATCCTACCCATTTTATCACATCTGACCAACTAGAGCAATTTAGGATGGAAGAGCTTACCAAGGTGGAAAAGAAGAGAGAAGCTACAAAGCAAGAGAAGGAGATGGTAGTTTGAAATGCCTTTGCTATAAATGCATAATCTTGTGCGCATAAAAAGGCATTGGCCACCGTCCAAAAAGAAAATAAGCAACTCACTATAGAGAATGCCCAGTTGACCACTATGGAAAAACAAAAGAACATCTTAGAAGAAAGCATCCACCAATTGTGAGAACAACTAGTGAGGGTCAACCAAGATATGAATAGATTGGCCCAAGAGAATAGAACCCTCTTCATGAAGGAGGTACATGCTATTCATCAAAATCTACAATTGAGATCAATGTGTGGTAGAATGAGGCCAAAAAGCATAAAAAGTTGAAAGAACACTTTCGTGATCAAGTTGGCATGTACAAGGAAATCAATGAGAAGGAAATCAAAATGGCCAAGGCCCACATCAACTCCTTGAAAGTAGCGAATTCTGAATGGTAGGCCATCTTAGACAGTTATGCCATGGTCCAACAAGTGGAAGTCAAAAACAAGGACTTGCAAATATAGGATTTAAAGGAATACACAGTGTTGGCTAACCTTAGATATGCCAACCTTGCCATGTTAACAGAAAGTTGTCCCCAAAGCGAGCTGGAGAAACAAGTGGCAACCACCTATGCGCTATACGAGAAAGGATTTGCAGATCGGAAAGATGATTTACCAAAGTTGCAAGTGGCAAACTCAAAATTAGAGGTGGTCAAAGCTAGTTATTAGGGGCAAAAAGATGTAGCCTCAAACCTAGCTCAAAGACTGATAGATTATTATGAGCTTAAGAATAAAGCTAGGGCTTTTGAGGAAGAACGATGGTAGTTTGTGGCATGGTATGTGAAGGCAAATCAAATGTTTTTGCAACTACCATGTCCTTGGGATGTACTAGTGCCAACACACATCGACATAGTAGCTTGGACGATGCACAATCCAAGGATAGAGGAGGAAACGTTGCAAACCTTGCTCAATCGATACAAGTTTCAAAAGCTAGTGACAAAGGGAAGTAGCCAATGGAAGAGCCACCACCTCTAGGTAGTACATGAGATTTCCAATTTTGTTGTTTTTTTTCTTTTGTGTTTTGTGTGTAATAATGTGTCCTATTTTTGTACTATACAACTATGACATGCAAAGAGTCAGTTATTTTATGCATTTTTTGAGTCAGTTAGTAATCCCATACCTGCCCAATATTTTGTAAAGAACTTGTTTCTCATTTTTTTAAACTTGAGGATGAGTTTTCATTCAGTCGTGGGAAGGCCCCAACATCGTGTACTCCACATCGGAGCCAATAAGTAACGTTGCGTACCCAACGTCGCCTCATCTAGATCTCACCTAGAAATATGGTGGTGGGGTACTCAGATGAGACAGTTAGTTAGTAGTCAATAGTTAGGAAGATAGTTTAGTTTTTAGTTTCTTCTTTCAAAGTCTGTTATTCCCAATGCATGCTTGCAGTGTAATGTTTGTAATCATATGATACCTTTGTTCAAGTGTGACGTTCTTAGACACATTACATGACGGGCAATAAAGATCGAGATTACTCCCATCATTGCAGCATTCAATTAGAATTATTATTGCTTTAATTATTTATTTCTTTTTTAGGTAAATATTTTCATTTATTACTATTTACTGTTCCTATTATTAAGTGAAATGCATATGCCTTAATCACAAGTGTTTAAGTGTAAATAGTTGATAATCTAAAGGTGTATCGTTTGGCACAACCAGTGACATATACTTGGCAATCCCAGAAGTAGCTTCACGAAGTCCAAGACATGTATGGATGATTAAGTGCAGATACCCATCACCATAGGCTACTTTAGATCTTGTTTTCCATTATTCATTAGTTTAAGCAATTTACCTCTTTTTGTCACCAAGAGTAGCATAGAGTTAGAAAACATCATACACCTTACTTTGGACTAAACCATATGTGACAAAGCTACCACTAGTCCAAGTGGAAAGACAACAAACTGCGATCAAAGCATAACGATCTAGATGCCACAACTAGTCCCATCCATAGAATTTGACTAGATCCTGCGTGAATGTTTGTGATTCATATGGTTGGACATAGGGGTACCTCGCCGCTAATCACGAACAATACAATAACAAGGTTTTAATAAGTATGTTCAATGATGTTTATTGATTGCATTATGGCTAATGACCTATCTTTTATTATTCATTGTTGAATACCTACTCATTTTAGTATAAGCTTTTATAGTAATGCCTAGAACATCCCCAAGTATGAGGCTAAGCTCTAATAACACTACATCTTCCTCTAGCTATTTTGATTTCCCATACAATGTACCAAATATATAAATACTAAATACTAATTTAAATACTAAAATAATTAGTTAGCTTTATAGTAATTTATATCTTTAATTTTTTTTTTCATTTTTCCCTTCTTCCTACAACTTGCTTGCTACATCTCTAGTTTAATAGTTACAAGTATAAATGCTATCTTAATAGTTTCTCAGCCCCTAAGTTGTGCTAGATCCCTAGTACGCTTTGAAGGAGGGCAGTACCAAAAAGTGTCAAACTTCAGATCATATAAAATCCCAAGGAAATCCCGGACTTCCATTTATAAATATATTACGGTACACCTTGCAAAGAAGTTCGGGATTTCCAAGCAACAGGAAGTTTGCATAGTATCGCAAACTATGCCTTTTGACTCGAATTGCGAAATTTTCTATTTAATCAATACTCTGAAAACTAAAATAAAGCAACTCTAAATCTTTGGTTTTTTAAGGTTTAAATTAGGTCAGTGTAAAATTCGAAATGTACCTCTATCCAGTGCTACGGATGGAAGAGCCCCATCAGAAATAAGGGGGCAAAGGTGGCAATCGTTTTTTTTTTTTTTAAATCTACAACTTGCCCATGTATAAAAGTCAAAAAGGAAGAAAAACAGGAACATCGTGTCCATAATTTGCACGCTGGAATCTGAATACAGCAGCAACCAAAAAATGAAAAATATGTTCTCATAAAAATAAAAATTTCAAGTACCGCAAAGGACAAGAAGCTGAATGTCAACTACATCAATATGTGGTGCCGAATAAATTCTCGAGAGCATTTAAATTCTAAAATTATATATCATCCACATTTTCCACAAATGAATCGTCAACAACACCAAAACCCCAAAATTGTATCAATTACTTAACTAACAAGTCCGGCGAAAACCTTCATCATCCTACTCTACAGGATCAAGCAATTTACTCATCCTCTTGACTCCTCAACCTGGCCAATTTATTAGTAACATTGATATCAAGTTGGGCAGCCCTCTCCACAATTGCCTTTCTCTTTAAGGTAGAAACATCGTGTGCAATTTCAGCACAGAATGTCCTGTAAAATCAAGATTACAATCAGCATGATACCGTAACAATTCCATTTATGTAATTTCTGCATTCTTGGTTCACACTTGCAATCAAAAAATAAAGGAAAATAAAGAAATTTATTACTCATTTTGAAAATCATACAACCTGTTGTGCATCATAAGGAGGTCTAGATCATTGACATTGTGTACAACGAACTTCTTAAAGCCATTAGGCAGGTAATGTTTTGTTTTCTTGTCAGATCCATAACCAATGTTAGGCATCAGTGTACATCCTTTAAACTTTCTTCTGACTCTGGAATCATTACCCTTTGGTCTCCAGTTTTCCTGGTAAAGAAAATAAAATAACGTTTTAGCTGCCATGCACTTGAAAAAAAAAACAATCTCAATCCTTTTTTAACACATTGTTTGCACCGTAAGAGCTGTTGACTAACTCTTACTAACAAGCTACACCATTAACAAAAGCAAATGACATGATGGCTAAATGACAAAGCATCAAACAGGTCTAAATAACAAGGCATGAAACACAAAAACTATTTTTAAGCAATCAAAGAGGCATATAGATGCACAAAGCAAAGAACGGCCGCAAGAGAGCACCACACGCCCTGAGGGGTTCTCAGAACCAGAGGTCCCATGGGTTTTGGGGAGACTACCCCTACAGGAAGCCCTGAATTGTAAAAATCAATCCTAACTTCTTGATTCAATTAACCAAGACAAACAATAATCAAGATTTTGATGAGCCATGCCATTTCATAACTTCCAAGTATTGCAACCTTGGTTTGAGAAAAATACCACAAAAACTCATATCCACCATATCAGAAAAGAATCTCTGGTAATGCCACTAGTTTCTCAATGTGTCTGGAGGAGGAAAAGAGGGCAACTATCTTGGTGATGTAGCACCATGAGCAAGAGACAACAACAACGATGGTTACTAATAGAATTACCAAAGCATTAAATGCACCTACGACATCTATATTAGACATCTCTGCACTTAGAGATGTATAGACTTCTACAAGACAAACTAGCAACAAATTGAGCATAGCCCACCACAAGGAGCTATTGTACCAATTGGTTGGAACTAAGCAACCAATTTTAGATGTCTTTAAACTTTTGGATACAATCACTATAACCCTAGGAGTAAGGAGGAGAAGATGAAGGCATTGTTGAATGCCTTTCATTTTCTACTAGAAGTTGTAGTTGCCAGAGGATAACCACAACCACCATGTGCACTTGAAGCAAGAGAAGGTTGTTTAGAGCCTTAGGAACCTCCACCGCTTAGGACTGTTTAAGCTTCTTCCTTGTCTTCAATTCATTAGACAATTTGTGTTTGTCATTTTTATCCTAGTGTTCAATTCTATTGCACTAAACACCAAAATTTTTTAATGATTGTAAATCCATACACTTGGGCACTTAGTATTTATTTATGTTTGTGTTTGTGAATGTTAATAGTTAGTTAATAATCCCATACTTTTCCAAAATTTTGTAAGAAACTTGTTCTTCCATTTGTTCACTCAAGGATGATATTTTATTCAGTCATGGGGGTATGATGAGTCATGTTTTCTTGGGTTTCATCAATGAGGCTTCATCAACGTAGCCTTGTCAATGCAATCCCATCAACACTACTGTATCAATGTGGGATTTGATGCATTGACATGCCCTTTGTCCATGTAGTATCTATTTTCCCTATAAATAGGTGCTCACTCATCATGTTTATGGCATCTTTGGTCATAGTTGTAGCAGAGCTATTATATTTGTCTTGCTTGAAAGCTAGAATATCTTTTTAACTGCCCACAGTACGAGTCAAAGAGTGTATGGATCTTTATTTGAGCATTTTTGTACTTGAGCATGGCAGTATGTGTAGTAATAAAGATGAGCTTTCTGATAAATTTTACAGCACTTCAAAATAGATTAATTGTTTACTTATGCATTTAATGTTTTATGCAATTTCATTTGATTCTTTAAGTAATTAAGTAATCAATTAAACTAAATTAAGCTAAATTAAACTAAAGAAAATAGTGATTAATTAAGCACATAAGTATGACCACTTCAAACATACGCTTGACACTTGGTAATCTCAATAAGACTTAACGCTTGGTAACTCGATAACATTAAATGTGTTGAGGATGTGTACAACAAGTGGGAACAAATGCTTATGTTAGAATTAGTTGGGTGTAGATAGTTAGATTAAATTAGCAATTTAATTATTTTATTTTATACATTATTCTTTACCCTTAGGCGACTTAAAACATAAAACATAAAAATGATAAAAATCATATGCCTTGGTTGCACTAAACCATACTTTTGCATTTCACAAGCGTAATTGGGAAGACAACTATTGCAATGATTAATTTCGCTTCCTAGAGACTAGTGTACTTAGAAGGCTAGAAGTCCACAAAATTTGACTGGATCACACATGAACACTTAGTGATTTATATGGTTGGGCATAGGATCTACTCACTGCTCATCAAGAACCTTAAATGTTGAGCTACAAAGAGCTAACATTTATTTCCATGATGAAAGTACAAAATCAAAAAGCAAGTAGCCACAAAAGACATGGACCTTCAACCTTATGAACTCCATAAAATGGATGAGTCATGGAGTGGGATTAGTAGAAACATAGCTCATTGCAACTATAATGATAACTAGTTTTAGCAACAACAATAGCCATCTCCATCAGTTCTAACATGCTTGATCATAAGCACTTGATATGCCCTAATGTACATGAACCTAACATTCTCCCACTCATCCATGATAGAATGTCATAAAGGCTTTAACTATGCTCATCTATCAACTAATTCTTTTTATATATGTAAACTTGATGTGCCCTAATGCACATGAACCTAAGATTCTCCAACTCATCCATGATAAGATGTCATGAGGGCTTTAGTTGTGCTCATCTATCAATTAATTCTTTTTATATAGGTAAATCCATAGTGTGATCCATCAAGTTCTATCTTAATGTTTAATAACTATATATTAGTAACCAATTAAGACCAACATAAAGATGTCAATATTAGAATAGCTCATAGAAGCCCTAAACATATAAAAAAACACATCGGTCCAAGTGTCTCAAATTTCTCTAAGAGCCATTGTTGACTTGTCATTCATAATGCATAATATAAAATATTAATTATTATATCATTATTCAAAGGTCATATAACCTATTGACTATGAATAAAATGCATAGATATGATGAAAATATCTTCCTTTTAGCCCAATATTACTAGGCTCTAGATCAACTACTTTATTGGTAATGTCTCTGAAGATTGCATCATTCATGGTTGTAAGTAACATTCCAAAGTAGTGATCATCAACCTTTTACTTCATGGAATAGTTGAACTTTCAAAAGCATACCTATTTCTAACAACTATGTTATATTCATAAGGACTCACAAAATGAAGAAGCAAGGATTCATTTATCTATCTACTTACACTTGATCAATTAGCACATGTACCATGAAAGACATGTTATGATAAAGAGTCTTAACTATAAGTGAGTGTATGTCTCTCTCTAATATCATACAAATCTTAGTTAAATTACTTCCTAAGTAAATATTCTAATTATCTTGATGTAATAAAAAAGAACTCACATCTAGCTCTAACATTCAAACTAGTATAAATCATGGGATCATTCATATTTAGTCTTCTTATAAATTTTTCATCTCGGTCTATATATCAAGGTGATAGTTTAGATATCTCATCCTATACTCACTAATCTACAAATGCTAAAGCATGATTGTTCATGTGAGTGAACCAACCAAACCTAATGACATAGTTATGTGATCCATATACACATACAGGAAATACTTAAATCATATATGAAAGAGAAAGCATATGCATAAATGAATAACATACTCAATACATGATATAAGAAGTGATCACTCATGCATGAAATCAAATAATATGTAGCCCCATATCTTTAGCATGATCCATAAATACATCTTTTAAAAGGGGCTTAGTTAGAGGATGTACTACCATATGACTTGTAAAAATATATTGTAGAATCAATTTCTCCTTTATCACTACTTGAACAAAATTATATTTTATATCAATGTGCTTTATCTTGCTCTGGTACTTTGAGTCCTTTTAATATGCAAGTGCTACCATGCTATCACAATAGATCATCACAAGTCCTAATGCATACACAAAAATTCCAAGTTCTTGAATGAACCTCCTCAACCAAATGGCTTCTCGTGTTAGTGCTAGATTTTAACAAAACTCTACCTCCATTTTAAACAAAGCTATAAAATTCTACTTCTTGCTACTCTAAGATATGACAACATGATTTAGCAATAAAGAATATATTGATATCAATTTTCATTCATTTGGGTGACCACCCTAATCAACATTAATATAATCCATGAGCTACAAATCTTATTCTTGATACCAAAGCATATAGTTCATAGTTACTCTCATATAGCAAAGAATCCTCTTAAATGCTTTTCAATATAAAGTTCTATGCTTTGATTAGTAACAACTAATTAACCTTACTACAAAGCATATGTTAGATCAAGTACATATCATTGTGTATATCAAGCTCCCAACTACACTAGCATATGACACACAACTCATTTTTTCTTTGACATTAAGATTTTTCAAGCATTGATTAAGACTTAAATTATCATATTTAGTAATAAATATATCAATGGATTTGTAATCATGCATTTTGAATTGCTCAAGAAGTTTCTTCAATTAAGTTTCTTGTGATAAATTAAAAAGTCTTCTCAAACAATCCATTAGGATCTTTACACCAAGCATAAAATATACTTCACTCATGTTCTCCATCATAAATTTTGATGGTAGTTAATTTTTAATGGTGATAACCATCTATTCATCATTATGAAGTAGTAAAATATCATTTACATACAATAAAGGAATAACAAAACTTTTATTAGAATACTTGACATATACATAATGATCTTCTTCAATTATTGTAAACCCATCAGTAGTGATGGCTCAATGGAATCTAAAGTACTATTATCTAAATGATTATTTTAACTCATAAATAGACTGTTGGATTCTAAAAACCTTGTGCTCTTGACCATACCATGAATCCATATGGTTACATCATATAAATTTCATCATCCAGTTCTTCATAAAGAATTGTAGTCTTAACATCCATTTAGTAAAGTTCCAAATTAGGATATGAAACTATACCTAGAATAAGATAGATGAAGCAAATATTACAACAGGTAAGAAAGGTTCTTCATAATTAATACCTTCCTATTGAATATGCCACTTTGATATAATGCATGTCTTATATTTTTTGATGTAATAATTTACAATGTACTTAATCTTTAAGACTCATATATTTCCAATGGCTATGCACTCAAATGGAAGGTTGGCCTAGTTCTAGATATGATTGGTCTTCATATACTCCATCTCTTTCATCATAGCATTCATCTATTCCTTACTAGTAGGTGATAATAAAGCCTCATCAAATGTACATGGCTCATGATCCTACATATCTATCATAAGTGCTTCCTCTTCAATTGTAAAATGATGACAAGGAATGCTTATGTAAGTGCTCCTATGTAGCTAAGATTCTTAAGCAATTTTACATTTTGAAGGTGATTCATTGATGGGTAATTTATTAACAATATTCCTAGGAAGTTGAGAAATCTTCTTTTCAATTTTTATTGGTTTGATAATATCACCAAAATCAAGATCCTCTACTTCATAAAAAGTAAAATTTTTATCTATTTCTCTTGGACAAGGAAAAACCTCCTTAAGAAACTCAACATCAATTGACTCTATCTTAATCACACTTTCATTTTATAGTTCTCTAATGAACACATATCCCTTAGAGTAGTTAGGGTATCTTATAAAGATACAAGTTTTCCTAAATTTCCATATCTATTAGCAATGTTGTGTACATAGGTTGTAGATCCTTAAAGTTGCAAATGGTCTAAACTTGTTTTTTTTATAAGTCTATAACTTAAATGGAGTGAAATTTATTGATTTACTTCAAACACAATTAAGGATGTATGTTGCATTCAATAATGAATCTTCCCAAAAACTAATAGAAATCTCTTATTACATCATCATCAATCTTATCATGTTCAACAAAGTGTGTTTTCTTACCTTAGCAACACCATTCTGTTGTAGAGTTCTAGGAATTGATAATTATCTAATAATTTTTTAATACAAAATTCTTTGAAATTTTCAAATAGATATTTATTTTCATAATCAATTCTCAAGATTTTAATCTTTTTGACTATATAATTCTCAACTTTATTCATATATTATCTAAAGAAATCTATTACTTCAAATCTATGAGAAATCAAAAAATGTGATTGTAATATATATAATCATGTATAAATGTAATGAAGTAAGAGGTACTATGTTTGACCTTAATATTCATTGGTCCACAATTGTTAGAATGGATTAACTATAATGAAACATTAGTTCTAATAGCTTTTTCAAATGAATTTCTACTTGATTTTTCTACTAGACAATGTTTACAAGTTGGTAGACTGACTTTCGTAAGTGGCCCCAATCATCTTACTCTAGCTAATCTTATTATCCATAATTGTCCAATATGGGCAAACCTAATATGCCATAAAATGGAATTATCACCAACATTATCAATCAAAGTGTATAATTAAAAAAGATCTATCTTATTTAATAGGATATTCAATATCTAGCTTAAGGAAACCATTGTTAATAAAACTATTTCCATAACAAACTAAGTCTAAATGAATTATAACTAAATCATCTCTACACATAAAATTGAAATCTGATTTCAACAAAGTGGTAATAGAAAGTAAATTATGTTAAATTTCTAATGCATAAAGGACAACATTAAGACATAAATTACAACATCATCACATGACAAGATTATATGTACCAATTCCTAATACATCTATGCTATAGGTATTTCCAATATATATCTTTTTACTTCCAATTGAAATTCAATGCCATGCTATTAAGGTAACCTAATCTCTTGCTACATGGTCAGTTACTATTAAGTCTACAATCCATATGAATAAATCTTTAGCAATAAGAATACTAGATGAGACAAAAGAATCATTGTAATTTCATTTCATTCATGAGTGAAGTATTCTTGTTTATCATATTTAAAATAAGTTATGTTAGACTTATCTTTCTTACCTTCCCTTTTTTCTGTATATATCTTATCCTCATTAGTCTTTTTTGGTAGATGTTCTTACTAAGAGGACCTACCATGTCTCCTTTTTCTTTAATTGGTATTGGATTTTTAGGTATTGGACTCAGTAGCATACACACTAGAGGTCTTAGTAGCTATCAAGCACTCCTTCTCGAGTTTCAAATGATTTGTAATATCTTCAAATATATTCATATTCTAATTGTGTGTTAGGTTAACTCGCATATCTTCCTAAGAATTTGGAAGTGAGCAAATAATCACTTATACTATCTATTTACCCATGAGCCTATTCTCAACAACCTTCAACTCTCAAATTAGATATGACATTATTCTAAGGTATTATTTAAAAGTACATTGAAAACACTTCCAATAACTATTAAACTTAAGAGTTAGGCTTCTCAATATTATGTTAAAGGTAACACCAAACCTTGATTTAATGGCTTATCATATGATATGTATAGTTGGGTATTATTCAAATTTATAAGAATGTCATTTGGCATGTTACTCAACAAGGTGATGTAAGCAACATGATCCTTTTTTAGCCAACTTCGTTATGCCTTTGCCTCATTGTTGAATTAAGGTCATGTACCCTCTACAAGTTTTTCCATGAGATGAAAGAGGATTTCTACCACCTCTTATTCATCTAAAACATATTGGATCTTTTGATTCCAAATGTCACAATTATCATCATCTAGCTTTTTCCCCTTATTGAGATTAGCAAAATTTTTTTTGAAGGCCATGACTATAAAGAAAATCATGTGAAAAGAATATAAATATTGTAACTATGATCTTGGATAATATAACATTACATGTGTAAATAAAATATTTCTAAGCTAAAAATCACATTACATAAATAATGTCAATTTTTCATAATTAAGTGTAATTAACAAATATCTAGGAAACTTCTTTAATTGAATCATCCCACAAGATCAAGAAACATGAGTGTAAATTTATACAATCCAAGTAATAAATTATGTTAATAATCCTTCACTTGGTCAAAGAATCAAATAATTATAGATATTTTTCAACTCCACCATTAATGTCAAAGTATTTTTTTAATGTTAGATTATTTATTCTTATTTTTAATGTAGTACATATAGAAATGTATAATTTGCTTTGGATCTTACACTTTCTTCTTTAAAGGTTTTTGGCATTTATGCATTGTTATTATCATCTTTTTGAGATCACATTCCTATTAAAGATATAATTTATTTAATCTAGGATGTACTATTATTTAATTTAACATTATTTTCAACTCCACCATTATGTCAAAATAATAATAGTTTTATAAGAACTATTTTATTATATGCTTTTATAAAACTGATAAAACAAATAAAAACTTTTTTATTAGGCATTTTTGCAAACTACACATAGTGTTTGATAGTAACTAAGTAATTAATGTTGGAGTTGAAAATACATTAATTACTTAGTTACTATCAAATAATTATAGATGTTTTTCAACTCCACCATTAATTACTTAGTTACTATCAAACACTATGTGTAGTTTGCAAAAATGCCTAATAAAAAAGTTTTTATTTGTTTTATTAATTTTATAAAAGCTTATAATAAAATAGTTCTTATAAAACTATTATTATTTTGACATAAAATTAATCCTTTTTTATTTGATTGTAGCAACTCAAAAATTGTATGAGAAAGTGATTTTTAAAATGACATATAGTGATTCAAAGAAAAATTTCAATTGCATAGAAAAATTAAAGTGAAGCAAGGTTGTTCACTTTCATTAAGTATTGATGATTTATATATTAAGAGAACGCAATAATGGTTGTTGAATAGGCAAGATATTCATGTTATCAAAATTGGATTCCAAATAGTAAATCTTATTTTTATTCAAATGATATTGCCATGATTTCCACTACTATAGAACACATGCAAAATAAGTAGCAAATTTTAGAAACTTATTATTTTTCATTTGGTCTTCAAGTAAATGTAGATAAAACCAAATTAATGATCTAGGGTACAAGAAATATCTATTAGAACTTTCATTTTGGAGGTACCAATGTGAAAATAGTATATTTTAAAAAATATTTAAAACTCTAACAATTATATGTGAGGGAAGGTTGCAAGGCTTTATATGCTTTCAAAAATAAGTGCAACGATTTAGGAATCTAGACAAGGAAGATTACAAAATAAATTTTTATGACTATTATCTATCTTACTATATTATATGTATATGTTATTTGCGAACTTGGAATGATGCTAGAATTTGAAAATATATTGAGAGAGTGCAAAACATTGTTCTTTGCAATGAGTAAAAGGTGAAGATGCAAACACCTTACTCAATGTTATTATGTAAATGTGACTTATTATGTTTAGAAGTAGAAGCCTTATGCCTATTCATTACATACACTTATGACTTACATATCTCAAGCTAACAAAAATTCTCTAAAGTAGTTATGATTAGTATTTTTAGGGAAAGTAATGGCTTGGTAGAGCATGCAACAAAATCCTAAGAATATTCTCCAAATACTCAAGTACAAGCTATTAACAAATATTATGGTCTAATGTAGAACAAAAAAGATAATTTTTTTATATCACATTTGATCTATTAAACTAAATATAGAAGTTTACTATCTCTCATTTGCTATTCCAATGAGGTATCAAAATATTATCAGTAGTCTTCACTTTAGTTCTCATCATGATAGAGGGTAAAGTGGATGATGGACTCAACTCCTTCAAGAAGAACACATTCGTAGCTTGTGCATGTTAAAATTTCTTTAAGATGAGCTACATGTATTTCTTTCTTATGTTGTGGCTACCATTTGAGATAGCGTTATAATGTTACAATAAAAAACTTATATGATTGGTTTTTGCTACCTTCCTTAGTGATTGGTCAATTTGTAGTCTTATTTTTATTTTTCATAAAAGTGTAATATTTTTCTCAGAGATCATATGGGTCTTTGGATCTAATAATTTCCTTAGCAGTGGCATAACTCTAGTAAATTCCATAAAATCACTAGACTCCCAATGCTCATTCAATTTTTTAGGCTTTACTTCTAATGAGACGCGATTCTCATAGGCCACGATATCGCATACGCGATATCGCATCCACCACAATATCGCATCGTCCCCTGTGATATCGCGTACACGATATTGCGGTCCGCCGCCAAATCTATAAATAAGAGGCGACACTTCCTCATTTCTAATCCTAGGTGTAAAGTAGCAAAGCTCTAGCGGATTGATCAACCTAGAGATAGAATATTTTCCATGTGCCTGCAGTAGGAGTCCCCCAAGTGAATGGTTCTTTATTCGAGTAACTTTGTACCTGAATGCAAGTTGTGTATGGCAATAAAGATGAGCTTTGTGGATAAACCTTGCAGTGCATGGATAGGTTTATTTAATGTTATTTATTACTTTCCTAGTAACGCGACATGAGTACGACTTGGTTACGAGCATTGACAAATGTGTACGGCTAGCCAAGGAATCGGCTACTCATCGCGATTAGATTCTCTCACCCTTATCTTCTAGAATGTGGGACAAGTACGACTTGATTATGAGCATCTATGGATGCGTATGGCTAGTCAAGGAATCGGCTGATTGTCACACTTAGATTAGTTAGGTGCCTCAGTATGACCGCTTCGAGCACATGTGTTATGTGTGGTAATCCTAGTAACGATTAGCATTTGGTAGCCACAGTTGCACAGTTCAGGGTGTGTACGGCAACTGGGAACGGATGTTGACGCTAGGACTTAGCACTGTAGTTAGAGTTAGTTTTAGTCTCTCAACCCTTCAC